>JAOTQZ010000889.1:2833886-2862437 GCA_026546895.1 Pogonocichla stellata | reverse complement strand
CGGCCCCGGTGCGGCCTCACCTTCCCGTTGCGGGCGCTGCCGTTGACGAACAGCGTCACCCGCCTCATGCTGCGCCCGCCGCCGCGCCGACACCCGGAAGGGGCGGGCGCTGACGGGCAGGTCCCTCAGCCAATCAGCGCCGCGCTGCTCACGGTGTCCGCCCAATGTGCAGCGAGGAGGCGGGGCTAAGGCAGAGCGGCAGCCAATCGCGGTCTGAAGAAGCGCCTATATTGCATAAACCCGCTCTGATTGGTTGTCGCCCGTCACGTGCGCGCGGGCCGTTGAATGAATTCATTTAATCGCTTTTATTTTTTTGATCTCCAAGCGGTGCTGAGACAAACGAGCCGAGATCGCTCCGCCAGCTCAAAGAGTCCCCGCTGTCCCCGCCGAGCCCCGCGCACCCCCGGGGCAGAGCAGCGCTGAGGGCTCAGCCCCATGATCCGCCCTCCCTGCGCTGCTGCCCGGGCTGCGGGTGGCTGCGGGGGGCGCTGGGGATGGGAGAAGGGGAAGGAGCGCGGAGGGATCCGCGAGGGCGGGGCGAGGTTTGAAAGTGTGAGGCGGGACCGGCGCGGGGCTGAGGTGAGGGCGGCTGGGCAGGGAACGGGAGCGGGGAGAGCGCGGGGGTGGCCGGGGTGAGAGTGCCCTGAGGGAGCCACACGCCGGGGAAACCCTCAGGGATACCCGGAGTGAGAGTGCCCAGGGTGAGGCACACACCGGGGGAGAGCTCGGGGGTGAGAGTACTCAAAGGGAGCCACACACCCTGAAAAACCCTCGGGGATACCCGGGAAGGTGTGGGAGGTACCCGGGGTGAGAGTGCCCAGGGTGGGGCACACACCGGGGGAACCCTCTGGGGTACCCGGGAGGGTGCGGGGGTAGCCGGGGTGAGAGTGCTCAAAGGGAGCCACACACCCTGAAAATCTTCGGGGGTACCTGGGGTGAGACTGCCCAGAGTGGGGCACTCATCAGGGAAACCCTCGGGGGTACCCAAGGTGAGAGTGCCCAGGGTGGGGAACCCATCGGGGAAACCCTCGGGGGTACCCGGGGGTGAGAGTACTCAAAGGGAACCACACAGCCTGAAAACCCTCAGGGATACCCGGGGGTGAGAGTACTCAAAGGGAGCCACACAGCCTGAAAACCCTCGGGGGTACCCGGGGTGTGACTCCCAGGGTGGGGCACACACCGGGGAAACCCTCGGGGGTACCCGGGAGGGTGCGGGGGTACCCGGGGTGAGAGTCCCCAAAGGGAGCCACACGCCAGGCTGGGTGTTTTTCACTCGTCTGGGGGCTGTTCCTGTGGCCATCGGCCTCTGCTGCAGCTTGAGAGCGGAAAAAGAAACAAAAAAACAAAAAGAAAGAAAGAAAGAAAAAGGTTCTATGCGAGCCTCGTGAAGCAGCTTCATTTCGCTAATTTTGTTTGTGAAATGGGCGTTTTTGTAGAAGCGAAATTTCAGAGTCGTGAGTTGTATCTCATTAATTTCAAGAAAGTAACTACAAAGAAACTAACTACAAAGAAAGTAGCCTTTTAAAGTTTCTACTTAAAAGCTGGTGGTATTTCAAAAAGTATATACATTACTACTGTTGTTTCTTCTGCTGATTTCTTTCTAAGACTTGTCTTTTCTTCCTGCTGCTACTAATTAGTGTTATTAAAAGTGATATTAAACTGCTGATGTTTATTGTGACATTTGGAGCCAAGCAGTGTGATTGTGGTTAATGTCTTTTATTCACATTTTTTATATTAGTGTGAAGTTTGGCAGTGTGAAATCACAGCCTTGTGGCTCCTTACCCTGAGCCACTCCTTTGTGTGTTTATAATGCAAAACACTGGTTAATAATAATACTAACAGAAATAATAATAATGCAAGTTTTTATTGCTCTGTGTTTTTCTTTCTGGCTCCCACTCTTTGTGTCCTTTCCCTGCAGTTTTTGAGGATAAATTTCCCTTCCCACCCCACTGTTAAGCACCTTGTCCAGGAAAAATGGATTTGGGAGAAGTTTGAGTGTAGTAGTGAGCTCTTGCTCTTAGCAAGTAATAATTTTTTTTTTCTTTTTTGTATGAATCTATAATTACAGGAGCAAAGGCTGAGTGAATGTTCCTTCAAACAAGTCCCAAACAATGCTCAGAGGACCTAAAACTCCCCTGAAAGTTAAAGAAAATGAGAGTGGCTGTTCTGATCAGAAGGAAGAGGCCTCAAGAGAACAGAAGAGCTGCAAAGTGACCAAATCCAAAGTCATCAGACCGTCCAAAAAGGAGAATTTCACTGATGGGAACCAGCCACAGCCACCAAAACGTGCCCTGAAATGCCCCAAAAGCCCCAAGCAGAATTTGGGTCCCCCCCAGGGGGTTGGTGGGAGCTGTTTTGGGGTGCTCAGGGGGGATGTGCTCAGTGAACCCCCTTTGCACACAAAGAAGGATTTTTCCAGCAGCCCAGCTGCTCCCTTGGGAAATGACTTCACCACTCCTGAGAGGGACAAAGTGGAAGGAAAAGCTGATTTTGGACTGTCTGAACAGGGGAGCAAACCTGATTTTGCTGCTGTGATAAGTGCAGAGTTTGGGATCCCTCAGGAAAGTTTTGGCAAACAACCCACGGGTGAGCCTGGGCTGACAAATCACTTTTGTCCTTTCTCAGGGGCTTCTCCAGTTTTAGTCCAACCTGGTGCCAAAGGCTCTAATTTAGGGCAGACTGAGGTGATCAGAGTTTTGATGTGCCCAGAAGCACACTCTGCAATATCTCAATATTCCTATATCCTTAATTACCCCATCTAACTGTACAGGTTATATCCCACACAGATAAATGCTCTATGTTTGTCTCTCTTCAATTAATGAAGTGGCTTGAGTTTCACAAGACAAATTCTGCAAGTGTTGCAGCACAAACAATTGAAAAGCTAAAAGGCAAGCTGGGTTTGTGCTAATTTGCTTTTAGGCACTTAATTTGATTTGCTCAGGGATGTTTCTAGGGCTGAGCAGGTAATTTTGTATCAGAATAAGTAGCATTAATCAACCTTAAAAAAAGATTCAAAATTCCCATTTTAAAGCTTTAGATATTACAAAACATTTTTGTAGTTTTGTGCTTTGTTTTTAACCTCTCCTCTTGTCCTCTTTTCAGGCACTTCCCCAAAATCACTAAAATTTAGGAGAAGATCAACCATTGGCTTGAGGGGATCACCAGAAAACAACTCCCTGATCCGGTACCTGGCCCAGCAGAGGAGCAGCAGGCAGAGGGAACCTTTCACCCAGGTGAAAGAGAATTCCCAAATTTCTGATGGGATTTCCATTCCCTCCAGGACCCAGCTGGTGCTGGGAGAAGGTTTGGAATAATAACAACAATGGCATTGATTTGCTGCTGTCCCTTAGTTCAGGACAAGGGCATGTTCCAGGTTTTGTTTAAACTTGGCTGGAATTTCTTCTCCATGTTGAGCTTGTTGATAAATTTTAATTTTTGTGGCTTTCCTGTGTTTGCTGCACTTGGTTTTTGGGTAATTAAAGTGTTGCTGGTTCCAAGTGAAGTTAATTTCAAGCGTGAGTGATTTGGTTGATCAGATTTGTTCATAACTTGAACTATTCTGGGCTGTCAGAAAGTAAATTCTAGTCTAGAGGAACAGATTAAATGCAATAAAATATAAAGTTTCTGGGTAAAATTCCTTTTTTCTCTCCTGTACAGATCCAATTGCAGCCAGATTAGATGCCAGATTCTTTGTATTTTATATCAAAGTGTAAATACACAACATGAAAGCTGAAATGGTGAGGGAGGAAAGCTGATGGGGTTGATTTTGTTTTGGCAGATCAGTCCTTTTCAACCTGCAAATGTGAGGTCACTGAAGGACAAGATTGATGCTTTCCAAGCCTCCTTTGAATCCCTGCATGAATCTGAGGGGGAGCCTGGGCTCTCACACCTGGGGAAAGGAGCTTCTTGTAAGTTAATAAAATACCCTGCTTGACCTTAAATATCAGCTCTTCCTTTAGGATAAAAGTGGGAAATTAGAAATATTTCTTGTAAAACAAAATAATCTTCCTTTATAAGGCTTGACACAGGTGTTTGTGCTTGGTTTGAGGTTTGTTTTGTTGGTTTAAACCTTCTAAATGCACCCTGATTTGTGGTTTCTCTGAAAAATTGTATTTTTGGGACTCTTTCCTTAGTAGATTTGTACTCTTTGATGGATCTCTCAGTGAGCATTCATGAGAATGGTTTTCATTTTACTTCTGTCATTGCTGTTCTTAATAACATTTATGTGAAAAGAATCACTTATTTTGTCTTGAAGGTTGGAAATGTTATTTTCAAAGCAGATGCCTAGAACATTACCTGACTTTTTGCACTTCTTGATGAAGAAACACAAAAAGAGAATTCATTGAAAAACCTGAAGTTTGTCTTTGTGGTTTGTTTGGATTCTGTTTTATTTTTAATTGATGCAGCTCAGAACAAAGCACCTTTTAAAAAAGAGCCAAACCTGGAGCAGTGGAGTGAAAAGTTCATGTTGGGCAACAGAGGAGCTGCTTTGAAAGAAAATTTAAGCAAAAATGGGAGCAAGAACAGCAGGAATGAGCTCAGGATCTGCAGCATCTTGTCCCCTGTGACTGTCACTGACGCTGCTGCTGCTGCAAAGGTGCTTTGAACTGGGGAGAAACCTCTAAATCAGACATTAAAATATGGAATTTCTTCATTTGCCTTGTCTAATCCTACTAAGCATCTCATTAATTAAGCATTTCCCTGGGTGTTTTGGGAAAATAAATTCAGCTGAAGTAGTGGATGATGGAGAAAACTCTGAAATCTTTGTGGGATTAAAACCCTACATAGTTTGTGCTGTTGTAAAAATCCTGTAACTTTTTTTTTTAGGAATGGGTTTATGAGCAGCAAAATCCTATTAAATCCTTGGAGACTGTTCTAACTGGAGATATCCTGGAAAAAAGCCATGGTAAGAGGATTCAGCACTGTTATAATCTTTGTTAAACTCTCATTAGGAAATAAAAATACTGAGATATTTGTCAGGAAGTGTTTCAGCTGACATTTGCCATTTTGTCTACAATTTAGGGCACAGTATAAACCTGATGTAGCTTTTCCTAGGTGTAGTGCTCCTTTTTTGTATGTTTTATACATTTCTGAAAATAACAACTGTACATGGGGTACAAAAAGAGCAATGTACAGGCTGATAGATTTTTGTGGGGTGTTTCTGCACAGGATCTGTGGGCTAAAAAGTTTTGTGAGTTTTCCTTCAGCCTTTCAGTGTCCCAGCTCTGCTTGCTCTGCAGGTCCCAGGTGTGAGCACAGTGATGCTGCCTCAGATCCCAGCACAAGTGTGGAAGCTGAGAGCCTGGCAATGCTGGGGGGAAGCCAAGGCCCTGTGACACCTCTGGGAACAAGGAGCATTGCCAGCAGTGACCTCTGCCACAGCAGCTCCCTGCTGAGATCCATCCTGAAGAAAACCCCAGGGAGGGAGCTCAGGGACAGCCCCAAGGTGGGTTCAGAGTTTGAGGGGAGCCTGAAGGTGCTTTGGTGTCTGATTGTGGGTTGGGAATGATTTAATCCTGCTTGGTTGTAATCACAGCACTCTGTGATTCATGTGAGAAAAGACTGAACACTTTATTCTTGTGAACTCTCCTGAAACAGAGAGTTTGAATCTCCCAGGCTCACACAGTGATTGGTTACAACCTCAGCCCCTCATTTCCTTGGCCAATGATAAATCTGCAACAGATGGGCTGGGATTCTCTGTATTTATTAAATCCATCCCATTATCACTTACTGGGCTGGGATGGAATTCCCAGAGCAGCTGTGGCTGCCCCTGGATCCCTGGGAGTGCCCAAGGCCAGTTTGGAGCACCTGGGACACTGGGAGGTGTCCCTGCCATGGCAGGGGTGCCACTGGATCATTTTAAACTCCCTTCCCACCCAAGCCATCCCATGATTCCATGGAATGAATGTTCTTGAGTTTTATTCATGCAGCAAACAAGTAGGTTTGGTTAAACAAAAGGACTGATTATTAAATTATGCTTAGAGGGCAATATTTTAATTAAAATTTATTGTTCTGTATCCCTTAAATCTGACAGGAATACTCCAAGAGTGCCATTGGCAGAGGAGGAGATGAATCTGCTGCAATCTCCAATTGTGTAAAAACCTTTGAAACATTGCAAACAGGTCAGATTCCCCTAGGAAAAATAAATACCTTGGTTTTCTTTTCTTTTTTGAAAAGTATTGTGTGGGATGATAAAGTTTTGCCTCTTTGCTAAGTCTAGTTATTGGTATTAATCACTAAACCCACTGAATGTCCTCCTTGTGGCATCCTGCTGATGACATGGAAAAAAAGATTGCTAAGGAAAGAAATGTCTATAAAAAAAAAATAATCCCACCCCAAAACTTCAGAAAGCATCAAACACCTGATTTTTTTTTTTTAAGGAGTTTTACACTTTTTAATTGAAACTTGGGGAGCAGGTGGTCATTTTTAGTCTCTTTGTTATTTTTTCATAAATTCAGAGTGAAAATCCTGGCTGGCTTCACGTGAAGTTGTTGTTTTGCTGATAGTTTGGGTGGTGATTTTTAGGAGAACATTTAAATCTCTTGCAAATCCTCTGCTCTGGGCCACTTCCCCTTCACTCAGCTGTTCATTTCATTTTATTCCAACAGAGCCAGCTGACACTCAGAGCTCCAAAACACCAAAGAAGAAAAAAGTGACTTTTGGGGAAGTTCTGAGCCCCGAAATCTTTGACCAGAGCCTTCCTGCCAACACCCCCCTACGCAGAGGAGCCTCCCCAGGGCAGAGCCCCTGGGCCAGGCCAGGCCTGAATGAGCAGCCCCTGCCAGTCCTGGATTTGGGCTGGGATGAGGTGAGTGTGTTCTCTGTGTTCTCTGTCCCCTGAGAATTGTCAGTTCTTGGTTTTTGATTGGGGTGAGGTGAGTGTGTTCTCTGTTCTTTATGAATTTTCAATTCTTGGATATTGATTGGGGTGAGGTGAGTGTATTCTCTATTCTTTATGAATTGTCAGTTCTTGGATTTTGGGTTTTGGATGGGATGAGGTGAGTTTGTTGTTTGTCAGTTCTTGGATTTTGGCTGAGATGAGCTGAGTTTGTTCTTTATTCCCTGAGAATTGTCAATTCTTGGATATTGATTGGGATGAGGTGAGTTTGTTGTTCTCTATTCCCTGAGAATTCTTGGATTTTGGCTGAGATGAGGTGAGTTTGTTCTCTATTCTTTATGAATTGTCAATTCTTAGATTTTGGTTGGGATGAGGTGAGTTTGTTCTTTATTCCCTGAGAACTGTCAATTCTTGGATTTTGGATTTTGGCTGAGATGAGGTGAATTTGTTATTCTTTATTCCCTGAGAATTCTTGGATCTTGATTGGGATGAGGTGAGTTCTTTATTCCCTGAGAATTATCAATTCTTGGATTTAGATTGGAATGAGGTGAGTTTGTTGTTCTTTATTCCCTGAGAATTGTCAATTCTTGGATTTTGGCTGGGATCAGCTGAGTTTTAGATTTTAGGTTTTAACTTCCTGAACCTTGAAATGTTTTTCCCTTCCCTTTTTTTTACATTTTGCTGCTGTGTTTCTTTTTGCCACACAGAGCAAAGGAATTTTCTTTAAGGAACCAAATTAAAACCACTTTGTCTACAAACACTGATGAACAAGATCCATCAAATACCTGTAATTTATTGCTAAAAAAATGTCAATTTTTGTTTGAAGGAAGGTATTGAGCCTCTCCCAGAATTCCTGGAAGGTTCTGCTGCTGCTGTTGAAAATGCAGAAGGTAACCCCAACTTTTCTTTTATCAGTAGATAATGAAACTTTCTGTGCCTGAAAATTGAGACTTGAGGCTTTTGGTTTATTTTGTCTGTTGGTATTTTTTAATACAGGGAGATAATTTTTCAATTTTGAAATTGTTTAGGACAAATATTTCAATTGTGCTAAAATTGGAACGCTGGCATTTAATTGAAGTTTTCTTCTGAAGCTCCTTGCAGTGTTTACCTGTTTAGTTATTTAAGTTATTTAAATTTGTGATATTTTTCTTTGAAAATTCTACTGTTCAAAGTTTTGATTTTTTTTAGAATCTTGATTCTGATACTGTAATTTTAAAACAGCAACCCAACAACAAAAAATTGAAAGTGGATTGAGCATATTTATCTATGAAAACTATAGATATTTTAATTATTGTTACCAAATCCTCCCAAGTTGAGTTTTTCTCTGTTTTGTAGAGCAAGGTAGAATTTTTTTATCTTGCCAAGTTTGATAATCCTCAAGATTAAGTTTCTATTCAAAACCAAAGTGGCTGGAGTGAATAATATCAGAAATGATGCAGCTAATTTCCTCAAAATGTGATTAACTTGCATTGAAACTGATTAAATGTCTTTATTTTTTTTGTTTTATAGTAGCAGAGACTGACATGATAACTCCTTCTTCTACTGAGAGGAAGGTGAGTTTCCTTAGTGATAAAATTTAATTTGTTTTTTGGAACTCCTTCAGCCAGAATTGTTCTCTTTTATCCCTCTTGATGCATAAAAAAGTTTTTCCAGCCTCAGGTATGAGAATTATCTATATCCAGCTATATGGAAATGCCTCCTGTTAGTGCCTTGAGGAAATGAGATTTTTCAGTGAAAATGATTTTTTAGTTATTAAAAATGCAGCCTGATACTTAAATTGACAATTTCTATTGAGTTTTCTGGGAGCTTTTCCAAATAATCTGACAAAAAAGTTTTGGTTGCTGGAATTTGAAGGCACAGAATTGATTGTACAGGAAGTGATTTTTGAACAGCTCTGGAATAAAAAATAGAGGAAGAAAAAAAGGAACTAGTTTTCTTAAAAGAAATAAGTGAAGATGAAAATGGAGTATTTCCATTATCATCCAAACTGTGTGAAGTGAGTCTGTAATATTGAATTTCCAGTTGTGCCTGCCCCTAATGAGGTGATAAATTAATTCCATTTGATTTTTGTGCCCCAAACCACCCCAAATCCTGTTCCCAGCAGGGCAGGGAACTGGCAGAGGACACTGAGGGGAGCAGCTCTGGAGCCACAGCCACTGGGAGTGACACAAACACTGAGAGTGACACAAACACTGAGAGTGACAAATCCACTGAGAGTGACACAAACACTGAGAATCCAAGAAGGAGCAAGATCCAGAGACAGAAAAATCCAACCACAACTGCTGCCAAAAAGCCCAAGGTGAGTTCCAGCCACTGCAGTTGCTGAATTCTGCTTTTATTTTACTTTTTTTTTAAATTATTTTTATTTATTTCTCTCTCCTTGTGTCTTACAGGATTATTTTCATCTTCCTGTTGCTGCCAATATTTTTTTCCTCATCCCCATCTTGTTTTCCTGCATTTCCTGCCCCATCCCTTTCCTTAAATGACTTGAGGGCTTGAATTCTTGTAGGACCAAAAGGATTTTTTTGGAGAGAGTCACTTTTCAGACCTGAGGGCCAACAAATGAGTTTGTGGTTCTTCCCTTACCTTGCAGAGCCATGTTAGAAAATCATTCTTTTTTTGCTTTTGAGTTTTTAGATGATTCTGTAGCTGGCAGAAGTGGAACCTTCCCTTTAGGGGAAGCAGTTGTCGTCCATCAAAATCCAGTAATGGGATCATTTCTTGAAAAATATTCTAGAGGATGATGAAAATTTCACTGGGCTTTATTCTCCTTCTCAATCTTTTCAGAAAACAAAATACCCAAGCTTTGGGAAAAGAAGAAAGAAAAAAGTCAAGAAATCTTTGTATGGGGAAAGAGAAATGGCTTCTAAGAAACCCCTTCTCAGCCCAATCCCTGAAATTCCAGAGGTTTTCTCTTTTGTCTCCTCTCCAAACTCACCACTTCTTCCAGGTAATTTGGGTTTGCTCTTTGTTCCTTTATTTCAACAGTTACACAAAAAAATATTTTTTTACTTTTAATTACTTCTGTAATAGCAGAGTCTGGAGGATCTAATCGATTAATAATTAACTGAAAAATCCAATTTTTGTTGGACTGTAGTGTAAATCTGACAAAAAATCCACCTCTTTACTTTGGGTACTGCTATTTTCATAATCCTTAAGCTGCTGAGTTGGGCATGAAGAGTTAAGGGATGTGCAGAGCTTTCTGCTGGGTTTGTTCCTCACTGTTTATCTGGGGTGGTTGTTTAGAAGGTTATTTTTATATAGGTGAATAAGTAAAAAAGTATGTGTCAGTAAGGAAAAAAGTGTGCAAAAAAGAGAGGAAAAAAGTGTGTGTAAGAGAGGAAAAAGTGTTTGGAAAGGAAAAAAGTGTGCAAAAAAGAGAGGAAAAAAGTGTGTGTAAGAGAGGAAAAAGTGTTTGTAAAGGAAAAAAAGTGTGTTTAAGAAAAAAGTGTGTGCAAGAAAGGGAAGTCTGTGCAAGAAAGGGAAAAAATGTGTCTAAGAAAAGTGTGTGTAAGAGAGAAAAGTGTGTGTAAGAGAGAAAAGTGTGTGCAAGAAAGGGGAGAAAAAGTGTTGCAAGAAAGGAAAAAGTATAAGTAAGAAAAAAGTGTGTGCAAGTAAGAAAAAAAGTGCATGTTTTTAGGAAAAAAGTGTGTAAGTAAGAGAAAAAAAAAAGTGTAAGTAAGAAAAAAGTGTAAGTAAACCTGACATGAGAAGTAAAATACCACAAAGCTTTTCTTGTAGTAGCCAGAAGATTTTGTGCCCCAATTAAGCAGGTGCTTGGTGTCCTTCAGAGGGAGCAGGTGTGGGTGGGGCCGAGCCCCAGGAGCCCCAGGCTGGAAGGATCCCTGCCCAGGGGCTCTGTGCAGCTGCTGGGGACCCAGAGCCTGGAGAGACTGAGCTGCCAGGGAGGCTGGAGGCTGCTGCTGAGGTAACTGCACAGCTGGGGTCACCCAGCTGGGCTGGGAGGGAAAACACTGCCCTGGGCACGTGCAGCCCTGGGCACGTGCATCCCCGGGCACGTGCATCCCTGGGCTCTGCATCCCCGGGCACCTGCATCCCCGGGGATCTGCATCCCCAGGGATCTGCATCCCCGGGCACGTGCATCCCTGGGCACGTGCATCCCTGGGCACGTGCATCCCTGGGCTCTGCATCCCTGGGCACGTGCATCCCTGGGGCACGTGCATCCCTGGGCTCTGCATCCCCGGGCACGTGCATCCCCGGGCACGTGCATCCCCGGGCACGTGCATTCCCCGGGCACGTGCATTCCTGGGCACCTGCATCCCTGGGAATGTCCATCCCTGGGCACGTGCATCCCTGGGGATCTGCATCCCTGGCCACCTGCATCCCCGGGCTCGTGCACCCCCGGGCACGTGCATCCCTGGGGATCTGCATCCCCGGGCACCTGCATCCCTGGCAATCTCCATCCCTGCATTCTCCATCCCTGGGAGGAGCTGTTGGGCGTTCAGAGCTCAGCTGTGCCTCTGAGCAGCCTGGGGCTGGAATAATATGATCTTGAAGGTCTCTTCCAACCCTGGTCATTCTCTACTTCCCAAAAAAAAATCTAAGTTTGGCCTCACACTGAAACAGATTCCAGCCTGCAGGACTTCCTGTCAGGATTTTGGAGACTGACATGGTGAGGAGAGTAGCCAATTCAGCTGTTTGAAACCAGTTTTTTATTGATTACCTCTTGCCTGTATTTAAAAAAATTATAAGAATTATTATTCGTTATCATACTTAAATTGACAATTTCTATTGAATTTTTGGGAGTTTCCCCAAATAATCTGACAAAAAAAGTTTTGGTTGCTGGAATTTGAAGGCTGAGAATTGATTGTACAAGAAATGATTTCAGACTTCAGAGTTGGACAGCTCTGGAATAAAAAATAGAGGAAGAAAAAAAGGAACTAGTTTTCTTAAAAGAAATGAGTGAAGATGAAAATGGAGTATTTTCATTATCATCCAAACTGCGTGAAGTGAGTCTGTAATATTGAATTTCCAGTTGTGCCTGCCCCTAATGAGGTGATAAATTAATTCCATTATCATTTCTTTATCCTCCCCAGTTTTCAGATGCAGAAGGTGATTTTGATACGTCTGAGTATTTCCAGCAAGGCAAAGACACTCCATGTGAAAAAGAAGCAAAAGAAAGCAGTTCCTTGTTGGAAAAGGAGGAATTACAAGGAAATCCAACTGGGCTGGAAGTTCTGGACCACCAGGAGGGTGCCCAGAGAACCAAGGATTCTGTCAGAGCTGATCCAGCAAGGAGGAGAAGAAGAAGCAGCAGCGCCTTCTGCTTCCCTCCTGCTGAAGGTGTGGAAATCGCTGGTGCTGATGCTGCCGTTGGCTGTTACAGGCTGGAGGCAGCCCTGGCAGGGCCCCTGCAGGGCAGCAGCAGCACCCAGCTCAGGGTGAGGCGCAGCATGAGGCTCAGCAGGGGAGCCAGTGAGGGCCTGGCATGGATCCAGCTGCCCCCTGAGCCTCCCAAACAGCCCCCCAAATCCAGGAGGAGCAGCAGCAGCACCTCCATCCTGGCAGGAGCTGAGAATATTCACCACAGGGAGCAAAGCCTGCTCCCCCTACCAGCCCCGGGGAAGGAGAATGAAAGTTCTGCTCCTGTCACTGCCAGGAGGGGGAGGAGGAGGAGCCTCTGTGAAGCCACAGCTCCAGAAACGCCCTGGGCTCCCACCCAGAGGAGGAGAAGCACAAATTCTGGGTGTGGGAAGGACAGGAGTAACCAAAAACACTCAGAAGCAGCAGAAACTCTTGAGCTAAGATTGGAAGATGTTTCAGGCATCTCTGATTTTTTGAAGTGAAGGTGACACTTAGAGCTTGTGGTTGAGCTTTTCTTCTCTTTCCCAACTTTGTATTTCCTCACTTACTTTCTTACTCATTTTCTGGATAACTTAGAACTCATTTTCCTTGTCTTGGTGCCTAAAATGCTTCAAGGTCTGAACTGTGTGGCTGACTGGCTCAGAGCACTGGTCTGGTACAGTTATGGCAGGTAATGAAGAGAATAAAAAAATTCTTCTCCCTGATAAATGTGGGTTTGTTTTTAGGAGTTAAACCACGATTTCGTGGAACTCTTATTGCTCCAAGGGTTTGTTTCCCATGTGCTTGACCATTCCCTATAAATTGCTATTGAAATCTGCATATATTTAGTGGGTAAATACACTAAAAAGAGATTGTCTGCAACAAATAAAGGAATCACTTCTTGAAAGGGAAGAGGAGGAAGTGGGGACTCTTTTTGTCTTCTGAAAAGGCTTTGGGCATGAGCAGAGGTGGAGTTCATGAATGATTCTCTGATGTAAAGGGTGGTCATTAAAGAAAAAAAAATGCTTTTTTTATTTGATACACATTATCTTTAATGTGTATCAAATTCATCTGGCAACTGGAATTGGCTGAGGGGAGAGAAGCTGTGCTTCATTTCAGGCCCTGTGTGTGTGTGCTGAGTCCATCCCCTGTTTGCACTTTGCTGCTTGCAGCAATGGAACAAGGAGTGAGGGCTGCAGGTGCTCTGCTCCAAGCTTTGCTGCTGCTTCCATTTCTCTGTTCCAGCTGTTCCAGCCCAGAGGGGTCCCCGTGCCAGCCTGCAGCAAGTGGCTTTGTGTCTAACACAGTCCCTTCTGTGACCTGCTTTGCACCAGGAGTGATGTGGGATAAAATCCTTGATGTACTTGGCTGCTTTTATAGAGCTTGAAAGCAACCAGAGCACTTGGATTTTTATATTTCTTTCTCCCAAGACAAGAATTCCTTAAACAACTTGAAAGAAACTGCACTGTTTAAGTGGTGTTTGAGTTACAGAATCATTGGGATTGGAAAAGAGCTTTAAGATCAGAGTCCATCACTGCCCTGTGGCCCATAAACCACATCCCCCAGTTCCACATCTCCATGTCTTAAATCCCTCTAAAAACAGTTGCCTCAATGTCTGCCTTGGGGATTTGCTTTTGGGGTTAGGTTTTGGGGAGAGTTCTTGGGTTGGTTGCTGTGCTTGGCTGCCAGGAGAGGGCAGCCTGGCCTGAGCTTTCTGCTTGGAAGGGACCTGGGAAAGAATATAACGGACAAAATCTGAGAGGCTGGCTGAGGTTAAAATGTAAAGCTCAAAACACCAGTAAATTAGTAAAAGTAGCTGCTCCTTTTACTGTTCAAAACAAAGCAGCAACTGGAATTAAACTGGAGGAGTGAAATGATGATGGGCTGGAATCAGGTGGG
The DNA here is from genome assembly GCA_026546895.1 of Pogonocichla stellata. NCBI lineage: Eukaryota > Metazoa > Chordata > Aves > Passeriformes > Muscicapidae > Pogonocichla > Pogonocichla stellata. Next base: position 2,848,396 of record JAOTQZ010000889.1, on the reverse strand, counting down.
AGTTTTCTATGGAAATCACTTTGTGCTTAAGCGGAATAAAGTTGTGCTTGAGCTGTCTGGGTGTCCCTGTGCAGCTTTTAGGTACCAAGTGCAGCACTGGGTGACACTGGGGCTGTCACATCCTGAATATCAGGCTGCAGTAGTGAGATCCAAGAGTTCTCCTGGAGGAAGAGGCTTAGGTTTTCCTCCTGGCTGGAAAAGGAGTGTTAGGAATCATTTGTGGGTGCTAAAACCTACAAGAAATGAAAAGGTTGCAGTTCTTTCCAAGATATATTTCTACTTTATTCTGCATTTTAGTTTCTTTTGTCATTCTCTGGATAGAATTTATCCTCAAAATGTCTCCTTAATCTGGAGAGGGGTTGAGCAGCTCTTCAGCTGTGCAGAAGGTGCAGAGGTGGGAGGCAATAATCTCTTCTCCATATCTGCAGTGAGAAGGACAAGAAATGTGTTTAAATCAGAGGAAAATCTCTGTTAAACATTAAGGAAAAGTTCTCACTGATGGCCAGGCAGGGGAATCGAGGGCCTGGGGAAGTGTGGAATCTCCATCACTGGAGCCTTCAGGAGCAGATTAAACAAATACCTGTCAGGAATGACAGATGATCCTTCCTGGGCTGGGGATAGGCTGGGATGGCCTCGGGAGGCTCTGGCTGTGTTTGCTGATTGTGGAGATTGCAGGAGCTGGCGTGGGGCTGCTGAGCAGTCCAGAGCTGGGATGGAATCGTGGTGGAGCCGGGGGATGGCTCAGCTGGGGGAACTGGAATTTGGGAGAGCTCCTTGTGCAGCATCTTGGGGCTTTAAACACCCAGATGTCACCTGAGTCCTGCTGTGGGCTGGAGCAGGAGCTCATGGAGCTCCTGAAACCCTGGAGCCTGTGGTGTCACAGGGGTGGGAACAGCAGCTATTCCATTGTCACTCTGCTTTTCCAAAATCCACGTTTCCCTGGGAATGAGCAGCAGCTCCCTGTGCCAGCAGCATCCCTGGAGCTGTGTCCTGTCTCAGGGGTAGGAAATGAAATCAGGCTGTGTGACAGCAGAGAGGGACTTGATCAGTTTGATTCTGGTTTCCAGCTCTGCCTGAAGGAGATTCCAGTGGTTTTCTCCCATTTTTATGTGCTGAGCTCCAGCTCAGACCACACGTTACAGTGGCACCTAAAATCCATGGCCTTCTTCTTCCACAGAGGAATTTTATCTTTAGAAAGATAAATTTGTATTTAAAAATACTTCCCTGCTTTAATTTGTGTTGACTTTAAATGACTTCAAGCAGGTACAAGCCAGCCCTGGGTGGGGATTGATGAAAAATCACATTTAGCAGCTCACCACGAGATTCCTGCTCTGACTGGCAGGGAGGACGAGTGCTGGGGCCTGGAAAAGCTGATTGTTTTGCAGCTCTGTAATTATGATGTTGTTAATAAGTAAGAGTAATTACACATCACTTTTGTGAAGTGCAGTGCTGACAGATTTTCAGAGCTGGAGATCTGGCAGCTGTTTCATAGTTGGAAAAGTCTCTGCTTCACTTCACTCAAGGTACAAAGAACAATTCTTATCCCTGAATTCTCCAGGAGGTTTTCAAGGGAAAGTGTTAAGGTTCCCAGGAATTATTTGATGCCAATATTTTGCCTTAATTAAGGTGCACATAAGTTATAAAACTGGGGATGAGATGACCAAATTTCTCCCATATGAGTTAATAAAAGAAGCAATCATTTTCTCATCCTGATAAGCAGGGGAAAAAATAACAAGAACTGTATATGTTATTTTTATTTATTTCCCTTTTAAATAATTGTAAATAAATCTGGTTTTCAGCTGAGTTTTCTCTACTTTCTCCTGACTAATGAGCAACAGAAGATGCTGAAACACCTGAGTGCTGCCTGGAAACCTCACTGTTGAGGGTTCATCTTATCAAGCTGCTGTTCAGAAATGTTTAGCAAGTTTGTGCTTGACTCTTCCTCACTGTGAATCCTCTCACTCTTAGACCTAGAGAGACTTTAGTGATGACCAGGGAAGCAAACAGCAAAGGATTGTGAGAGCTGTGGAGATGGAGAAAGGAGGAAATTGAAGAAGAATGGCAGGGATGGCCTCAACACACAGAACACCAACAGGCAGGGGAAGAAATTGCATTTTCCAGCTGCCAACAGGTAGGTGAGTGCTGGAAATAAATAAAAAATAGTGGGGTATTCCTTCAGCATGGCTTTAAAGTGAGGAGGTAAAATCAAAATGTGTTAAGTCAAAGTAAGGTCCAATTTCCCTGTGTCCCAGTGGAGGAGCTGGAGCTGGGCTGTGACTGGGGGACAAGCAGCCTAATGTATTAGTTTAGTAATTAACTCCTGTAAATTGTGCAGAACAGAGCAATTAACTACTTGAGCCAGGCTGGGGATGGGGGGAAGGAAAACCTGTGTGCTCTGGGAGTGGGGGCATGGAACAGATTCCCTAAGCCAGGCCTAGTGTTAGTCTTGGGTTATTTCCAGTGACCCCTTGACTCCCATCTTCCTGCCCCCTGCCCGGGTTTGGGGCTGGTCAGGCAGCTCTGTTTTTGGAAGGCAGAGGAGACAGATATAATGAATGGCTTTTATTGTGCAATATTTCAACCCCTTTTTGACTGGGTTCGGATGGGATGGAAAATGTTCCACCCCGAGCTGCAGCCAAGATAAATAAAATGTATTCCCTAAACCTGGCTGTGTGCTGCACTCAAACTGGCAGTAGTTAGAGCTCCACTCTCAAACAAGAATTTAGTTTGACAATTTTTAGGCCTTGTTCAGCTGGATGTAACAGCCAAAGAAAATACTTGGGGGGAAAAAAATTAAATAATGCATATATTTACAGCTTGCAGGTGGCATTAATTTTTTTGGGGTCAGGCTTTTTTAGGTTTAAGGATCTCTGTAAAGTTGGGCTGGAGTGTAGGTTTTTAAAAAACATTCTTAATTGTCTTTTTTTTTTTTTCTTTTTAAATTAGTTTTTTTTATGAGAATAGTCACTCTGAAGGAAAATACATTTTATGTAGCTCCCTGATGGGTGATAAATCGTTGTGATTCAAGGCTTTAAGGGTTTAGGGTTTACCAAGAACCTGAAAAATCTGCAGCCACAAGCCCCAGCAAAGGAGCAGTAAAAGCTCTCGACAGAAGCCTGCAAAGGACTGGCCTTCAACTCCTTTGAGTTGGGTTTAAATCCTTTATGGAGCCTTTATTCCTGGGATTTAGCTTTGCCAAGCAGTGCAGTGAAGCCCTGGCCCTCTGCAGCTGAGATATTCCATCCTGTGCAGCGTGTTTTATGGCCTGAACAATCCTATTTATTGATAATAATAATAACAACAACACCTTTTAATTCAGTCACTGTGCCCAGAGGTCTCTTGAGAGTTTGAACAATGAAGGAAATAAAATTGAATTATCAAACCAGTCACCCTCCCACCCTACAAAGCTTTTATTCCTCACAGTCCCGCTCTACAAGCAAAAACAGATAAAATGCAAAAGTTAATATTTTGTGATTAAAGTAGATAAATGAGCCTGTTTTTTTAAATCCTGATGATGAAATTATTAAAAGTTACCCAGTGCCTCAAAGTCTGAGGAGAAGCTGCAGCACAAATGGGGCCTGTTCCTCAAAAGCCCTGGTGATGTGCTAAACTAAACAAGGCAGGAATTGGAAAACTGGGAGTTTTATCCCCTCTGTGCTCTGGGTTTGGCCTCGTGCTGTTCTTGAATTGAGCTGTTGCTCTTTTCCCTTGCTCTCTGTCTTGGCAGCACAGGGAACATCAGGGTGGAAAACAGGGATCCAATATCCCCATCCCTTAAATCACCTGGGTTACTGCAGAGAGAAACTTCACCCTGCCATAAATAACCTGCCTGTGGCACCCAAATGTTTGGACAAACAAATGCCTTCAGTCCCACATCCAGCAGGTCAGAAATGCTGGGTTCTGGCTGTAAATAATATTCACTAATGCAAATCTATTAAGGTTCTAAGGGAATTCACATTTGAACTGGGATTTGGAGCTGTTGAGTGGCCTCGGGTGTGCCATTGAGGAAAAAGTAATTGTGTGGGTACAAATATTAATGAGGAATAAAAGGGTCATTTTGCTCTTTCTTGAAGGAAAAAAAAAAATAAAAAAAACCCTAAAGTACCCAGGGTGTGTTTTGCAAGGAGAACTTTGTAAGGTTTGTGTAAGGAGTAGGTAGTGTGTGCATGGAGTTGATATCAATGCTGAGCATGACTAATGCCAGCTATGGAGGAGAATCCCTAAATGTTCATTTTACATTTGTTTTTTCCCAGTTCTCCTCCTCCCTGCTCCTCACAGAGCTCTGCTGTCCTGGGTTTTCCTGCACCCCCTGCCTTGGGTTTGGAGTGTGCTGCCTCCAGCCCAAGTGATAAATTTGTTCAGAGAGATGGCCCAGAAAGGGAACCAAGCACAGGGAAGATGTGCACACAAAAGCTGAGCAATGAAAGGTTGGCTGGCAGGAACTTCTCCTGGTCCTTGGAATGGTGCCCCCTCCCAGAGCCCCAAAAGCCTCATTCCCAGTCAGACCCGTGGTGCTGGGAGCCCTGGAGCTGCCCCTTTATGCAGGAGTTAAGAAAAGGATCAGGCTTTAGGCAGAATTAAACCTGTGCTTTCCTCCTGACACAGCATAGCCCGAGCCTTAAATTGTTCCTCTTTTATTAACAAGGCAAATATCTGCTTCTGAAAATCTCTTTTTTTTAACTCATTCCATTAAGGACTGGGGACCTGGTAGCCGAGGAGAAGCCTAAAACTAAACCCTAAAACTTTCCATTCCCATCTTTTCAGCCTTGAGCGCAGCACAAGCCGCGTGCCTGTGCCAAAAGCTGTTTAAACAATATTAAGATGTTTTCTTCAAACTTCTCCCTAGGAAGATACTCTTTTTTGAGAGGAATGTTTTCCCTGGAGCATTACATCATGAGCTGGTTCAGTTCTTGGAGTAAGAAATTGGACCAAATGGTGGGGAAGGTCTCCAGGGGAAACATATTTCTGCTGTTGAATATTCCCCCCAGGAAGCTCAGAAACCGCTCACGTATTCCCGTTCTGTCCACATTTAGCCTTTCACCTTGCTGCAGCTGAGCACAGGGAGAGGGGGGCTGGACTTTTTTTTTGAGGAAATTTGACCCTTCTTTGTTTTTGTCATTACATTTCCCCCTCTCTCCTTGCACCCTGCGATCTGAGCTGGGGTTGTCTCGTTCCTCTGACAGCGATGCTGCTGAAGGTGCTGTGTGCAAGCTGCTAATGAAATCTTAATTAGGAAAACTTCCTTGGAAACTCTGGGTTTAGGAGGCTTTTTGAGGATTAAAAGGAGAAGAACCTCTGAGAAGTGCAGAGGATGGAGGGATTTGGGTGGATTAATGGGACAATGTGAAGCATGTTGAGGTGGAGCAGGATTGTGTTTCCTCCTGCGTGGGGAGCATTTCCCCATCAACCACAGAGGCTCCTGATAAGGTTTCCTATCAAATAAAACTCTTAGAATGAGGGAAAATATACTCCATAAATGTACTAGTGCAGATCAACAGGTTTTTTATTATTATGACTTTTTTTTTTTTTTCCTTCATGTGGCAGCTCTGCTCTGCAAAATTATTCTTTGAGAGCTGATAAGCTGCAATTCACACTTTGGCTTGAAGGACCTGAGAGCAAGTTGGACTTGGAAGGTTTTGAATTGTTTATCTTCAGCTCACACAATTTCCTTAGAGGATATCCAATGAAAATACAAACCAGTGGAAGAAAACTTGGAAGAAAAACTCTCTTGGGCAAAAATGCCCCAGGGCAGGGCACTGAGTGGTTCAGGAGTGGCTTAAATTGGGCTGTGGGGATGAATTAGAGGTGAACATGAGTTGTGTGCCCCAGACTGGTTTGATGGGCACAGAGAGAATTTTCATATCCAAACCTTTTGTTTTGCACCTTCAACCACGACTTGGAAAAAAACAAAACCAGGCAAAACTTAATTAAATTTGGTTTTCTCATTCCGAGGTTCTGACACGTGAAGATCAGAAGAGGTTGAAGCGAGGGTCAAGCCCTGCAGATGTTTCCTCCATTTTTATTTGATATTTAATCTTTCTAAAAAGTGGGGTTTTGAGGAAAAAAATCACAGCAAATTTTTAACTGTTCCTGACAAGAGAGCGCATGGAGCTGGGGCAGCTGCTCAGGGCCTGGCACTGAAATTGGTGACTGGGACTTGGCACAGGCTGTGGAAGACTTTGGCCAAAGCTTCTTTCAGTTCTGCAGTGAAATTAAACACTCAGTAATTACCCAGGGCTCGTTACTGCTGCATCCAGGTTATGAGGTCATCCCATGCCAAAGTGGGGAGCAGATAATTTAATTCAATGGAAATGTTCAGGGCTTGGAGCAGCCTGGGCAGTGGAAGGTGTCTGTGCCCATGGCAGGAATGGCACAGGATGGGATTTAATGCCCCTTCCCACCCAAACCATTCCATGATCCTGTGAAGTTTGGATTCTCCTGCTGTCATTATTAGACTAAGAATGGCAAATACAGTAACACACACACACAGCTTCTTCCAAGGCAGCAGAAGCAGCAGTTCATTGAAAGGCCACTGCACTTGTATAGGATGGATCGTGCCATGAGAATAGAAAAGGCTCATTGGTCCAGGAGGGCAACACTGCTTGAAAACATGTTTCCAGCAAAACATTATGTAGCACACACACTGCTCTGTGATCAACCAGGTGTTAATTTATGTTATTTATTCTTCTGTCTTTTGTTTATCTCTGAGAAAGTCTCCAGCCTGGAATAAATTCAAGCTGGAGCTGAGAAAGCCGAGAGCAATCCGAGTTAGATTTTTCCCTGAGCCTTCAGCAGCGTCCACATCCTGCCACTTTAATTTTAATTCACAAACTCCTTCTGATTGCAGCAAAGTCTTTGTTTGAATATTTCCCAGAACTTGTGCGTCAAAACCCACTTTTTCAAACTCAGAGCTCTGTGGATGAGAAGCCAAAGGGCCACTCCATCTTCCTGCTGCTGGGAACTCACTGGGAGAAGATGAATGTGCAAGGATGGATTTGCTTTTGCCTCCTTTCTCTGCCATTTTTTCAGTGCAGAACAAACTTTTTCAAAGTGATTACACCAGATGATTTAACAGCACGGCCAAATAGTCCCTGTTGATTAAGATGGATGGGAGCTGTATTTGGAGCAATTGTAATTAAGACTCCTGTGGCAAGCAAGGAAAAATAACAAATTAATCTAATAAGAGCTTATGGGGGGACTCTTAAATTGAAAAGTGTTCTGAAAATCCCAAATTCTGTAATGCTGGTCAAATTTTAGTTTATTAAGTCTTTCAGCATTATTAAAAACTCAGACTTGGAGTTTATACTTTGTTATTTGTTCATTTTAAACTTAAAAAAAATTACAGCATGAAGATCTGAATTTTTCAATGCAGAATGAACATTTTCAGTCACATTTCTGTGAGATGGGCTGTTTGTGGTCTGGTTTTAATCATCTTCTTACCTGATCCGTGTGACAATACGTCTTTCTATCATGAAAACTTTTGATCCCTGGATTGCATTTTCTGTCTTGGCCAGAATACACTGAAATAAAGACAAAATTCAGATTTTCTCTTTCTGAAAACAAAGTCTGCATGGTCTGATGGGCATTCCAAGGACTCCTGGTCCTCCCCTTGTTCTGCTCTCACCATTCCAGAGCCCTCTTAACTTTGCACGATTTGTGCATCAGTGCCTCACTTTCTCCATATGTAAAATGAGGTGTCCCCTCTTGAAGGCAGTAGGAATTATGTTTAATTTGTGCAAAACCTCTTTTACTGTCGCTCCTTGAGCCATTCCTGTGCCATTTCTGTCTCTGGGGGCAGAGGTGAAGTCACAGCACTCCCCTCCCTGCTGTTCAGGTGCACCCACAGAAAAACCCCCACGATTTAAGGTCTGGGGCTACTTTTAGAAGAGACATGGCTTGTTCAGCTTTTGCAAACCCTTAAGATAATGTCTTTTAGATCCATGATTGATTTATTTGATATTTATGCAGTTGGCAGGGGGATTTGAAATATAACATAAGCACTTCCTGAGATGTCAGGGCGGCGATGTTCGTGGTCTGAACAAGGATGTAATTCATATCTGCAGGTGCTTGCTCTGGTATCAAACACTGCAATAACATCATGCCTGTGGAATCTGGAGCTCCCCAGTGTCCCATTTGTATCCTGATATGCCCACGTCTTTCCTATGTGTGTTTTTCTTTCTTAAGGAGCTCTCATTTCCTTCAATAGGATATGTTTTATTTCATCCTTTTTCCTGCATTTACTCATATTAATGTCACCGCGTGCACTGGTAATAGCTGGGCTTGGAAATAACCCGTGTATCCCTGAAAACATGGGCCTGAAACCCAATGCCTGCAGTGCTTTATTAGCAAAGAATTGATGTTTCAGAGAAGGGAGGGGATCATTCCTTGCTGGACTCTGATCTAACCCCTCTGAAGGAGCATCCAGCAGGCTCAGCCCCAGCACATTCTGCTGGGCAGGCTTGGAGTCCTGGCATTGAAATTTTTTGCTTGGTTTCTTTTTTTTTTCTTTTTTTTTTTTTTCTCCTGCTAAATAGCTGTGAAATTTGGAACTGGGTGCTGCCGGTTTGTGGAAGAGTTGGGTTGGAAGAGATCTTAAAGCCCATCCAGTCCCACCCCCAGGGACACCTTCCACTGTCCCAGGCTGCTCCAAGCGCCCTCCAGCCTGGCCTTGGACACTCCAGGGATCCAGGGGCAGTCACAGCTCCTCTGGAAATTCCACCCCAGTCCAGGGAAGAATTTCTCCCCAAAATCCAGTCTAGAGGAATTTACACCTTTCTAGCAGGGTGAGGCTGCAGGTACCTTTGGGCTTCTCTCAGGTGAATTTATTCAGTGTGAAGGGACAGAGGGCAGGGGAGGGGCTCAGCTGCTCAGGGATTTCTGGGCACTCTCAGGGCTGCATTTTCAGCCCTACAGCTGACAGGGAGCTTTCCTTGCCCTTTGTGTGCCATGAGATACCTTTTTGTGCCTCCTTTCCTCCAGCCCTTTCTCCCATTTCACCCCACTTATGAACACTGAGTTCAGTTCACAAATTCTTTGAGCACCAGCAGCCTCTGACTCGCTTTGCAAAACCCATTTGCACATTTCTGTGAATGTTGGGAGCAGAAGCGCTGTTGGCACCCCCTGAACCTGCAGGGTCCATTCCCAGCTGCTCTGTGGGGATGAGACTTAATGAGACAAGGAAAAGGTCCCTGCCTGGAAGGATCTGAGCCTTGCCCAGGTTATGGAGCTGATTCCAGATGTGACAGGACTCAGGGAACAGCTGGAGCTGTGTCAGGGGAAGGTTGGATATTGGGAAAGGTTGGATATTGGGAAAGATCCTTCCCTCAGGGGGTGCTGGGCACTGCCCAGGCTCCCCAGGGAATGGGCACATCCCCAAATCTGCCAGAGCTCCAGCAGAGTTTGGACCCTGCTCCCAGGGTGGGATTTTGGGGTGTCTGCGCATGAGCTGGATCCATGATCCCGTCCCTTCCAGCTCAGGACATTCCATGATCCTGCAACAGAGATCCCATCCCTGCAGCTCCAAAATGCCACAGTTGCTCCTCACTCTGGAGGCCCCTTTGGAGCAGCGTTTTGATTAAATATTCTGGAGTGTTCAGTGCACGAAATCTTTTTATTTCCTGTCATTATCTCAGTACAATCATGAGTGCCTCTTTTATTATTTTTATGGATGTGCTCATCAGCTGTAGCTTTTCCCATCCCAGTGGGAATTTCCCTGCCCTGAAAAGCTGAACCTCACACTATCTGGTAGAAACTGAATTTTTTTCCCAGCTGGTGAGTGCAGCACCAGCATCTCCCATTAACAGAGCTCTGCTGGGGGAAATATTACAAACCATAATCTGCTGGAACAACCCACTGGGGTGAGTTTGTGCTTTCCTGGAAACTCTCTCAGGTGCCTCAGCTGGGACACGGCAATGAACAGAAATAAAGGAATAAATACACAATAAAGGAGTCTTGCTTGTAACTTGAACTTGTGCTTTACAAGGCAGAAAATCTCTTTTTATACATTTTGCTATAAAACCGGCCTTAGTTTAATGTTTGTTTGTAGCATGAAGGGATTTTTGTTATCAGGCTTTAGCTGGAGGAGAAACCCCCACAGCCACAGTGGAAGCAGCCCCTTTCTTTTACTTTTTATTTCCAAATCAGGTGAGTTTTCTTTTCCTGAGATGTTTTTGCATTAGGCTCTGTATAAACTGGATTAATTTGGGATCAGTTCTTGCTGTGCTAGGCTGACTTCACCTGAAGCTGTTTGCTTTGTTCTTATCTGTTAATTTTATACACAGGAAAGCCCAAAGTGTGAATAATTCCACAAAATAAACCTGTGAAGGATGTGTGGCTCTGTCAGGGCACTGTGGCAAAGTCAGTGCAGATAAACCACCTTCTTCCAAAAAACTAGAATTAAAGAGAGGCACTTTGGAGCTGTGCCCCAAAATGTCATTTATCCAACTTGGTATCACAGTGCAGGGACACTGAAATTTGCTCTGGGCTGGGAGGAGGAAACAGCCCTTGTGGGAGCTGAGGAACACGAATTTTGGGGTTATAGGATACTTCAACCTCCCCCAGATGGGGCTGGGCAGAGGCAAACCCAGAGTTTCCATCTTCTTTCCCTCTCCCAGTTTATAAATAGCAAAAAGTGCAATTTCCTGCTGTCCCCAGTGTGCTGTGACAGTGGCCAGGGGCCAGCTGGGCTCAGGTGCCACATCCTGCCCTCACCTGCCCCAGCTGGGCCTCAAGAGCTCTGCCCTTCTCAAATTTCCCCTCCTCCATCACCACCTGACCTGGGTTTTCATTTTAAACCTCTTCTCCACCATCCAGCCTAGAAAATGGGCAAGTTTTGCTGTGGGCAGATGAGGACAGGGAATCCAAGAGCTGAGCTGTGCTGTGAGGGGGGAATGAAACAGAGCAAAGAGGATTGAATTTCATTTCCTCTCTTTAGCAGGTGGAACAAGTCTGCCCAAAATCCACATTCCAATGCTCCCCTCCATGGAGCCTCTTCTTCCTCTTCAGGTTTTCCCTTTATCTGGCAAGACTCCAGCTCTTCTCTCCAGAGGAGTGAGCAAATGCAGTTTTTTTATTTTGTCTTTATAAGTGTTTCAGCTATCCTGGAGCTCCTCATTCTCCAGGACAGGTTTTCCCTTCACAATTACTGGATGTGTTGAAGGGAAGCAAAGGAATAAAGGAGGAAAAATTCAGGAGTGCCCAGGGGGTGTGCAGCCCAAAACCACCCTGAGCTGGCAAATCTCTGCAGACAGAACCTTCTGAAAGGTTAAATATTGGGAAAAAGTGACTTTGGGACATGCTGGCCTGTCCTTTTTGGGTGGATTTACCAATCAGGGAGCAAGGGATATTTAGAAATGTTAAATCCAGGCAGAGAAATCAATAGCAGAGATTCAATAAACCCAAAATAGGTTCAAAAATTCATGTTTTTAACCCCCACTTTCACAGCAGAGGTGGCTGCAACCCCAGATGAACTAAAATTCAGGAAGGGAAATGATGGAGGGGCTATGGTGCAGCTCTGTGTGTAATGATGTAATATTAATTAATTAATAAAGTAATAATTTTAGGTGTTAGTGAGGGGATTTGTCTCCTGCCCTCCAATCATTCTTCCCAGGGGGTGCTCAGAGCTGTCTGATGGTTTTGGCTGGTCATGAAAAAAGGACCCAGCTCTGCTATCAACCTTGCCCTGGGGTTCATTTTGGCTGATTTCCTCCTGGGAAGTTGTGGAGAATCCTGGATGCTCTGCAAAGCCTTGGCTCCCCAGCTGCAGTCCCAGTTTACCCCCTTGGCTTCCCAGTCTCTCCAGACCAAGCCACCAAGTCCACGTTCAGATCCCCCAAAATTCCAACTTTCAGCCTCCTGCAGCAAGGACAGGGAGGTTTGGGGTGTTTGCTTATCCAGCACATGAACCACACCTGACTTGGGGCTTTGAGTGGATTTAAAATGAGAATTTGAGCTTTAGAGGACCCAGTTTTGCTTTTGCTGTGTGCCTGGATGGAGCCAAACCCACCCAAACGAGTGCAAAGCATCCAGCTCCTCACACTGGAAATGATTTTTTGAGGGTGGATGGAAAATGAAAAGTTATTAAAAGCAGGAGAGCTCTCGAGGACCCCAACTTTTTTGTTTCATTCTTATGAAGAAGCTCTGAATCCAACAGGGAAAAAGCATTGGGAGTAATTATCCAAAATGGGTGGCATAAAGCTGAGCAGAAAGTAATACATCAGTTTTAAAACTGCTCATCTCAAACTGTGAGTTGGATTTATTTGACCTGCATTTGGGAGCAAATATTAATGAAGGGGTGAAGGCAGCTCGTGGCTCTTTCAGTTCTTTCATTTCCCACTAGATGTCTCTGGTGGAAAAACTAATTAGGAATGTTCTTGATTTAATTTGGGAAAAAAAATTGGATGAAGTTTTTTGGTGGGTTTTTTGGTTATTATTATTATTATTATTATTATTATTATTATTATTATTATTTCTTTTAAAGTCTTGCAGCTTAACCCTTGATCTTTCTTTGGTAACTACTTCAGCTGCTTAGAAATGACTCAGTTAATGAATATTGGGGCTTTTTTAAGTAATAAACACTTGTCCAAGTATTAGGAGAAGGAAATCTTTATTCCCACCAATTCTTTGGCTGGAATCTGTAACATCAGGGCTGGGAGAGAAGTTCAGGAATTGGTAAAACCTCCCTGGGTTTTGTTTATTTATCCCTATATTGGCTGTGTGTGTTTGAGCTTGGGTCTCCTTTTGGAGTTTCTCTTTCAAGAGCAGCTTTATAATAAATAAAAATCCGTGTGAATGTGCAGAAATGGTTTATTTTGTCTGACTTGCTGTTTGATAAAAATAATGGGGTTTTAAGCAGATGTGAGGATGCACCCACATGGCTCTGGCTGCAGAATTGAGATTTTATCCTGGAAAACAGCTCAATTTCAAATTCCTTGGAATTCTCCTGCTGCCTGTGGACAGGAATCCTTCAGGAGGGGGTGGCACTTTGGGGGTTTGGTGTTGAAGGGTCACGGACCTGCTCACACTTCATCCCAAAGCTTGGTTGTGTTTCCTTCTGGTTCAAGCTTTGGTATTATCTGAGTGATTTCTTTACCTGCTGAGTATTTCACTGAAAGAATTCAAGATTTTATGTTTGGAACAAACAAAAATCCATCTCCACTCCTGGCATTTTGGAGGTAGAGAGTGGATTCCAAATGTCCAGGGGGACCAAGGCACAGGGAGCCCCTTCAGAGCTGGGAATTTGCTTTTCCTTGGATTTTCCCAGCCCAAAGTTTGTCAGCCTGGGCTGAGTGTGGAGTTTGTCCCTTGGCTTTGCCCTGTAATGATGGTTTTGGGTTTTAGGGAAGATCAATGTGCATTTCAGAAACTCCTTGTTGATAAATTTCCAGGACAGACATCCCAGTAAAGCTCAGAATCCCTGGCATGGCAGGAATGTGGGGATACAGATATGGAGAATGCTTTAAATAAAAGCCATGAGTAATAATAATAATAATAATAATAATAATAATAATAATAATAATAATACCTCCCACTGGCAGTCACCACAAGAAAAGATGTTCCCTGGGAAATGAATAATTGTGAATAATTCCTCTCTGGGCTGCCCAGCATCCTGCTGCCATTGCCATTTAAAAATGGGGACTTAAATTATGGCATTATAAGGAAAAGCATCAAAAATTTGGTTTAAAAGTACAACAAGCACCTAAACTGAAATGTCCTCATAGCTGTTACCTAAATAGAGATTTACAATGGATGGCAGAAAAAAGTGAACCAAAAACTCTTCTCCCCAGGGAGCCATAAATCTTTTTTTTTCCCAATTAATGATAATGAACCACAAACAAATGTTTCAAAAGAGGCGATGACATTTTTTCTTTATTTCACTCTGCTCTTCTTACTGCTGGGATGCAATTTGTGGAGAAAGAATCTTCTGTGGTCAATTCTGTGTTAAACATCTCAAAGATCATTTCCCAAAATGGTCAGGGAAAATTCTTCATGTTCCATTTAATTTAATATTCCTAAATTTCATCTCTCTGAGTTCAAGCTGTGTCATACTCTGAGTTTAAACTGGGCGATGTTTCTGAGTAGCTGATTTCACTGAATGTGCTGGAAAAAATATTTCAAAATTTTAATGAATTTTTCCATTTGTGTTTGCTTGGGTTTTAAAGTCTGGCTTAGATTGGAGTGGAGTTCCTAAAAAGTCTGACCTTTCATATTTAATGGCTTCACTGCTTTGTTTTTTTTTACTATGTATTTTCTTGTGCAAATATGGAATGAGGGAGATGATTCCTACTAATCCACCTCAGGAAATCAAAGGTTCCCAAATTCAGTGAAGCACCTGGGCTGGTGGCTGCTCTCCTGAGGTGCTGAGAACAATCTGATTTATTTTTAATTTTGGCAGCATTTCTTAGCTCTGGGGTACAGGAATTCATGGAATTCACCGGGAAGGGAAGTTTCAGGGAAGTTTCAGGGAAGTTTCAGGGAAGGGAAGTTTCAGGGAAGGGAAGGGAAGTTTCAGG
>JAOTQZ010000889.1:2769564-2785034 GCA_026546895.1 Pogonocichla stellata | reverse complement strand
AGGAAAGGACAGGAAAGGAAAGGAAAGGAAAGGAAAGGAAAGGAAAGGAAAGGAAAGGAAAGGAAAGGAAAGGAAAGCCCAGTGGCTCAGCAGCTTGTTCTTATCAGCTCCCAGGGCTGATTGCAGCTTATCACACCCAGCCCGGAGCTCCCTGCCCAGACAATCCCCTAATTGTCTGTCCCCCGTTAAGTAGCAGCTCTGGTGACATTCCAGACCTTGACCCCTGCCCTGTCCAGCGCCAAAAAAGTGCCATTAGGAATCATGTAACACCGGGAATTAGGGATTGCTGGGAGAGGCCAGGGGTCAGTCTGCTGTGGAGCTGGAGCAGCAATGCTGGGTCCTGCTGCCTCCCCCTTCCCAGAGCTGGGAAAACGGGGCTGGAACATTCAGGGAAGGAGGAATGGCCAAGCCCGGGATTGCTGAGGAATTCCATCCATTCCACAAAGAATTTGGGCAATCCTTGGCCAAGAAAAGTGATTTCAATATTTCATAAAATATTTCAATATTTTATATTTAGGTTTTCTTGGACACTGGGCTTTGGAGAGTGATGGTGCAAAGGTCCTGGCAGCCACAGCAGCAGGTTCAATGTGTGTGTTAGAGCACCATAAATGCCAGCTGAGATTTGGGGATTTGGGAGATGGGAATCAGAGCACCAGAGCACTGCTGAGACTCTCCAAGAACCTGCTGAAGGAAAAGGCTACAGAAGTTTGTGGCTGCACCAGGAAATATCAGCCTTCCTGAACATTTTCTGTATTCAAATCCCTCCTCTCCAAAGAGGATAAATTACCTTGTGCATAACTTATCCTAATGAAGATCCTCCTGGCTGTCAAATTCCCACCTTCTGCATGTCCCAGCCCACTAATCTGCCACTGGAAATGTGGTTTTTTTGGCACATTGGAAGATGAGGCACTGAACTTATGAACTGAGGGTCCAGTTCAGGGAGTTCATTGAGAATATTGATAGATTCAATACACCTCCCATCAGGCATGTCCCAAAATACAGTCTCCACTTAGTCTGCAAATCTCTTCTTTAATAACAGCTGCTCTTATCACTGGAGTTTGATTTCTATGCAGTATTCAAGCTGAGCCTTTTAAATAATGAGAAATAAGCTTGTCTGAGCTTGTAAATGTGCAAAAATTCTCAGTGAACCCTCCAAGTGGTGCAAAGCAAGGTAACCATTAAAATCAGTGGAGCTCTGCCAGTTTACATCCTTTAAAAACCTGACTCTCTATTCCCAGGCATGTTAGAGGTGTTACTGTGTAAATGACTGCAAAAAAAATTATTGCTGAAAGGTTTTTTTATGCTCCAAAGGCAGATCAGGTATCTGGTCCAGGGAGGGCACATCCATTGCTGCAGGAAGAAATAAAGGAGAGAAAATTGGGAAGTGCTTTTAGAAGCTCTATAATGACAGGTCACATTCCCAAGGACTATAAAGTGGCAAATCTAACACCAATTATTCAAGAGGGGCAAAAAAGATGCAGCGAGCAATTACAGCTTAACACCAGTTGTGGGAAAAATATTAGAAAGCATTTGAGGGCATTTGGGGAGTGAACAGCTTGAGAAGTGTAATTTGATTAGAGATGGCCAATGTGGGGGTTTGAGGTGGGTTTTAACTGGCTGAGGATCCTTCCCAGGTATTGCTGCCAGGGGAGGGCTGGATGGGGATGGGATGATGTGAACTTGCATTTTTGAAGTGCCAGCCTGGGATGCAGCAGCAGAGTTTCACAGGGCTGGGCTGCAGAACCCATTGGAAGGTGTTTGAATGAGGGGGGTGATGGATGCTCTTTGTCAGGAGAGCCAGGTTTGGTTTGAAGAAGTGAAATGAAGGGCTTGGTTTTTGTGTTTGACTTCCTGAAAGTCATACAAGGCCCTCACACAGGGGAAAAGTGGGAATTGGGCAAGCTGGACCCCCATGCCAAGCTCT
Organism: Pogonocichla stellata; assembly: GCA_026546895.1. NCBI lineage: Eukaryota > Metazoa > Chordata > Aves > Passeriformes > Muscicapidae > Pogonocichla > Pogonocichla stellata. Next base: position 2,783,110 of record JAOTQZ010000889.1, on the reverse strand, counting down.
GGCATTGGGGGAAGGGTCTCTAAATGAATTTTCTGGGTGTCTCAGTGCAATCCAGGAGCTCTCTCCTGAGCAGGGCAGTACAACTGTGCCAATGGGTCTTTACCCATGCAGACAAATCCTCTTTTTGTGTGAATCACTTGGGAAATGTCCTTTCTGTTGCCTTTTTTAATTGCAGGCTGCAGCTCTGGGAGTGTCTCTCAGGGATCTGGACAGGTCTCTTTTCTCTGCTGTTTATTCCTCCTGAAACCTTGTCTGTAACTGGCAGGAGCTGTTTGGGACATTGTCCTGCCACTGAGGGACAACAGGGAGCACAGGGTGTCCCTGGCCCTTAAAGCTCCTTGGTGCTTCTGGGTAAAAAAACCCCAAAACTATTATTAATAATATTAATATTAATAATAACCAAAGCAGGTTTAAACAAAGAAAAAGAGAGGATTCTCCTCCTGAGCTACCAAAAAGCAGCTTAAGATCCATAATTCACATAGAACAAGTCTCTTGGTGGGGGCAGCAAATGACCTCAGTACCTGACTGTGTTGGACTGTGGATTAAAAAGGCAATTTTTGGTTATGCAGAGATATCCATTTTAGCAGGGAATAGCTGGAATATTGCAAGCAGCATCCACAGATTCCCTCTTCTCTCTCAAAATGCTTTTTCAGCTCAGTTTTGAGCTCTTTGGGTCCAGCTCTTCTGGGTTTTGTGATAATAAACACCTTACAGTCACAGCTCAGCACAGCATTCCCTGGGTGCTGCTCCAGGACAAACAAAAACTGCAAGGAAATGGTTGGGAAATGGTGAGTGACCGTGTGCTTCTGTTATTGTAAACCCAGAAATGTTTACTCATTATATTGAAATAGGTTTGGATCATTGTGGATGAAAGTGAAACAAGATATAAGCCTGCAATGACATGCATAAATACATAATTAAGTGTATTTCCTTTCCATATGGAGAGGATTAACTCCCTTGCCTCAGCAGGGAGTTGCTTTATTTGGTGTCTGCTTTGGTGTCCCTTTCTCTCTGACAGCTTTCAGGGGACGCTGAAAGGGAATTTCACTCGCTGCCTAATGAATCTTGGAATAAGGACTTGGAGGGGGAAGAATAAGTGATTACCTCAGAAAACACAAGTTTGCTGACCTGCAGGACCGCCCTGATTTCTCTTTTTGACCTTAAGTGGGCCCTATGGGATGGCAGTGCCCACCTTTCCAGCACTTATTGCTTAGTCATAAATCCACACGGAGGGGAGAGGGATGTGTCTGGTAAATGCTGAGGCGTCAGCAAAAGCTCCCGAGCTCAGGTTTCATAACTTGAGAAATATTTTATCACCCCTGTGAGCCAAACCTCTGAAAAATCAATAGAACTTGAGAGTTGCCTGTATTGATCTGAAGGGCTGAGCTGCACTGAAATATTCATGGCCCTGTGTGTTTGTCTGTGTGTGGTTTGGGGACCGAGGCATGGGCAGATTTCAGAGGGAAATATTCTCGTTTTTCACTTTAACTGGATTAAGGTGCCTTGCAAAGCACACCCTTAAGAGGCACTGAATTTGTTTGTCTCACAACCAGTCTCCTGCCAGCCAGCCAGAAATGCATTCCCATTATTATTATTATTATTATTTTTCTTAAATGACAAACTGTTGGGAGGAAGGAGTCAAGGAGATCTGATAAAATTAGCACCAGCTCCTCCTGGGGATCCCCGGGCTTGCTTTGTTTGCAAAGCCAATTTGGACACTGTGTCTTTGATCTTCACTTTCAGTATTTGAGCAGGCATGTTTAGTATCACTCATTTCACTGGAGATTTGGGACTCAAGTTTCCTCAACAAGCTCCAAAGCAGTACATTAGAAGGGGAATTGTCTGCCAGGCGTCTCAGAATCTCAATACCCTTGATACTAATTTGATGTGATGCATTTCACCAGATGTGTCTACCTGAGCACTGCTTTATGCCCAGGGGGGTTGTGCTACTGTAGAGTATTAAAGTTGCCTCTTCCCCCCTCCCCTCTTTTCTTTCCTCCCTTTTTCTTCCAAAAGGAGCTGAATGAAAAGCTTCCATAATTTTAATATTTTAATCTGCGTAGAGGTGGATATTTGGAAGTGTGTGTTTGTGTGTGTGACAGGATTTATGAAAAAAACCCCACTGATAATAAAGCTTCAACAACATTTTAAAGAACTCCAATAAAGCTTCAAAATCATTTTAAGAAACTGGTGCTTAAATAAAGGCTAACTGATCAATTTATCTCCTCATACTCCAAAACCTGCCCTTTTTACTATAATTATGGATGTGCTGAGAAAAGAGAAATGGAGAAAAAAAGGGTGAAAATTACACTTTAAGAAAAAATATTGGCTAAATAGGCAGCTGAAAATATTGTTATGGGACTGAGCATCTCCATAACCTTTAAGATAAAAAGTGTGGGGCTCAGGCTGTGGAGGGTTTGGAGCCCAGATCTTAAATGGAAGGAAAAATCAGAGCAATTAGAACTGGTCTCTTCCTTAACTCTCCACCCTGTGCAAATTCACCCGTGGTTAAAAATAGTGCTGTAAATAAAAACAAGCACCCTAGAGAGGTATTGCTGCCATCAGTGCCTCCAGCTAAGCAGCAAACCAGGCTTTGGGCACCTGAGATTTGCTGGTGCTGCCGAAGAGACCAGGAACAGATCGTTCCCTGCACCCAGGGAAGTGTCTTTTCCCCAGGGAACGGGCTCTGAAGGCACCTGTTGCTTTGGGAGCTGGATCACCACAGTTGCATCCTTTAAAATCCAATAATCTGAATTATTGCTGCTGTGTGGAGCTTCCCAGAAGAGGGAGCCTCCAAATTCTGTGCAAACCCCAACTGCTGCTGGAGCCACGCTGACTGTGACCAGAGCTGTGACCAGGGTTTCATTCACTCAGACTGGAAAGGTATTTTTTTCTTGCATGAACCCATTTTTATCCATGTGACTGTCACAAACCAAAAAAAGCAGGAAAAGCAGGAGGGGGGAGAAAAGCATCCTCGGCATTTTTTATTTATTTCCATTCCTCAATGGCAAAGTAAACGGAATGTTTAAGCGACTGACATCAAAGATGTGATTTCTCTGAAGCTAAAAAGCCCATTAATCACAATTTTAAAGTGTTCTTTAATTACCCTGTAATAAAACGACACACGCAGAGCGGGAGGAAAAATTGTGTATTTTAGAGTTCCTCATGCTTGTTTGTGTTTGAAATCTCCCCGGAAATCCCCATTGATCCCTCTTGCTCCTGCTGCTTAATTCCACCCTGCCACAGCTCCTGTGCTGTGCCAGCTGGGCCCTGTGCTGCCTGGGACACAGGAAAAGGGGGCAGGGAGAACAGGGAAAATTGGGAATTTTATCCTCTGAGAGAAGCACAGAGCCCATCCTGGGTTGAAGGCACAGGAAAAGTGGGGAGGGACAAGAGGGAAAATTGGGAATTCCATCCTCTGAGGGAAGCACAGAGCTCATTCTGGATTGAAGGCAAAGTGGACAGGGAGAACAGGGAAAATTGGGAATTCCATCCTCTGAGAGAATGAGGTGGAGCACAGAGCCCATCCTGGATTGAAGGCACAGGAAAAGTGGGGAGAGAGAACAGGGAAAATTGGGAATTCCATTCTCTGAGAGAAGCACAGAGCTCATCCTGGGTTGAAGGCTCAGCAAATGCGGTGTTGAGGGAACAGGACAATTCCCATCTGGAAATCTGAGGTGATGCATCAGGACTCCAAGTCTGTGTCGTGTCTGGGAGAGCTGGAACCGCTCCCCAGAGAGCAAAGTGAGAGTCCAGGAGCAGTGGGTGAGGCTGAGGGGCACAGAGCAGAGGCTGGAGCTGGGTAGGACCAGCCCAGCTCCTTCCAGCCTTCACCTTCCAGGGTCTCACCCTTAAAATGGGCTCTGGGTGGAAGCATTGAGAGGACACAGGCAAGAGACACCAAAGGGGGCTGGGCAACACCTGGAGGGATGTGAGCTCTCCAAAAAGAGCTTTGGGGAAAAGGTGAAAACCTGGTTGAAAACCTCTTTGTGAAACTTGAATTCCTGAAGGAGGGAGAGTGAAAACTCAGACCATGGTGGGCACCCCACTTCTGTCCCTTTGAGTTTGGGGTTGTGGAAGTAGGGAAAACCTTGGGAATGCAAAGTAAATTCAGAGGTCAGCAAAATCACAGGCCTCACCTCACCAAGGTTCCAAGTCCCGCAATCCAACCAACCTTTTCAGGTCCTAGAAACCCTCTGCAAATTTTTTAAAACCTGAGATTATCCATAAAACTGGAACCTCCAGCTGTGAGCCCTGTCCCTGGGGGCAGTGTTGGTGAATCCCCCTCCCACTGGGGGAGGAATAACTGGGAGCTGGAGTGGGAATGGCACCATCCCCTTTGCACACCCAGCTGGTCCAGCCTGGTGTGTTTTGGGCTGGAATTCACTGCTCTTGCCAAACTCAGCCAAGTGGGCATGTTCTGAGTCGATCTGTTTTCAAACCCAGACAGTTGTTAATGAAACAGTTGCTGTTTTGTTGACAGAACATTAATTACTCGATCTTAGGACTTGGTAATTGCACGGGGCCCCTCTGTATACATCACTAATTACATTAGCAATTATATGGCATTTTAAAGACAAAGAAATGACTGCAGCAACTGCAGTGTCAGAGGGACCCTGCTGGTAAATTCCAATCAAGCCCCTGCAATGGCAGGGAGGTGCTGGGAAAAGTCCTTCTCCATCCCAACCCCACACAAATCCCACTCTGGAGTGGTGTGGGGCTGCTGCCACTTAAGAATTTCTCATCCAGGTTAGTTACACTCTTAAAATTGATCCAAAGCGTTCTCAAAAGGCTGCTTGCTGTTGAAAATTATTTTTTTTCTATTACTCTTAGAAATAACTGAGTCGTATCTTAAAAATCACAACTTCCATTAGGAATAACAACCATTGTAAAACTCTGAAAAGCTGCTCTGTACTTCTAGGACCTTCCTTTGCCAATGAATGGGCCAGAAGGTGACTTCAGAAGGCACAATTCCTCCAGAAGGTGGAGGTTTGCACCCACATCTCCCTGTGTGCAAAAGGATGTGCCATGGGCCAGGTTTGTGGGTTTTTTATGTTTTAATTTTGCCCAGACCCCACACAGGACAACAGATCCCATTTCCCTTCCCCACCCTCCCCTCTGTGCTTCCCCCAGAGTTCTTCTATTGCTCCATGGGACATTTTTGGTGCCTTTTCCCTCAGGATGGAGCAGTGTTGGGTTTCCCCTTCCCTTATCTCCCCTGGTGTTTGTTCTCCTGCTCTGTCACCCCCAGCTCCATCCCCAGCTGCAGGTTAAGCCAGGCCTGCACACGGAGTTAATGAGACATTCCTGCCTAAATAACGTGGTGCCATTAAAGCCTCAGATCTCTGCACCTCAGCAGCTGGGTGTTGTCACAGAGATAAATATTTTAACTGGGATGGCAATTGCAAAGTGGCTGAAGGAGTGCCTTTTGTTTCACCATTATTGAAGTGGAATTCTGATTTTTTTTCCATCTAGAAAATACCTGGAAATAAAAAAGAATAAGGTGGGAGAGGATGTGCTGTGCTGAAGGCGTTTCTGAGCCAAAGCAGAGCACCATGGCCATGGCCAGATGTGACATTTCCCTCCCTGGGGAAGGACAACCTGCACCATCACTGAATTCCCCAGAATTCCCAGAATTCCCATTATCACTGCTCTTAGCAGGAATATTCCTTTGCTCCTCCTGATACTCTACAAATTCACAGCCACTCTGACACTTTGGGAAAGGGACACTTTCTAGATCTGATGTGACCAAAGTCATTCAACTCCTCCCAGAGTGTGGCAGCACTTGGAGGGAAGGTTGAGCATCTCATCCTCCTACAAAACCTGATGAGCCAAGGATTTTACATGGGGGAAGATTTCAAGCCTTTATTGGTCTTAACATTGACCAAAAAACCTCTTTTCACAATGTTTTTTAAGAATAGAGTGAGATTGATAACGAAACACATTAATGACAATGATCCTAGAGATCTTTTGTTTGTTTTTAAAGACATTTCTGTGCAGATAATCCTTGATAATCTCAGCTACTTGGGTTTGGAGGGAGTTGTTCATGTGTTTATTTGAGTTAAGAGCTGTTGTTGGATGCTGCTGGGAACCAGGGAAAAAGCAGATTTGAAGCCTTGATTTTCTCAGGCTTCACAAGGAAAATTATAACAATGATTATACACCTGCAGAGCCGTGTGAGCGTCTCATGATATTTTGCAGAACGCATATTTTCAAAGAGGTGTTGCCTTCTTGGACCAATGAGCCTTTTCTATTCTGTTTTGCACAAACTACCCTATATAAGTGTGGTGTTCCTATAAATAAAGCTCTTTTTTGCTTCTCCATTACACGAGGAACTATGTTGCATTTTCCTTTTTGCCAATGCAACAAAGAACTTGATTTTTTTGGTCTGAAATGCACACACCTCCTTTTTCCCTCCCTTTTTTTTTGGAAGTTTCTCAGGCTCCAGCTCGGAGGCTGACACAGCCCAGGCTCGTGTTTATGTCTGTCCATCATCAAGTCCTTAAGAGATGTAAGAAAAGCAGGAGTGGAACAGCAGATCTCCAGCTTTCATCTGCCCAGCACACTTCCTCCCTGGAATACAACAGTAGGGCCCTGTTAAAGACTGAGAATCTCTTTCACAGGAACCGGGGGGTTTATCACCAAAATCATCGCTTAAAACACTGCTGGGATTTCTTAGGGGGAGAAAAAAGAGCTGAATCAGATTTTCAGGAGAATGGGCCTCTGTTCAAGAGGAGATGAAGGATATTTCATCAGGACAGTGGAAAATCTGGGTTTCAGTGCTGGGATGAAGGTCATCTGCTGATTGCACATTTTCCTGAAAGGAGGAATTGGTGCAGGTTACCAAAAACTTCTGTTTTCTCCTCGGTTTTGGGCTGATAGTGCCTCATGTTTTCAGATGCTTTCACTGACATCTGGCAGTAATTTAAACGCTGACTCGCATTCTGTCAAAAATGTCAGTAAAAGTGACCTTCATCATTAAAATTTTCATTTGTTTGGACCTTTCCAGTAATTTTCATTGAAGAAAATGGAATATTCCTGGTTCAAATGGCCAATTGCCATTTTCCAAGCAGCTTTCAGCACTCTGAGATGTGCACTTTGCACAAGAGGGAGTAAATATAATCCAGATTATTTTGGGGAGCCAGTGTGATTCACCTCTGCAGCATCAGTTCGTTGTTTGCTCAGAGTTTTGCACAAATCAGGACCAACCCCAAATTTAGTCCAGGGAAAGGTCGGGATCAATCAGTCACAGTTTTTAATTTTTATTTTATTCTTTGACCAATTGTATACTCATAACAAAAAGCGGAGTGGTCCAAAAAGGAATTCCCCTGTCCTACCCTTTAAGTCCTTCCCCTCCCCAAAAAAGAACTGAACTCTCACAGAGGTGTTGTCCATTTGTAATAAAGAAATGGTCAAAAAAGACCATTAATTATCCTCTTATTCCATGCTCAGCATAATCTCAACCTGGCTCTCCCAAATTGTGGTTGCATGTTTTACAGGCAAATCTTCAAATCTTGATTTTAAAACCCTCACATAACATTTTATATCATTTTTAAGTGTTATTGTTACCCTGAGTGACCCATAAAGATGATAAAGAAGCAGATTGAACACTGAAATTAAGATAATTCCCCCCTTATTTACAGTACAAAAATTTTATTTTTTTTTTGTTAGGATAATTTAAAGTTTAAAACGGAAGTAGACATATTCATTTTACAAACAAGATATTCTTCCATAAGTAGGACCATTAAAAACAGTAAACAAAAAAACCAAAAAAAGCCATCTTTACAAAAGCTCTGTGCATAGCAACTTCATACTGTATATAACTGACAAAGCAAAAAAAAAACAAAACCAAAAACCAAAAAAACAACCAGCCAACCCCAAAACTATACAGGAGGGAGAAAATGAGGCCTTAATTTACAGGAAATGGTTTGGAGAAACCATGCATATTGGAAGTGTGCAAAGAAAGAGGGAGAGGAAGATGCTCTACCGAGATAAATTAGGAGATCAAACCAACTTTCCCAAAGTCATGATGAAATTTGTCGTTACCTATTGCAACACTTTCATCTTCCCAGTGGCAAAGAGGAAAACTGGCAGGGAACCGGCAGCAGCAAGCACTCAAAGAGGACAGGTTTGCTTGTTACACTGAAAAAATCCCTACACATCAATTCTGAAATCATCTTTTCCCTTTTTGTTGAGTGTTTTGCCACTGCCAAAGTCCTTTTTCATGACCAAGGATTTGATTGTGTTTATTTACAGGTGTTTTTCTCTGTAAACCTCAATTATTTCTACACTCATCTCCAGTACCATGATTTCCCTGCATGAGCAAAATCCGTGTTTGAAATAACTCCTACGTTTAATTGGTTCTCATAATTTTGGCTCAAAGCAAACCAGATTTTTCATATTTGCATCAACACAGGCAGTTCCCCTTCTTCAAGTGCTTGGAGCAGCTTTTTAGGGAGGTTTCTCTTTTTCACTTGGACTTGTAGCAATTGGGCAACTGGACAGAACTGATAAAAACAAATGAAGGGTGAAAGGAATGTTCAGTGCTCCAGAAACTTTCATCTTTTTCTATTTTTTATTGCCAGACTGTCATTTTCCCCCTGAATCTTCCCCAGATTTCAGTGATCTGGTAGATATTTTTTTTTTAATGTGCCTGTGCTGAATAAGCAAAAATAAAACAGAAGGATGGACAAAACCCAGCTTTTCCCATTAAATACCTCATTTTTTTTTTTTAATTGGAAACTTTCCTGACTGAGATTTTGTAATGAAAATCCCATTCGCTAAAAAAAGGGAGAGGATCTAAGGTAGCAAACTGCTGCTCTCCAGCAGATGGTCTAGGAATTCCTACTGATCTGGAATATTTGCCAGACAGGATGTTGAGTTTATTTGATGATCAATTTTAGGAATAGCCTGTTCAGAGAAGGGCAGGGGGAATATTCAGCATCTTCATGCTTTGGAGCTGTTTGGGGTTTTCACTAGGTGGGAATGGAGGAAGGGATTTGATAGAATGAGCCTGGTCCACCAAGACAATTTTTGGATTTAGGACTCAATGTGTTTTCACTGAAATTTGTGGGAGTTTTAATCCCAGATCTTCCAGTTCTTAATCCACTTTTATCCCTGGATAAATGCATAATTCCAAATATAAATTTGGGCTCCTACTTAGCCCTGCTGGGATGTTAGTACCTACAAATAGATGAAATATTTTGGGAGTTTTGCTGTTGCTATTTTGCTGTTTGGAATGTCCAGACATTCCTGTTTTGTTATCAGAGGTGCACTGACAACTCCAGACTTTTTAACATCTATGATTATTTGATATTTCAGAGCTCACTTGATTTCAGGGGTGCTGAAAACCCTGTTTCCAGTGGCTGCCACATCCTTGGTGGCACGAGGGGCACGCAGAGAACCCGTAAGGACAATCAACCTGCAGCCATATTAATTAAATAAATCCCATTAACAGGGATTAATTTTATTTCTTTTTTTTTTTTTTATGGAACTCAGACAGCTTCAGTAGCCTGACTGCAAAATATTAATTATATCCATGTTTCTTAAACCCACATTATTCCCACCAAATCTCTCTTTAAATTGTTCAATTGTTTTTGCTGATATGAGTTGGGCCTTGAGTTTTAGAAGAGATTTGCCCCCTCCACTTTTTAAAAAGGGAATCAATGGCATTGAGAAGGCACCAAATGAAGACCCTGCCAAACCTCCCAGCACAGTCAGGAATACAAAACCTCCTCCCAACATTGGGACTTGCTTTAGGAATGGCCAGAGCAGCCCAGTTGGTGTCTCCAGTCCCTCTGGGAAATCCTTTAAAAGTCCACGAGCAGTGGGTGGATTTATCCTGTAAACTGAACTGGGCTCTACACCAGGAAAGGGAACTTGCAGGACCTTGTCCCTGGGGCAGTGGGGGGTGTCCCTGCCATGGCAGGGGTGGCACTGGGTGAGTTTTATGTCCCAACCCAACCATTCCAGGATTTTCTGGTCCCATGCCCTGCTCTCCTGCACAGGCTGTGCCCTAAACCTGTCCTCCAGGTCCTCCCCCCTCAGCCTCCCATCCCCACCCAGCTGTGGATCTGCAGAGAGGATTTTTGGCTCTTCCTAATCCCAATTAGCTCCACACCAGCTCCAAACGAGCTCAGCCATGTGAGCTGTCCCAATTTCACAGCTCAATTTCTACCATCCATAAAGATCACCAAAACCACAATTTCTCCTTACCCATCCATAAAACTACTGGGCAAATAGATAAATTCAGAACCTGGGGCCTTATTTAGGATTTATTGATTAACATCAAGGTGTTTCCATAGGAACAATGTCCATGCACCCATTAATTGTGTGGATTTTAGGGGGTCTCTGTAGTGTAGCTGATTTTTTTCCCCACTAAAAACAGCTTTCCAACAACCAAATTCTTTTGAATGTTCTCTGGTTTAGTTGGATAATTTGTGGTTTAGTTTATCAGACTTGTCCTCACCTTCCAATTTCAGGAGAGGAGATGCAAAGGAGAACTAAATTCTTTTTTTTTCAGGCTAAAATGCAGAAAAATTCAAAGCAATTGATTACCTCTATGAACTTCAATATATAGCTGGCAAATACTTACCATTTTAAATGACTCAGGATAAAAGTGCATAAATCACTCAAATACATGTTCACCCTTTATAAATGCACCCTTAATATGAAGCATAACTGAATTTAAGGTGTCCTAACTACATGGAAAAACCACAGAGAACCCTTCCTCTCCTAATTCATACATTGAATCTATAAAATAAACTCAGTACCTCATGAAAAATCCAATTCACTCAAATCCCTAAGTGCCACTCACTCGTCAGCTGGGTCTTTGAGACTTAGCAGTTAATCCTAGTACCTGAATATTTTAATTGAAGCAAAAAATGGAAAGGGGGGGAAAAGATGAGGAGGGTGAAAAAATTTCTACATGACCTGTTTAGCACAATGTAGGTAAAAGTTTCTGAGGGTTTTGTTAATCAGAAAGAATCCTATACATCCTTGCACAAGAATTCAGTAAGAGGGGGGAAAAGTGAGGAGCAATTGCAGCAGTAATAATATATCTCAAACTTATCACTACATTTTTGCATCATCTTTCTTCATTGTACAACTGGAGGAAAAAAGTCCAAAAAAGGGTTTAATTTCTACCTCTACATACAATAAGTTACAAGTTTATTTATTTAAATAATTGTAAAACATCTTACATTTTTTAAAGAGGTTAAACTATAAGCAAATACACACATACACCAAGTTCCATCATTCATGTCAGTTTGTCCTAGAAATTCTTTCATGCTGGTACCCTGTTTTGTTGAATTGTTTTTCTGCATAAACTAAATCAATATCTGAAAGGCTCCATAGAAAATAGAAACTTCAGCTTTTTTTACCCCTACAAAGTAAAACAAATTGTATCCAAAATATCAAGCTTGAATCATTTTGCCAATTTCTTTTTTTTTTCCTTTGAATATTTTACAAATCTTAGGAAGGTTTTCTTGTCTTCCAGAAAGACTTTGGATTTCTAATTCCATTCTGCCAACTCTTGTTCATCCTGGCTCTTGCTGATTCTTCATTCCTAATGTTTGTGGAGTTGATGTGGTTGTGTCAGAAATATGAAACAGGTAAATGATGCAGACTTCTATCTTGTCCAATCCATAAAAAATGTTCCTTTTTTTTTTTTCCTGGGCCTGGCTTTCCCCCAAAAAAGAGCTTGTAGTGCTATTTTTTCCTTTTTAGTGGTCCATCACAATAAGTAGTTTTGTGCTGTAAAAGAAAAATGAAAAAAAAAAAGGAAAAAAGGGAAGAGGGAGAGCAGCAAAGCTGCCCCTTCCTTACATCGGGGGAACGACAAGACCAGTCATGGCTGAAAAAGAAAAGCAAAAAAGATGAAATTGTGACAAAATATTATGGAACAAGATATATTTGAGCCCTTTGTGAGCAGTCAGGAATCACAGGGAGGGCCTGCTCTGAGGTTAAATTCGAGTTTTAGTGAGAACTGTGAGGGCTGAACATGACAATGGGCAAAGGGCTCCTCCAGGGTAAAAAGGAATAAATTTCTTCTGTGAGGGTGGTGAGGAAATTCCCAGAGGAGCTGTGGCTGCCCCTGGATCCCTGGCAGTGCCCAAGGCCAGGCTGGGATAATCTGGGACAGTGGGAAATGTCCCTGCCAGGGGGACAGGGGTGAATTTAAGGTCTCTCCAACCCATTCCATGATTCCACAGCCTCGGACCTGGATCCTCCCCCTGGATCTCCAGGCGAGCTCTGCCAGGCTCCGCTTTGTTTTCTGTTTACTCTTCTCTCCTCTCCTCCACTCATGAATATTTATCTGGAGCTCCAAAATAGCCAAGAGCACTTTAATCAGGGCCTATCTGCAGCCTAATCAGGGATCAGACTAATCAGGAAGTTCAGAGCCCGCTTCAGCTCCTGCTGCTGGAGACAAAAGTTTGCTCCCAGCTCCAGGACGGAGTTTGGCAAAGCCTCCTTTGCATCTGCCCCAGTTCCCAGAGGGGAAAAGCAGGATTTACTGCCCACATCTGGCGGTTCAGAGCTTCTCAGCTGGAGCAGGGAGTGCTGGAGACCAGGCAGGGCTGGAGATGCCACCAGAGCCAGGAAATTATGGGAAGAGCGTGGTGCTAATTCAGCCCTGACATCTCCCAGCCACAGGGATCTCGCTTTTCCAGCCAATCCAATCCTTTTTTCCTGAGTTTCCTCACGTGGCTGGGGTTGAATCCTGCTTGCAGGAGGAGGATTTCCATGCAGAAAAGCTGCTGAGCTCCTCCTCCGTGGGGGTTTATAAATCATCAGCTTTGCCATCTCCCCAACCATGATTTTCCGACAGCGATCGTGTACAGGGGAAGGGGAAAATAAAATCCTGGAGATAAATAAAGGTAAAACTTCTAAAAGGTTTAACAAACTCAAAAGGAGAGCTCCTGAGGGCTGCAGGCCTGGTTTTTCTTCTCCCTCAGACAGAGAATTTTGCAGAAAATCCTTTAACACGACTCACATGAAAGTCTTGGCTTCCCAAAGCCTCTTCAGACACCCAGGACAAAAGCTCCCATTATCTTCCCCTTTTTCAATCACAACTTCCTGGGATAAGGAGCTGCAATGCACCTGGATTAGGCCTTCAATGCAGATTTGCTGGTGAGGTTTTCTTTTTGAAAGTCTTCATTTATGGAAAGGTGGGGATTTCAAAATAAATAATTCCTCTCCTGGGTGATGATCCTGCTCAGGGAGGCAGAGTTTAAATAAATGACGTATTATTGGTATTTAATAATTTATTTTCTTATTGCTTTGCTGCTTCCTGGGTGGGTTTCTTCCCTTTTCCTTGGATAATGAGGAGCTGTGGGTCCCATTCCCTGTGGTGCCATTGTAGGGACAGAGCTCCAAAGCGAATGGAATGGTAGGAATGTTGGGATGGATCTTAAATCCCACCCAGTGCCACCCCTGCCATGGGCAGGGACACCTCCTGCTGTCCCAGGTTATCCCAGCCTGGCCTTGGGCACTGCCAGGGATCCAGGGGCAGCCACAGCTCCTCTGGGAATTCCATCCCAGCCCC
>JAOTQZ010000889.1:2725899-2760144 GCA_026546895.1 Pogonocichla stellata | reverse complement strand
CAAAAGGCTAAGTAAATATAAGCATGGGTGTCAGCGGCACAATGGGGTGTCAGTGGGGTGTCAGTGGGGTGTCAGTGGGGTGTCAGAGGCACGATGGGGTGTCAGTGGGGTGTCAATGGGGTGTCAGCGGCACGATGGGGTGTCAGTGGGGTGTCAGTGGGGTGTCAGTGGGGTGTCAGAGGCACGATGGGGTGTCAGTGGGGTGTCAGTGGGGTGCCAGTGGGGTGTCAGAGGCACGATGGGGTGTCAGTGGGGTGTCAGTGGGGTGTCACAGGCAGAATTTGCCGTACATCCGTAGGGGGACCCCGTTGGGGAGCCGTTGATGAAGCCGGGCGAGCCGGGCACGCCCAGGTTGCCCATGGGCACATTGCTGTAGCCGTTCATGCTGCCGCTGGACGTGCTGTAGTTGGATTGCTGTGGGGTGGAGCTGGATGAGTACCCCCGGGGCGAGATGCTGCTGGTGTTCCGGATGTAACCTGCAAAAAAAGAACATTTCAGAGCACCTCCGTGGCTTAGAGTTTCCTCCTGCACATCCACTGCTTAAATAAATATCATTGAAATCCAGATTGTTTAAAAAATTTGGGCAGTGCTGATAAATTCGGTGGTTTTTCCTGCAGTTTAAGTTCTGAACTGACTTTTTAAAGTGATCTGATGTACATTTTGCCAATAAAATTTGATTTATTAAAACTTTAAATTCATTCCAAGACCTGGACAACATTGTGTGGGCTTATGTTTACCTGGGGTAGTATTTATAATATACAAATTTTAATTTATGGCTACAAGATTTTTAAGGACTAATTAACCAATAAAACACTGCCAACAAGGATATTTATGTTTCTAACCCAATACTAAGAAATTTTGTCTAATTACAGCGTGACCTTTCTCAGCCAATCCTGTTCAGACACACAAATGCATTCTGTCACCTTTGCAACTTTACTCTTTCTAGATGTTAAACTTTAAGCTTTTTTCTACTTAACATGTCTCTGCTTTAAACTTTACATCAGCATCCTTACTTCTAGCACCTGTTTATCCCTGTTCCCTGTTTATCTCTGTCTGCCTTTGGTGCAACAACATGAAGGTGGAAGTTCACATTCCCCGCTGAGATACAGTTTATATTTATTCTGAATTTTTCCCAATTAAAATCCCGTATTCTTTCCCATGCTTTGATTTACAGAAATTTGAGGATTTGTCGCACTCTGAACGCCCCCAGCTCACCCTGGTTGTTGCCCTGCGCTGACTCAGAGATGCTGACGCCCAGCTGGCTGCCGTAGGAGTTGATGCCCATCATGGAGCTGTGGGCAGGGGAGCTGGACAGCGCCGGGATCTGCGCGGGGTTGCGGGGAACGCTGTACAGAGCCTCGGCGATGTCGGCCGCGCGCTTCAGGATCAGGTCCTGAGAACGAGGGGTGGGAAGGGAGGAATGGGAAACGTTCCCAGGGTTTGGGAATGGGAAACGTTCCCTGGGATATGGGAATGGGAAACGTTCCCAGGGTTTGGGAATGGGAAATATTCCCAGGGTTTGGGAATGGGAAACATTCCCAGGGATATGGGAATGGGAAACCGTCTTGGGGTTTGGGAATGGGAAACGTTCCCAGGGATATGGGAATGGGAAACCGTCTTGGGGTTTGGGAATGGGAAATGTTCCCTGGGATAGGGGAATGGGAAACGTTCGCAGGGTCTGGGAATGGGAAATCTTCTGGGGGTTTGGGAATGGGAAACCTTTCTGGGGTCTGGGAAGGGGAAACATTCCCTGGGATATGGGAATGGGAAACGTTCCCAGGGATATGGGAATGGGAAACGTTCCCTGGGATAGGGGAATGGGAAACGTTCCCAGGGATATGGGAATGGGAAACCGTCTTGGGGTTTGTGAATGGGAAACATTCGCAGGGTCTGGGAATGGGAAACAGTCCTGGAGTTTGGGAATGGGAAACGTTCGCAGGGTCTGGGAATGGGAAACAGTCCTGGGGTTTGGGAATGGGAAACGTTCCCAGGGGTAGGGGAATGGGAAACGTTCGCAGGGTCTGGGAATGGGAAATCTTCCGGGGGTTTGGGAATGGGAAACCTTTCTGGGGTGTGGGAAGGGGAAACGTTCCCGAGGTCTGGAATGGGAAATCTTCCAGGGGTTTGGGAATGGGAAACCTTTCTGGGGTCTGGGAAGGGGAAACCTTCCTGGGGTCTGGGAATGGGAAATGTTCCCGGGGTCTAGGAATGGGAAACCTTCCTGGGGTTTGGGAATGGAAACCCTTCCCTGGGTCTGGGAAATCTTCCAGGGGTTTAGGAATGGGAAATCTTCCGGAGTTTGGGAATGGGAAACCTTCCTGGGGTTTGGGAATGGGAAACATTTGCAGGGTCTGGGAATGGGAAACCATCTGGGGGTTTGGGAATGGGAAGTCTTCCCATTCCACCTCCAGCAGCCTGACCTGGTTGTTGTGGGGAGTCCCGTACAGGGCCTCGACCAGGTCAGCAGCTCTTTTCAGCAGCATTTCCTGTGGGGCAGAGAGAAAGAGGTGATTGAATGGCAAAAAAAAAATAGGTCAATTTGGTCAATAAAATGAAGTAGAAGAAATATATAATAAAGAAAGAAAATAATAAACAAAAGCAAAAAATAAATGAAATAGATAAAAAATAATAAATAAATAAATAAATAAACAATAAGAATAAATTTATAATAAATAAAAATAAATACAAAAGTACAATTAAGTAAATATGTAATAAATAAGACATAAATTAAATACAAATACAATAAACACAATACAATAATAAAATAAAATAGGAGAAAATAAGTAAAGTAAAATAGTAAATTGAATAAGGGAATGGACTAGGCTAGCCTTAAATAACATTTTAAAATAAATACAATAAATAGACAAATCGGATGGGATGAAGACTAGACTAGACTAGACTAGACCAGAATAGAATAGAATAGAATAGAATAGAATAGAATAGAATAGAATAGAATAGAATAGAATAGAATAGAATAGAATAGAATAAGGCATGAGCTAGTGTTCTCTCAAGTGACTCCAGTGTTTGTGTGTGGTCACTCTGAAGCCCGGCTGCGTTCCCCAGGTGTTATTTACAGGTACCTGAGGAATTTGACCCATCCCAGCGGGTCAGAGCGGCCCCCCCCAAACCACGAGTCCCTTTGGAGCCAGCGGGGGCGGGTCCTGGCTCGGCCGTGCGGTGCCCGGGGCTCCTCCGTGACCCGGAGCTCTCCAGAGTCCTGAACCCGCTCCGCCGCCGCAGCCCCGAACACGGAGACAAATCCCAGATGTCCCTGTGCTCCCCCGGGGGTTGCAATGGATCCTTTTGCACGGACGTGTGTAGGACTCAATAAATCCCTTTACACGGACACAGCATTTGGGCTCAGGGATCTGCCACCATGGATGGGGCTGAGCACAAGGGCAACGAGCTGAGAGCATTTATTGGATTTAATTCAGCAGCAAAATGACACAGAGACTGTTTGAACTCTAACACACAAAAATTACTGTGGGTTCTACACAATCCCACTCTTGCCACACTTACAACTAATTGGTGAATTCAGATGTGATTGTCATTTAAGGTGTAATTGTGTCTCTTTTACGAATTAGAAGTGAAAGAACACATTTGGTGGGCTGAGTGAAATGCTTAAAATTATTTTACCTTAGCTAATCTTTCGGGGTCCCCAGGATGTCTTGGGATGACCTTCTGCAGTCTTTGGAAGCCGTAATCTATGGTAGGTTCATTTAAAGCTGGAAGGAAAACATCAGACCCCACCACATTTTATGAGAAAATCTAAACATGTATTTTTATATGGCTCTGTCTCAACAGGGCAACAGAGAAATCACAACTTCTGCCCTTAAAACTCCTCCAGTTTCCCTGGCTGACTTCTTATCCTCAATCAAAGGCTGAATGAATAATTTGCAAGATGCAGCAGCACTGTCACAAAATACTCCTTTAAGGATGAATGTTTCACTCTGGACAAAACCATGGCAGCAATAAAGCAAATTATGAGACAAATACACACCAGAACAGATCTTGTCCTGCTGGTTACACAGCCAGAAATCAGCCAGCTCCTCTAAAATCAGAAATCAGTGTTTGCTCCTCTAATAAACACATCCCACACATGCCCCCAACGTTTTGCAGCCCCAAAGTAGGGCACAGCTCTTCATTAGACACGTTCCCTTCCCCAGTTGTGTGTTCTGCATACGCTGCCACTTCCCTGTAATGATCTGAATCTCTGGTGGATAAACCAGGATATTTTGACCCAGATCCTCAGTTAGCAATAGCTGGCAGAGCCCTACTGGCATCGCTGACGATTTCAGAAAGCTCAGCTCTAGTCTCTGCTAGGAAATCGCAGCAATAATAATCGAATTTCTGATTATTCAAACTCCAATTTCAATTGGTGCAGAACCCAAAAGTCAGCTTGCAGCATTCTGTGTGCTCCAACACCTCAGCAGTGCCACTGTGCACCAGCACAGTTACAGGGATGCTTTTCTTTCAATTCCCTCATTCTTCAGAATGCACATTTTAACACAAACGACACATTCATGCTGAGGATTCTGTGAAGAATTTCATGACACATTTAATAAGTAACATATGTAAGTCCTTTAGCACTACCTTCAGTCAGTGCTGGCTTAGACCTCCTTGTACCATTTGTGGTCCTTTGGGGGAAAAAAATCTTTGTTTTTAAAAATATCTAGCACTGGCACAGCTGAAATCCCTGATTACAAGAGATGCTGATGGTTCTTATTGAATCATGCAAAATATCCTGAGCACCTCACAGGAGAACCATCTCCTGCACCAGGAGATGAATCCATCAAGTGAGACAGACTTTTACACTGATCCAGGTTCCCTGTTTGTCCCTGCCTGCCTCTGGTATAACAACATGAAGGTAAAAGGTCACATTCCCCACTGAGATAAATTTTATATTTACTTTTTATTAAATAATTATGGCATGGCATGAAGTTTAAATATTACAGGAGATAATCGAGTGGGAATTGAGCAGAGAAAACCCAGACCTGAGAATTTAGTCTTGGCTATACTTAGAATGTCTTTGCTCTCCACTGGGAGCCATTCTGGTTTGCTTAAGGAGTTTAATAATACACATTTCAACTGCCACAGAATCTACATCCCGTTTGGGAAGAGCAGTTTTTTGGGGGGTGGGTTATTTTGCCAATAATCCTGAGAATTAGAGGCCAGTTCCCTCAAGAGCCTAAACATCATTATGTGCCATTTCTCTTCTTCATCACAAATGTACTCATTTAAGTTCTATATCTAAAGCTAAAGAAATATGAGATATATAGGAATTCAAACATGCAAAATATAGAGGAATTCAAATATATATAAAGTTACTAAAAATAGCCAGTGGGAATATGCAAAATGCTAATTCAGGAAGCAGAAGCTGGCTATTATTCAACAAACATTTTTCCAATGGATTGACATGGACAGTTTCATCCTGATATATCAGCAGCAGCAAATGATTTCCCAACAATGCTGAATTGTTCTCAGGACTCAGAAATCCCTGAATCAATGTGTACATTATGTCTTTCAGCACAAAGGTTTTCTGTACAGCCTGCAACTAAATTGCCCACTACTGGTTTTACTCATTAACGGAACAAAAATATCTCTGTTGTGAAATTCTGCGAAAAAACCAACACCAAGTATTTGGTGGAGTAAATGACACCTTCCCAAGTGGAAGCCAAAGATGAAGAATCCACCAAGTTTAAGCAGCTTCCCCAAAATCCCACTTCCACTGAGGAAAGAGCTGCTGGGTCAGGAGTGATTTTTCTGTGTGTTACACAGAAATATGCCAGAATTATATCCAAATGCTTTGGGGTTCATGGATTCAGAGACCATAAAGGGGTCTGACACACAAGCAGGCTGTTCATCCTAGAAATCAGATATCTGAAATGAAACCCCTCAGAAAATGGACTCAGGTACAAAATCCCTTTGGCAACCCTCAAATCCAGAGTTTCAGGCTCAAGGGGTCTCTTGAACTCCCCAAAACAGTTTAAAAAACTGGGCATAGCATGATATAATTTATACACAAAAAGAGAAGCCACCTAGGGAATAAATTAAATTATCAGTGAGCCTGTAAACCTCTCCTTAGCATGCCTGTTGTAAGAACAGATTTGCTGTATAAGAGTAAGGAGGGATCTAAACATGTCAACAACTGATTTTATTTATGTGAGGCTCAGAGTCTGGACAGTTCTTCCTCTTTGATGTTCTTTACCCTTCCAAACCTGTGTTTTCATCATAAACACAGCTCTTCTGACTTGCTGGAATAGGAGGGGAAGGATTCTCACAGCTGAGCAGGTTCTTCCACGACACTTGGCTGCATCTGCCAGAGCTGCAGTGGCAGCTCAGCCCTTCTCTGCAGGGCCCAGCTGCAAAACCCACCCAGCACAGTGCTGACATTGAAAGTATTAATTATATCAGCACACATCAAAGCACATCAGGCTGCTGGAGGAGGATGATGCACCATTTACCCTGAGTGGCAGCAGCTCGTGCTGGGATCACCCTGGGAGATGTGTCCAACAGCCTCAGCACAGCTCTGCAGCTCACCTTGGATTTACCCCACAGAGCACAGCTCAGGGAAAACAGGAGAATCCTGCTTGGATAGCTCTAGAATCATCCTGAGCCCATAAAGCTGCAGCAGAGGGAGAGCAGTTTTTGCAGTGGGCTGCCCAACCTTTAAGGTGTTAATGGGGAAAGGCACCTGTGGCATCAAAGTTTGAATCATGGAATGGTTTGGGTTGGAAGGGACCTGAAAAATCATCTTGTTCTACCCTGCTGCCATGGGCAGGGACACCTTCCACTAGTCCTGGGTGTTCCAAGCCCTGTCCAGGGATGGGGCAGGCACAGATGCTGTGGGCAACCTGTGCCAGGGCCTCACCACCCCCACTGGAAGGAATTTCTTCTGCAAATGTCGCCTTAATTTCCCCTCTCTCAGTTCAAACCCATTACTCCTTGTCCTGTCACTACAGTTCTTGATGAAGGGTCCCTCTCTGGTTTTCCTGTCAGCCCCCTCAGATCCTGGAATTCTCTTTTTCCCCATGTCTCTCACAGGCTAAAGCAGTGACAGCAGGAAATGCTTTGTCACCTCTGCTTTTTCTGTCCAACTCACTCTTCCAATTTACAGAGCTCCTGCATCCTTGTAAGTGCTGCTTCTCACAAGCAGAAAACAAGAGCTCCAATCTCCTTACAAGATTTAGCAAACCAGCACCTTCCCACCCCTGGATCCTGGCAGAGAGGCTGATACAGCACAACCCAGAGCCCAGCCTCTCCCACAGATGATTTTATATTGCTTTGCTCTGACAATGTAACCCCTGGAGGATTTCTGCTCAGCAAGGAAAATTATGTTCCAAATCTCCCTGATATACACATTTCCAGGTTAGCATCTCTGTGACAAAGTAAATGCAGAGCTGTGATCAAAGCTGAGCTAGGAAAGCCTCCAAGACCTGCCCTCAGCTGGCATAAACTGGTGTGTTATTAAAGCCAAGGGAACTATAATGGAGCCACTTACAGCAGCAGAGAATCTGAATTTGTGTCGTATTAAAAGCAGAATATGAGGCTGCAGCAAGATTAGCAGAAGAGAACAAATGTCTTTCTATTCCAGGAGCAGCTGATGAAAGGAAAGGGATTCAGAGCAAGGATGTGTGTGCAAGCTGCATCCTCACCAGATGAAGGCACACACAGGGGCTGAATGTTTGGGTGTGGTGATTTAAAACCAGGCTGTTATCTCTCATTTTAAGTATTTCATCTCTTAGTTCAGCTGCTGGAATTGGTTCAGCAGCTGCCATTCCCCTCCAAGGAGCATTTGTCTGGGTTTTGCTGAACTCTCCTGCACATCATTACATGTCTACAGAATCCTGCTGGCTTCACTCTGACAGGAAGTTTTCCATGTGGGAACCTTTTGGAGAAGTCCACACGTCCCATGTTGGTGATGAGAGGAGGCTGATGGCCGGGCTGCAGCACCCTGGGTGAGAGCACCTGGGGGTGGAAATGCTGAGAGCCCCAAAGTGCAGCAGTGCCACTGTGCAGGAGCCCAACATAAAATCACAGATGAGCTCCCACAACAGCCTCACTGTGCCAGCCAGATTTACCCTTGAAATGTATAGCTAATTTTTATATTCATCTTTCCAACAGTTTTGCCATTTTCTTCTTACAGCAATCTGTCTTAGTGTGATTCTTTCCAAAAAGAAAAAAAAAAGCTCAAATATAATCAGGTTGAATATAAATATTTGGTTGCATGTACTGTAGGCAGACCCATGTTATGACAGCAGCTGGGGAAAATAATAATAACGTGGAGTAAAAATGCCTCATGAAACATCCTCCTTACAACCCAAAATGTCACTATGGCCAGAGCGGCCATGGAAGAGCAAGAGGGTAAAATGATTAATTAATTAATTAATTAATCAAACCGAGTCACCAGCACAGCTCCTGCAGCCCAAGTGCAAGGCACCCACCTGTGTAAATGAACCTGCCTGGTGCTCCTTTGCAGAACTGTTTGGATTTGTAGGACAGGGTCACCTCCACCACGCCGGGGATGTGCCGGGGCGGCGTCTGCACGCGGATGGCGTGAGGTGTGATCAGCTGGGGATGGACACAGGACAGGCACCATCAGCAGCCTGCTCTATCCTTTCATTCCATCAGTAAATCACAGAAAATCTGGGTTGGAAGGGCCCTAAAGATCATCCAGTCCCACCCCCAGTGAGCACCTTTCTCTATCCCAGATTGCTCCAAGTTCTGTTCAGCCTTGGGCACTTCCAGGATGGGGCAGCCACAGATTCTCTGGGCTACCAGGCCCTCACCATAAAAAATGTCATCCTCATCTCCAGCTCTTCCCTTGGTCACTTTTAAACCATTCCCCCTTTGTCCTGCCACCACGCAAACCCTTTATTTTTATTATCATTATAGATCAGCAGAGGGATACACTTACTCAGCTCCTGGCCTCCAGGAGAGGAACACACACTTGAGGATAAATTGTCATCAAGAAATTGTACTGTTAAGCCCCTTGGTTAACTGATAGGTTATTCCTGGGCCCAAATAGATTTTTTTTTTGCCTCCTTCCCAAACTCAAACCCTTTCTTTATTTCTCTACCTTTGCTTATGTAAATAAACCTGTGTAAATAATAAACCATGTGGAAAAATAAGTAGAGTAACTAAGTAAGTTCATCAATGGGTAAAAAAAGATATGGGAATATCAAATGTCTCCTTCAGCTCGTATCAGGAGACAATTTCTAATGATTTCTTTGATTTTATAGATGCCTAAAATTGTTCAGTTCCATTCTGGGTATCACTCAACAATATCACAGAGGAAAGATGAATTCCCTTCACACAGGTTTCTGTGTCCCACCTCACGCAGCACCACAGACAGGAACAGGAATCAATCCTGTCCCTCTTCAGAAACGAGAATTAACCCCATTCCTCCTCAGAAAAGGGAGTTCTCCCAACTCAGGGGTGGGGCAGCTGTACCCACCTCGCTCCACACCAGCATGGTCCCAAACACCACCTGCAGCCCATCGAAGAAGTTGTCCCCGATGATGATCACCATGGCTCCTCCTGTGGTCCACCCCTCGCTTGGGCTGATGGCTTTGATGCAGGGCGTGGCTGCACAGAGCAAAAGAACCATCAAAACATCACTTTGAGGTGGCTTTTTTTTTTATCCCCCCACCAGCTTTGAGGATGTTTGCTGGGTGTAAATCCCTGGAGGAATTCCTGTGAGCATCCAACATCCCAAGTGATGCAAAACTGCGGCTGAGAGCAGCTCCACGCATCCACACCTGGGAATTCCTCAATTCCCACTGCTGGCAGAGGCCTGGGACAAGTCCCTTCCATCCACTCACCCGTGAAGGCTGCTCACCACTCCACAAACCCCAGAATGTTGAGAAATAAATAAATAAGGGACTGTTTTCTGCCCTGCAAGTGTTAATTACTTGCCTATTCATTACTGGCACTTAACATCGTGTCATTAAAGCCTAATAGGCCAACTGTAGTGGGTGTAAAAATGAAACACTTAAATGGTTGTGCAGAGGCTGCTTAAAAAACCAAAATAACACCCACTCATTAGCATATGATCCCACAGACACAAACCCTGTGGAAAAAAAAAGGTAGAGTAACATTCATTAAGTTTATCAATGGGTGAGAGAAGATACAGGAATATCAAATGTCTCCTCCAATTCATATCAGGAGATAATTTCTAATAATTTTCTTGATTTTATAAAGTCAATTTTTTTTTTATTTCTTTCTTCCATATGTTCAAGGCCTCTGGACTATGCATCCCATCAGGAACCCAATATGGTTTCCAGGCCATAACCAAAGTCAATCCATCACTCCATTCCCAATGTTGACAGGGTCAGAGGTGGAGGGGAACTTTGGCAGTGCTCCAAAAACATGAGACTCCTTTGAACAGCCAGTCAATCACATCCAATCAGTCAAGGAAAAACTGGATGGCTTCCTAGGCTAGGAATCCTGGGATTTTCCTTCTACCATTTCACTGCCCGCTGGGGGAGAATTAACACCACTCTGAATTCTTTACTGATTCAATCATTTTCTTCCAGTTCATTAATTCTTCTTTTAGGTTGATACAGGGCACAGTTAAGAAGTGGGGCAGCAAAACATTATAATGAAATAATATCCTAGCTTGTCTATTCCACTAACATCACCAGCTCCTCTCACTTTCAGTGGCTGCAGGAGAGGGAAAAGCACTGATAGCATTTTCCAGCACTTCCCAGTCATTTCTGAGCACTGGCTGCGTGAGGGAGGAGGAATGTTTTGGGAAGAGGGAGAGGAGGGGCCGAACGTTTTGAAACTTAACAGATACAAGAATTTGTAATTGCTTGAATACAGTCCCCAGCCCATCCTGGAGCTGGCCATGAGTCTGGCTTAGCCAAACAAACTCACATCAATTAGTGTCAGCTCCCTCTGCGCATCGTTAGGCTCCGTGCACAGTTTGTTTAAGGGAACCAGTGACACTTTTTCATACACATCTTGTGCTGCAACGGCTCTGTTTAACTAAGATGTCATCTTGCCTAATTTGCCTGAAATCAAATCTATCCCAGCTGAATGAGAGGGCTGAAATTTAGATAATACTCGGTGTTTCTGTGTTTTTCATCTTTGCAGTACATACTAATTAATAAATTGCAGGGGGAGGGGGAGCCAGTCCCTTAGATGTGAGGAGGATCATATTTTGCATGCAGTAGACACTGTTTTCCTGCCTCTGCCTTCCCCAAACCCCCTGAGGCTCTGCAATTCCCCGTCAGCTCTCCTCCACTCCTGAAAACAAACAGGAATGGAAGAATGGGGAATTTCTGCTCTGCTCTCCAGACAAATCTCCCACCTTCCGAGGGGTCGAGCCTCCTCGCTCTCCGCCCGTGCTTGGAGTTGTTGTGCACAAACATGTTGTCAGACACGGCCAGCACGTGCCCATCCACGTTCACTGTCGTTGATAGCACCACCTGGATATTGAGAAAGAGAAGGGACAAACAGCCAGGTGAACAGTTTATTAGAAATTCAACTTGTCAAGGATTAATTATTCAGTTCAGCCAGGCTCTTGTTTTGTAAAATGGCAGCGCACCTTGCAGGGGTTTAAGGAGGTGGGGGAATATTCTCAGCCTTCATTCAGGGCATGAATTGCATTTAAAACAGCATCCTGTGGGCTGTATAAAACCTCTCTGTACAGTGACCCAGCTCCTGCAGGATGGAAACTCCATGAAAACAACACCTAATATCATGCCTGGTTTTGACATGTGAGTGCACAGTGCCTCCTGAAAAATCATCTGAGCCTGGGCACCCCAAAACAAGCAGCAGGTTTAAACCTCAACCTCCATGACTGGACTGCAATTTGAATTCTTAGAGGAAGTAACTGTACATGTTAATTAATCCCACTCTAGTTTTTACAGCATCCAAATCCCATCAATCCAGGAAGATATGTGACTTCAAACCACGAACTTTTGGGGAAAACAAACAGATTTTTTAACTCCTGGAAGAAGATGCCCTCTGATGGAGCAGTTTTTGTGTAAATGAGTTTAATTCCATCCCACAGCCACACCTACAGTAATGCACAGCCGTGGAGAGTCAAACCCTGGATGTGCTCATGGATTTTCACAGCCTCAGCTGCCACAGCCGAGGTAAGAGAATGTCAAGCTCCAATTGTTGATAAAACTCTCCCTAGCACAGAGCAGGAGAGACCTTGCCCTCCCCAGGCTTAGGCGAGCTTACAGAATACTTTCTTTCTCGAGACAGCTCTAATTCATTCCAAAAGGCTCTTGTCATCCTGTACTCTTATACTTCTCAAGCATTCTTGTCACAGAATGTGTTGCTTTTGTGTGCCAGCAGATTTCCTCATTCCCATTAGGGTGGGGTGTGACTCCATCCAAAGGGAACGTTTCCCGCATGACATAGCTGAGCCCACTCAGATGCACTTCATTATTTTCCCTTAAACAATGGAAATAAATTTTAGTCTCTCACTGGCCAGCCCAGAGCACACTGTGGCAAAGGGGAATAGGCCTGAATTATTCCAGTGTCTGAAATATTTACAGCAAGTGTTTAAATTGCAACCAAATGTAAATAGAAAAGTGTGTCTTGTATATAGAGTTACACTGTGGAATAGAGACATCTCTGAGCTCACTTAGACCAGCGGGATCAATGCACACCCAGGAGGAGAGAACAGGGGCAGGATTCAAGTGTTCACACTTGAATAGAACAAGGAATGTCCTGAGTGGAAAAGGGACCCACTGGGATCATCCAGTCCAGCTCCTGGCCCTGCACAGACACCCCAAAATCCCACCCTGGGCATCCCTGGCAGTGCTGTCCGAACACTCCTGGAGCTCTGGCAGCCTCGTGCCCATTCCCTGGGGAGCCTGGGCAGTGCCAGCAGCCTCTGGGGAAAGAACCTTTCCCAAAATCCAACCTTTCCCAAAATCCAGCCTTTCCCAAAATCCAGCCTTTCCCTTATCTCCAGCCTAACCCTCCCTGGCACAGCCCCAGCTGCTCCCTGGGTCCTGTCACTGCCCAGAGCAGAGATCAGTGTTGGAATCATTGGGTTGTGCACAACACAAGAGCCACATTTTGGTAGGAGGTGAAAAAACTCCCACAGCAATGCCAGAGTAATGGCAAGAGCCAGTTTAGGAGACAAGTGCTGAGCATCCTCTGCTCCCTGAGCCAGCAGGGATGGAAGATGCTCTTCCAGACCTCTCTCCATGTGTGGTTCCATTTTTATCCACCTCTCCCATCCATGACTTGGCCTGTCACAAGCTGGGACCCAGGATGAATAAACAGAAGTCTCATGGACAGGACAAGATGCTAAGTTCAGATCTGGAAGAGAATCTTCTCAAAGTTTGGGGCCTTTTCTGCTGTAACCTGAATTTCAGCAGAATCTTCTCAAAGTTTGGGACCTTTCCTGCTGTAACCTGAATTTCAGCGGAATCTTCTCAAAGTTTGGGACCTTTTTTGCAGTAACCTGAATTTCAGCAGAGACCTTTGTCATTGCTGCACCACCATCACCCAACTCCTCTCTCATGGTGTGGAGAAAGGACACGTGAAATCAGGGACACCAAAGTGACTGAACTTCTTGACTTTGCCCCAGCCATTCCTTCTTGCCAGATGGAGATCACTATACAATTATTTTATTCTGGAGATTAAAAACCAATGTTTTATGGATAAAAGGAGGAGGAATGTGCATTCCACCATGGTCTCTAACTCCCAGGCCCTTCCCTTTCACAAGCCAACTGCTTTCCCCCAGTGAGTATTTCCTGGGTCACGAAGGGTGACCCTTTCCATCTGGAATCAATCAGTCAACTCCTGACAACTTCCTGAAACACCTCACTCCATTTCCTGTTCTCTCCCCCTTCCCTCTTTCCCCCTGGTTTGCTTCACTCTTCAAAACTGCAGGCCACAGCAGCTTAATGTTAGAGGGTCAGACACAGTTAGACTCCAAAACACTACACAAGAACACCTTTGACCTTCAAAAATCTTTACATCTTAGCTAAACAAATCAAGGTCAACATTTCTTACCATTACCTTGTTAACCATTTCTATGCACTTTTGCCAATACCCGCCTGAACACGTATTTATCAACAACACTTGTTCTCCCAACGTCGTAAAATAGTCCAAGCCCTTTTTAAAACCCCCTGTATTTAGTGCTGATGAAAGGTGATGTGCAAACTTCCCTGGAGATTCAAATTCTGACTTTTGCACACAGGGCTGGCAATGGTTCTGGTGAGTTTTTCTTTTCCTGCCCTGATGGCACTACTTGTGTATGATAATTTGGCTTCTCTGCCTACTCTCACTGGATGATCTTTTACCTAACACCATTTGTGAATGCAAAATTTAATTCAAAGGGAATTATCTGAGAACAACAAAATAGGTCAAGTAGGCCACAGATTAGGGCCGAATTTTGGGCACAGACAGCATAAAAATTTAAGATTTTGTGCCACTCAAAAGTTGGATTAAACTGTCACCTCTGCTGGGTGTCAGAGGACAGCAAGCAAGAAAGAAATAGAGAGGGCAATGTGTTATTCCTTCATCCTCCCAAACACAGATCCCATCTCCCCCAGAGCTCTGGGGGAATTACAGGATTCTGAGCTGTTTTCACACTCCTTGAGGTTCTCCCTGCCAATCTGCAAAGGTCTTCTTATCAGCTGGGAGGCCACAGCCACAGAGCAGTGATTCCCCAGCAGACCTGGGGAAATGCTGGAGCTGGATCTCCACATTATTTTCGTTTCCCAGGTGGATTCCTGTAATGCAATCCTGGCTCAGAACCCACGGGGAGGGTTCACCTCCCGTGACATCCAGCCAAGGTGTCTTTAGCACATTAAACTCGGCTCCTCTGAGCTGCAGTGCCCCTCCTCCCCCTCCCTGCACAGCTCAGGGCTTGTGTTTCTTTACAAACCTTCACCTGGCTACCACCAATTTCCCTCTCACATCTATGTTATATCAGTATTTTTATATTCTGAAGTGTGCTGCTCTTCAAATCACAGATATGCAAATCCATTCACATCCCCAGATATAAAATCTGTATCAGTCACAGACACCTATTTAGACATATGGTACAAACATTCCAGGCATACAGGCATTTACTTACATGTAACATATCTCATCACTGTGTAAATGATCTCTCTCAAAAAATTCCTGTTACCATTCCAAGTGTGGAAAAAATTCTTTATGACATTGTACATCTGGAAACAATATTGAATTCCTGATGCACTTTCCCTTAAACTCTCTAGTCACAGCACTGTGTTATTTTAACTTTAAAAAAAAAACCTGCTATGAGGATTTTTATATTATTACATATTCTGTAATAATAATAATAATAATAATAATAATAATAATAATAATAATAATAATAATTTCCAGCTGAGTGGAAGGAAATATGTCAGGCCTCATCCTGCTGCCTGGACTTGGACAGGGCTCCCATTGATGTCAACAAGAATTTTGGTTGAGGGAGTAACGCAGGAGGAGAGCCTGGAGATGGTGAGTTTGCTTCAGAGTTGGATTAGGAATAAGATAAACAACGTGGAAAATGCCAGCAGCTTCATTCTGCTCAAAACTTCCATGGAATTGTTTGGGAAATCCTCTCCAGGACCCTGAGCCTGCAAACTGGGGGCTGACAGGGCAAACTGGGCAAACTGGGCACTTTCACCCCAGGGAATCCAAAGGTTTTTGGGACCCAGGGGTTGGGCACCACTCCTGAGTCACTGACACTTTATCCACAGCCAAACACGGAGCTGCTTTCATAAAATCACTTGCAACCATTTCCACCTTCTGCCTTTGACACTAGTTTTAAAGCCTGATGATGAGGGAATTTATGGCTTGCAGCCTCAATTTATTCCCAGTCAGTTTATACTTAACATTAGCTTTAAAATGATTATTTCCCTTCCTGACCTACCTGAGGGTGATTTCAGAGAGCAGTTCCATCCCTCCTCACCGCAAGTATTTGAGCCAAGCTCTTGTCCAGCCCCTGTCCCCTTAATGACCCATTCCTGCATCTGTTCCAGTGTCATTTTGCTCTCTTTTCACTGTAGTTAATCCAGTGTATTGTACCCAAACAAGAAATCAGAGGGGCCCAATGCAATAAATCCCCTCCTTTCTGCTGGCAGTGTGAGACAGAGTGGATCTCATCTGTGGTTTGTTTTTAAAGGATGAGACATCACTCTGGGAACTTTTTATCCCCACGGATATTTGGCCTTCAGATCTGAGCACACTGAGCTTCCTGAGTACTTTTTCTCTTGCAATTGAGTCAGTCCTTCCCTTAGTCACACAGAATCTAAAATAACATCACCTTTTGTTGGGTCAGTCAGTACCCAGTGAAGAAATCTGCCCCCTCCAGTGACAGGCCCAGGCTCTGCTGACACCAGCTGCATTATTTTGCAATTTATACCTGGGAAATTAGTCCCCTATAATGACTATTCCATGTAGCATTCACCTCTCCCAGCAGATCAGTGATCTTTATCCATACCCAAGCCTGACCACGGGGGTCTCTGGCACAATTCCACATCAGCCAGGACAGGATTCCCATTAAGGGCAGCTCTGTTTTATCCTTGCCATCCTTTTTGCTTCCTACAGCCTACACTCCGAACTCCCAATACCATCCCACCCCTCTTAATCATTTTCCATTTCCCTGAGTGACACAGAGCCCTCAGAGCTGTGGATTAGAGGAGCTGGGTGAAATCCCAGCCCCAGCCAGCTTTGCTCACATGCCTGATGATGAACTGATCCAACCACTCCGAGGTCAGGAGGAAAACCTCCCCAGGGATGCACCTTGTTATTTTTCCTTTCTCTTCCTCCCTAGAGCATCTAGAGGGGGGAGGGGGTACCTGCCAGGAAACACTCCATGTCATGTTTTCTGCTGAAAACACAGGGCAATTACTGACCTTTCTCTTTTTGCTCTTGAAAAACGACGTTGGCTCAAAGCTGACCACTGCTAGTACCAATTTCTGCTGCCTGCCACCCCTCCCTGGCACTGCAGGACCTGCTCAACCCCTGAGCTCCTGGAGGAAGCACAATTCCCAACCAGCAGGAGCCTGATGTGTGAGCACCAGGTCTCAGCTGAAGCATTTCAGCTGAAGAGCCTCATCCTAATTCCACAGAATGATTGTTCCCCTTTACACACCGGTCGTTACCATTCAATACCATTGGGCTTCAATCAAGTTCTGCAAGAGAATTCCTCATTAAATGGAGGGCATCGTTTTTATTTTATTTTATTTTTTATTTTATGTTCCATTCCTGGGAGAATCCCTCACTGAGAACACAGCTCTGCTTAACAATACCTGTGTAATCTCAATTTGCAGGGGAGCTGAACTCAAACCCTGGGTTTAAATAGGTAATTCTAGGATTTTTGCCTCAGTTTTCCACCCATCAGCTTCATTTGGAAATATTTTAATTGATAAATAACCAATATTTGCTGCAGTTCAATTCACAGGGACATATTGCTCCATTTCTGTGGGTTTTGGGCAGCCATCAAGCACCTATGAAGGCATCCCATAATTTTAGAAATATTCCCTTTCCTTTAGTTCTAGAAAAATTCTCTTTCCCTGCCTTAGCCCCTGACAGACATTGAAGTAGTGATTCACAATAAAGTCATGTTACTACAGGGAAAAAAACCCACTAAAATAATGATCACACATTCCTTAACTTCTGATGTAAAACATGATTTTCAACAGCACAAACTCATTGCATTTGGTTAGAATAAAAAAGGAAAGCAAGAGAATTTTGTTATATTTTTGAAGCTCTACTTAATATCAAAGCAAATTTCCAATAGTCATCAGGATCACAAAGCAGCTGGTGCTGCTCTCCAAACTAAAGAATTATAATAAAAAAACCACAACACTTCAGGCATC
Source organism: Pogonocichla stellata (assembly GCA_026546895.1). NCBI lineage: Eukaryota > Metazoa > Chordata > Aves > Passeriformes > Muscicapidae > Pogonocichla > Pogonocichla stellata. The sequence continues at coordinate 2,742,328 of JAOTQZ010000889.1, read as the reverse complement.
TGGAGCTGTATTAAATTTACAATGCAGTGTTAATGTAACCTTTCCTCCCCTCTCTCCCCCCACCCCCTTTTATTTTTAACGATACACATGAAACCTAACATTTAATTTATCTTAACATACTACCAGGGTAGTATGAAACATCTGAGCCTCGTGATGGCTCTGGAAGTGAGGATGGGGCCAGGCTTGGACACTGGATCCCAGAACCTTGGAACTTTGGGGAGGAGCCAAACCCAGCCCAAACTGTGCAGCTTCACACCCATCTCTAATCAGAAGCATTAACTTGACACTTTTCCAGTCGTGAGTAACCGTTGCTCTGTGCTGGAAAACTCAGCAGGGTGCATTGTAAGGCATTATTTCCACATTTCTTATTTATATTTGTGTCTCATCATCAAATCCTCAGGTTTGGGCTTTCATTAAGGCTCCATTAGAGCAAAAATGGTGTGGGATGAGACCCTTTCAGGCCAGGTCTCAGTAGTGATTTAAATGAGAACTTTGATAGAAGGACTCTCTCTGCTGTTTTGTTTAATAACCACAGAAGAAAAAGTGTTCTAATGTCTCCTGGAGGTTTGACAAGCACTACTCCATTGAAAATGAAAATATTTGGTTCTGCAGAAGAACATAGACAGGAATTAAAACACACTTAGATGAGCATTGCTGCAGAATTCTGTTTGCATAAGGAAAGTGAAGTGCTTGGAACTGTCTGGAAAGGGAGGGACTTAATAACAACAGCTGTACAAATAATTTATTGGGAAAAAACCAGCAGAGGTTTTAGATATGGCCCAAGACTGAAACATAATGAATTTAATCATGAAATGAATAAACCACTCTACTGCATTGTGTCTTTTGACCCTGCTTTTACTCTGCTCACAGGTTCCTGCGCTGGCAGGATGCAAAACTATCCCTTCAAATCCAATGGACAACTCTGCACATTCATTACTCTGCCTGGTGAGTATATTAACAATTACAATGAAAATTAACATGTCTAAAGTGTGCAAACAGATCACTAATATTTTAAAGCAATTCTTTTCCCCCCAGTTTTGACTTTCAGGGTTGCTGACAGACCATGTCCAATGAGCAGTAGGCAAAAAGAATTTATCAACATTTAAAAACAGAAAACTCAACAAACACCAAAAAAAAAAAAAAAACCAACCAAAACCAAGAGAAGTGTCCAGAAGCCACTGGAGTATTTAAGAACGCTCCAAACTTTGGTTTTGTTCAGGGAAGTGATGATGCTCTCCTTAGAAACCAGGAGGCAGACACAAAGCAAGCTGTCTTTGCTTATTGTCCTTCCTGCTCATCATGGCTAATTTGCTTTGGAACACGGAGCTGTGTTATTCCCAAGGTGTCAGATTTTAGCAATCTGAGCCACATTTGTATCTTTTTTTATCCACACTGACCTCTGCAGCCCAGAATAAAGCTCAGCAACCCATGTGTCCAGTTTTGAAGAGGAGCCTGAATGAAGATCTTGGTCTCACTCAGAAACCTCAAGAATTCTGCAATTTGTCTCAAAGGTTTCAGTTCTGTAACTCTGAGAAGAGGTTGATATTTTGGGGGGGGTTGATAAAAAAGAAAACTGAACTTAGTGGTTTTAAAGCCTGATCTTGATTAATTTGGGGGCCTGAACTGAGTTCTCACTCTGAGACTCAAAGGGGACAAACTCCCATGAGCTGAAAGTGCAGGAGGAGTTGAAGTTGTCCCAGAGAAACAGAACCCTGGAGTTTCACTTGGCTCTGGTTTCCCAGCTTGGCATGTCCAGAGGCAGAAAACCCAGCTGAGGAGTCAATCCCAGCTCATTCTCCTCAGCAAAATGCTGATTTTGGTGCAGAGATCAAAGCAAGGCCAGGCTCTATCCCATACAGGATGGGCTGAGGAATGAAGGAATTCCATCCCCATCCATCCTGCAGGGTTGGGCTCAGTTTCCCTGGTTTAGTTTCCCTGGACATCTGAGGCTCTTGGGGTCTGTCACATCCTCATTTGTATGAGGTGACACCAAAAATAATGCTGAGAACACAGAGAGATTTCTGCCCTCCCTACAAAAAAAAAAAAAAAAACCAAAAAAACTAGATCCAAACTCCTCCTGCAGCTCAGCATCTGATGGAAATCAAGGATTTGAGGATTTTTTGGGAGTGGCCAGCATGGGTTTGAAATCACAGCTGAATTTTTCCAGTATTCCAGTGTGTTTGGGTCCAGAATTTCTCTTTTGGCACTTACCACCAATATTTTGCGTGTTGTGGCAATGCCTCAGGTCCCCAGGTGTTAATCAGGAGAGCCCTGGGCACAACATTTTACAAACTCAGAACAAAACCCCCCAAAAATGAGATTATTTATATTTCCTAACATTCCACAATCAGCTCTTCTCACTGCCTCCAAGATGTGTTTACATGCTGTAAAAGAGGTTTTCTTTTGCTTTCCAGATTTTTTAGCATTCTTGGCAGATGATAACTAATTGCTGCTTTTTTTCTTTATGGAAATTGCCACTTGAAAAAAAAACCTCAGTATAAATTCCCTAACAATGAGCACCTCTTTTTTCCTTGTGTCTTATCATCTCTAAAAAACACAGAGTGAAGAAGTCACTGCAGTCTCTTTAAACTACTGGTGAAAAAAATTAGGTTGGTCAGGAATTTTTCTTTAAATTTCTTCACGCTCTAAACAAAGAGCTAATAAATCTCTTTTTTATTTTTTGCCTGCATTTCTTTAATTTTTCTGAGCTTTCAAAAGCTTTCGGTTTACAGGATTTCTCGTAAAAGTTGAAACTTTTTTAATTATTAAATTGTTCATTGGTAGCAGAAGCGGAAGAAAAATAAAAATCACATTTTCTATGAGAACACGTTTTGATGGAAAGTCTGAAGCAACTCAGTAAACTCCTGTGGAGTTCTAACTCCATTTATAAATGAGGAAACTGATGTAAGTGAACACAAAACATGGAATATGAAGCAATGGAGCATCAAGTGCCAAAACTACGGATGTCACCTTCCCATGCCATGGATCTACAGGAAAGCCTCACATCCCTCAGTGAGCTAAAATCCAATTTTTATTAGAGATGTGAGACAGTGAAGGCACAATAACAAGGAGAACAAGCAGCATTTTCAAGGGTGGTCCTGGGTTCCACCACTGAATTTTGGAGGTTCTGGCTGGCAAAGGACTCACGGACTTGCTCCAAGGCTCTCCTGGATCAAGACCACAGAGTTTCACCAAGGGAAGTAACCCCATTTGGAATCAGAGGTGAAAAGAGAGGGAAAATGGCTCAGAAAAGCTGGGGTGCTGTTGCATTTGTGGCTATAGGAGAGCAGTGGAAAGGATAATGCAACATAGTTCCTTGTGTAATGGAGAAACAAAAAAAGAGCTTTATTTAGAGAAACACCACACTTATATAGGGTAGTTCGTGCAAAACAGAATAGAAAAGACTCATTGCGCCAAGAAGGCAACACCTCTTTGAAATCATGCTTTGTGCAAAACAGCACGAGACACTCACACGGCTCTGCAGGTGAATAATCATTGTTATCATTTCTTATCCTTGAGCTCCCTGAGAAAGGTCTGCTCTCCTGGCTCCCAGCAGTGTCCTAACGACAGGGTGCAGCACCCAAGCACCCAATTTCATGGCTGTGGCTCAGCCTTGTCCCAGGGTCCCTCCCAGCTCCACTTTCCTCCCCTTCCCAGTGACCTGACCTCACATCCAGGCTGTCAGAGCTGCACCATTCCCTTGACACTTGGACAGGGGCTGAGCTACAGGTGAAACCCTTTTGTTTTTCATATAGAACTACAGATGAAACTCTGTCATTTTTTGTACAGAGCTACAGCTGAAACCTTCTCATTTTTTATACAGAACTACAGGTGAAACCCTCTCATTTATTATACACAGCTACAGGTGAAACCCTCATTCACCACACAGAACTGCCTAAAAGTGAGGGCATGAGAGCTGTGCCTGTCTCTGCTCTCCCGACTGCCACACTCCCTCTCCTCTGCTCTTTCTCTGAGCTGGAATTCACAATCCAGTGGCAGATTTCACTGCAAAGCAGCTGGGTCAAGATCCCACAGGGGCTTGTTGCTTTTGCTGTGAGATCTTAAAGTGACCATCACTGTTTTGGCTTCTTGGGTTGTTGCTGTTTTTTTTTAAAAAGAAGCTGAAGGGAGGATGTGAGTGTTAGAAAGCAAAAAAAAAAAAAAAAATAACAGGGAAGGAGGTAGGAAATGAGGAGGTTGCTTGTGTAGCACGTACAGAGCTACTTTGAAAAATTCTGAGGCATCTAAATATCACAAGCACGATCCCTGCTGTGGGCAGCTGTATGTGCGAGTGCTTTGCCCGAGGGTGTCAAATCAAATATCCACTGCTGGTTGGTACAGTACAGCACTTCCCCCTGGGGATTCAGGGTGGAAAAAGAGGGAAGGAAAAAAGAAAAAAAAAAAAAGGCTAAAAAAAAAGGTTTAAACACAACAAATGGAGAAAAAACTTTAACACTATCTGATATAGCTTTTCATAGATTGTCATCATGTTTATTAGGAGCAACATGGGAGAGAGGAGATGGGAAAGGAAAAGAAGAACAAAGGCAGACAGGTTAATGCTCAGACTTACCTGGAACCGTCTCATATCTCTTGGGTTTCCTGCTGTTTTCAAGCAATTCTGATTGCACTTGAGAAAAAATTTTAGGAAGAATCTGGAAAGATAAAGAACCACGTCACTTCTATTAACCACAGCAAAAGGTGTTGTTGTATTCTGGTTTAAAATGTACATGAAGTGATTTGCAGGAGGGTGGATCTTACAGGACTGCAAGAATTTCTCAAAACACAAACCAACCAAACTCTAATAAACAGAATTTACAAAAAACGACAGGTAAAGTATAACCAGTGGGACTGAAATCCACGGTGGGGTGAGTGAACATAATTCCTCTGATCTACACCCACTCCCTCTCCACAGGTCTGACCACACAATTTTAGTCTCTTCCTTTATCTCTGCCTCACATTCCAGGTCTTTCTTTGGCTGTCTGGAGGGATTTTCCATGAAAAAATGCAGAAGGACAATGGTATTGTGGAAACCACAAAACCAACAGGGCAACTCCGAGGCAGATAAACCTTGGAACGACTTGGAATGTATGAGAAACCCAGGAGCAAACACAGATCAGAGAAGAATCTGGTGAAGTTTCATCCTGGTGATTTTTTTTTCTGATGAAGATTCCAGTCCCTAAAGCAGAGGAGCAGAACTGCCAAGAGCCCAGATTATTCCTACCTAGATTTTGGGGGAGGATGAGGAAGACACGAGCTCAAGTGAAACACGACAGCTTACACTGTCCGAGCAGATAAACCCATTAATATCCCACAAAGTTCTCCTGCCAATTATTTTTTTGCCCTGCCACATACACCCATCTTCACATGGTTTATTATTCTGTAAAGTTTAGCTTGTCATGTACCCAAGGTGAATCTCCAGCCTGGTTGGTGACTCACCCAACACTGCACGGAGATTTTAGAGTTTAGAAATATTAAGCAGGAATTTTTTTTCCCCTAAGCTATTCCACCAAATTTTATCTCACATCCACAGAGGAAAGGATTCACTCCTTTGTTTTCTGATCGAAACTGGACATTTCAGATGTAAAGAAACTGTGAGAAAAGCTACAGTTGCTGGATTAAAAACAAAACAAACAAGTCTTCAAAATTCAGGCATAAGCAAGAAATTTTTTGGCATCCTCTGTTGCAAGTGAAAATGTTCTCTGTGATTCTTTCCGTTTCTATTTGTCAGACAAGATGGGTTTAACCGCAACAATTGTAATTAAAAAAATAAATCAAAGACTTGGAAATAGATTTAGAAGGAAAAAGAGTCAGATACAAACAAAAATAAATAGTTGAAGAATTGATTTCGAATACAAAGAACAAGTTATTTATTTATTTCTCTTGCTGAATGCTTTCCTTAAAAAAAAAAAATAAAAAAATCTGCTTTTGCAGTAAGTTAAAGTCCCAGGTGAGCCAGGCCTATTTCCCTTTCTGTTACTATGACAACGATTTTTTACCGCAGTCCCTAAGTCCCTTCAGAACTCACACATTCATGCCTTGAATTAGAACTTTAAAGGAGAAAGATGGATATTTCCTGGGTTTACCAACAACACCCTCCAAACCAGCCTCTGCACAAGACAATAACACAGAAATCTGCTCTCCCTTGTTAGCGCCACTCTCTCTGCGCTGCTCCCACCACGAGATTTCTCCTCCATCTGCCCCAAAATACAAAGAAAAAGCCATGGGTTGGATCCATTTTTGTGTGGCTTGAAGAAACAAAACCCCTCTGAAAAACCTCACCCACAAAAAATCCCCAGATTGTCTCGTGTGAAACCATTGCCACAAAATCCACCCTGCCACGGATTTTCAATTAAAATGTCCTCTTTTTAAACTATTATTTCCTTAAATCTCTCACAAACATATTAGATATTTTTAAAATGTTTATTTTCTCGAGGTGAAAGTGTTATTTTTCTCCATGTTTCCTTCTCGTTTCAGATCTCCCTTGAGCAGGACATTGAGGTTCAGCAGGAAAGAGGTGTCAGTGCTCACTCTGCGAGGGCAACTTCTCCCTGTGCACCTCCGTGGCTTCCAGACTAAAAATCCTACAGAATTTCATGCCTTGGGAGCAGCACTGAATATATTTTATTAAATAAGTCCTGTCGAGCCCATGATGAAATCTGTGACCTCTTTATTATGAAAGATTTGGTGAGATTTTATCCATAAAAACTTTTTCAGAAGGAAAAATCCCCTGCACGCCGGCACCCTCGGAGAGTCACAGGATTATGTGAGGAGCAAATGTTACAAACATTCCTTTTTATCTTTCCCTCTTCTTAGAGATATGAAAAAGGATATTTGTAGATTTATAAACAACTTATAGGAGATGTGCCTATGAAAAGGAAAACTCCAGGATGGAACTAAACTGTAAAATTAAGGCAAGGAACTTTTACGTGAAAATCAGTGAGCTGCTGGCTGATCATTCTGCAGGAAAAACACAACAAAAAAAAAATCCACAAGTTGTTACTTCTAAGGAGATATAAAACAAATTAAGCAGGGAAATGGCCAGCTAATTTTTTAATTTTTGTAGTGCTTGCATCCCTTTGGATTGAGACGAGAAAAATTATCAATGTGAACCAAAGAATGAAAGAAAGGAGCAGGGAAAGGTGGCTGGGAGAGAACTTGCTGTGTCAGCTGGGCTGATTTTGGGAAGGGCACAGATCCTGGGGGGCTGTGAGTGACACAACCCCTAAAATGCAGACACAGAGAGGCAAAAATTCCAAATGTACATTTAACTGCATCCACGAGCAGCCTCAGCAACACGGCGCGGCAAGGAACGAAAATCCCCTTTTTTCTGCTGAACACTTGCAGAAAACCAGGGTTCAGACCCCCAGCAAACACAAACCAACAGCACACTCGAAAATGAAGCTGGATTCCAATTAAATCCTGGCTGATTTGTGCCGAGGGGGGTGATGGCCATGAAAAAAACCCAGAAAAATAAAATTTCCCTCTCCCTGAGCTGCCACAGCGCTGAACATTCCCAATCCTGCCCGAGCACCAAACACACCCAAACCCACAGAGCCCCAGCTGGATATTTAACCCCAGTTTAATTTGGGGGATCCCACCGAGGTGTTTTAGGGGTGCCTTGACTTTCTGGAATTGCTGAACTGCTCAAAATGCTGAATTTTTTTGCTGTTTGAAGATATCACAAATTTCCCTCGCACACTTCAGAAAGTGCTGGGTTTGCTTTCAGTTCAAAATATTCACATTTATTTATTTTAAATATTGGAGATACTGAATATGCTGCACTATGACAACTTCCCCCCTATCACCCCAAAATTTAGATTTAATTGCATTTATCTGCACACACAGAGATTTTTATCTTTTTTTTTTCTCCAGTTAAATCACATCTTTCTTTTTCTCTTTTTCAGAGTTCCTCCAGCCAAATTTGAGCTGCAAGTGGGCACCTGAATGAAGTATTTGGTAGCCTGTTATATATACATATACACACACATATATATATATATTTTTAAGAGGTTGCATCTGGGAAAGGCATTAATATTTATTGCAGAATTAGAATAAAAATGACTTGGGGGGAGCAAAGAGGAGGGAAGGTTTAGCACTAAATGAAGCTGGTTTAGGGGTAACAGGAGAATTGCAGGAAGTTTTTATGAATTTCTTTAAATGAGACACTTTAGCCAGTTTTTGGCCTTAACCTAGATTTAAATCAAAAATAATATTTTTTTTTTTAATGGAATTATAAAAAATCAGCTGATTTTTAATGTTTCTTGGCCAATCTTTGGCCTTGCTAAGGAGACAGAATTAAGTGGGAGTTTAGAAAGTGGCTCTGGCTCCAGCCAAGCAAAGGGACCTTGACTCATCCTCTCAACATTTCCAGGGTGCTGGGGGAAAATCTGACCACATTTCAGTAACTACCCCTGAAAATCTGGCATTGCTATAGAAAAGCTGAATGACTTTATGCACAGATATAAAATTAATTAAGATACAAGTCCAGACTCCTGTTGCTGTTGTCTCTCTCTCGTTGGGTACAGATTGAGGCACTTGAGAGGTCTCCAAAATGCCACCTTAAATCTGCCTCCCTCCTTTTAGAGCTATTTTAAAAGTTACTGCTCCTCCTGCTGGGAGTTCCCACCAAGCCCAGGAGTTCAGCTGACGAATCCTTTACGTTCCCCTTTCCCACTTCACACCAAGTCAGCTGTGTTATCTCAACTATTTTTTAATAAGTCTTTGAGCAATCCTTGGTGGGGAAGCAGCAGCAGCAGAGCTCCAGACACAGCCGAGGGGTGCACAGGGCTCTCCATGGATGTGGAAAAGGCTGAGGGCAAATTAAACCAGGTCTTGCATCACTTAAACTCTTCCCAAAGCACTTTTTGACCCACAGTCCCATCTTACCTGTCTATGCCCAAATTACCAGGTTCTGCACCTGGCTGGAACTGGAACCTTGTGTTCCACACCTCTGAGGATTTTTATCCACCTCAGATAAGTGAGAGGAATCAAGTTGACCTTAATCAAATCCTAGAGTCACAAAAATCTTCCTGGTGACTGCAGCAGGACTAGGCAGAAGCCCTAAAACTAAGTCCTACATTCACTAGACAGTGTAATATAAAATTATTTAAATCAATTAGTATTTTTTTCCATCCACCTTTTTTGCTTCATTAAAATAGAGGTGCAGAATCAAGAGGTCCAACATATTTGGAGCAGCTTCTGAAAACACTTAAAATTCTGGATACACCTAAAAATTCTCCCTTGTAAAGCAAATAATTCTGGCTTTTTGGGGTTGCTGTGGAATTTGTGGCCTCAGTGATTTTTTGGCATGAGAACACACCTATCATGTAGGATAATTCTGATTATGCTTTCCAGCAAATCCTGTGATCCCAAAATCTAACGCAAATATAAAGATATGCTGCAATTCTGTTTAAATAATTTAGTGCTTCCAAAAAAAATCCACAAAGGAAACAAAGAAAAAACCAGAAGTTGTTATTATGAGTATCAGTTAAACAATATTAAATTTAAATATACTGTGAGCTGCAGAAGTGTTATTATTGCAGCGAGGGCCTGACTCCAACTGCTCAGAGCAGGGGAATTGTGGATCAGGTCAGACCCTCCCCTCAGGTCACCCATGTGTGTCTTGGCATGGCAAGCTCTGAGATAAATGTGACAAGTGACCCCACACAACTCCAAATTCCTTCCTTTCAAAGAGCCACATTTGAAGGTCGCTGTTTCAAATCAATTAATTGTATTTATTTGATATCACCATCCTGATTTTAATGAACCTCACAGTAGAAGACTTTTTAGTAATGTGAATATTTATCTCTGGAGTAATTTCGATCTATTATGTCAGGGTGTATTATTAGGGAGCTGATGAGAAAATTTCCCATTTTTTTGCAGCAGTTACAGTCAGTGTGGGATCAGGCAGGGCACAAAGGCACTTTAAATGAACGTTCACCTTCCACTGTGTGAGAAATGAGAGGGGTTATTGCACTGAGCCAGAGTATTTATATGAAACCCCACAAACAGCAGCTAATTAATCTTCACAAAACTCCTGTGCATAAAGTGTGAACCCAGCTTAACAAACGTGAAAACCAACATATGTAGGTCAGGAGACTTTTCTGAGTCTGTCAGAGATTCGCTGGGAGAGAAGGGAGCAGGAGTCAGAGGATGAGATCCCAAGCCCAGGACAGGAGAAGAGCAGTTGGATGCTCATTTGTCACTTGGGTTTTTTTAATAGAAATACTCCATTTGCACAAAAAAACAGCCAAAAAGAAAAAAAATAAAAACACACACACACCAAAAAAACAACCTCAAACAAAACAAACAAACCAGAAAGCTGATTAACACTACGCCTGTTATTCCTACCCCCAACAAAACCCTCATTTCCTGATGGGACAAACCAGAAACATTTCTCCCTCCTCTTGCCTTGATTCAAAGTGATTTCTTCACTCTGGTTGGACTTTTTTTCCAAGTGAATTTTCTTGCAGTCACTCACTCCAATTTAGATTTTGGGTTTAAAGTTTAAGTTTTGATGTGGGGACATTATTTAGTGCCTAATCTCTGATATGGGGGAAGGTAGAAGTGTCTGATTTCCTCTGGCCCTGAGCTCAAAAAAGCCAGTGTTGGAGATAGGTGTGAAAAAGGAACAAAACCTGGGGTAGGGAATCAGCTAAGGGAGACCAAGAGATCTGACCAACTTAAAAATCATCCTTAAAACCACAGCATGGCAGAACCCATCTTAAAATTGCCTCTAATTATAATTTTTTTGCTGTGCCAAAATGTCCTGCTCACACTTGGGTAGGTAAAACTCTCTACAATGGATTAAAGAAAATGTGGGGTGAAAATATCCTATATTTGAGATGGATCCAGAGGGAACATTGCACACAATTCCACAGCAATGGATCCATGTCCAACTCCCAGCCACAGAACAATTCCTCCTCAAGTATCCCATCTCTCTGCAGCCTGGAACAACATATTTCTCTCCACCCTTTATCTAGTGGGTTTGTTTTTTTTTTAAAAAAAAAGCTTAGTTTCAAACCGATAATAACTAAATATAAACCTTAGTTTCAAACCAATAATATGTGAATATAAACCTGCAGTGTGTCACCCAACCTCCAAACGTGTCAGGAAACTTGATATTTATTTTCTGTGGATTTTCCGTGCGTTTTGCAATTTTCATCTCTGAAGCAGATTGTGTCTCCCTCATTCAGAGCAGGAACTGCAATTCACACTCTTTGGGGTAAATAAATGCAAAATGATTCCATTTTCAAGAAGCAAGGGCTGGAGGGGAGTGCCTTGCTGGGTACCCAGGCAGTCATTTCTCAGTGCTCAATGTATTTATTTCCCATGGCCACATTTGCTAAGGGGACAAAAAACCAAAATCTCCAAGGAAAACCTCCTTGTTTGTGCACTCTGATGAGAACCTGACACCATTAATGAAAATAATAATTGAACTCTATGGGCTCAAATTGAAAATGAAACACAACACTAACAGTGTTTGTAATTGCAATTGTTCTCCAAAAAGTCTTTGGAGGACTCTTTGCAATTTGAGCAGTTTCCCCTTTATCCTTTGGGCTTTCCCCTTTCCTCCCACACCAAAACTTTCTACTAACTTCCAAGACAATAGGTAAAAGCTTATTTATCCTGTAAGATCCATATTATTCATGCCATTTGGCACGGGCCCAAATGCCAGGGCATAATCAGAAGTCAATAGGCAGGGAGGTAATAGAGGAGAGGATTGGGCTGACGGGCTGTTGAAAGGGACCTTCAGATAATATTCCCTGGTTTATTACAGTGTCTGTGGGCTCCAACTGTGCTGGGCCACGCTGTGAAATTGTTATTGGGGAAGGGAGGCACAAAGGACAGCAGGGAGGAAAGGATTTTGTGCATCTCAGGGACGGGGGAAGTTGAGGCACAGAGAAATTCAGAGCCTGCCCCTTTGCACTGAGCTTTTCCAGGCAACAGCCACATCCTGTGGACACTGCTGAAAGCTGGTAGAGAAACCTAATCTGATTTTTTCCCAGGCTGTTGACTTTTCTCTTTCCCAAGCTGGGGATCTTTCTCAGAGACAAAACAAGGAAAGGTAGAAAGAAAACACAGAGACACCTGGTATTGAGCCATGTAAGTGTCTCGTGATATTTGGCACAAAGCATGTTTTCAAAGAGGTGTTGCCTTCTTTGACCAATGAGTCTTTTCTACTTTGTTTTTCACCATCTCCCTTATATATATGTCATGGCTTTTCAATAAATTGCTCCTTCTTGCTGCTTGGAGGAGTAGGATTGCTGTATTGCTGTGTTCTTTTGCTGCTTCCTGGCCCCACAGTGACAACACCCCATTCCTGCAACCACGCTTGGGATTTGACTGGTTCTTTTTAATAGTGACACAAATTTCACAGAGCTCATTGCCTCCACACATAACACCCAGCAGGGTTTGGAAAACATGGCCAAATTCTTGTTCTTTACACTGTCAGCCTCAGCAGCACACACAGGATTTGGAGCTGGGCTGTGGCACCAAACCCAGGCCCAAGGATGCTCTGCAGTCCTGCTGAAATCCAGTCATTTTTGGTATCACTTCATCCTCAGAGCTCTGCACAGGTGCAAATTTATCCCCAGATCTACTCTGCAAACCCTGCAGATCCCAGAAAGGCTGACACAGGTGTTACACGAGCACACTCCAATCCCCACTCTTTTTTTTTTCCATACCAAGAGAAACCTACCATTCCTTCCTCTTGTGACTCTTCCATCCTCCCAGCCCCTCTCTCTCCGAAACCTCAGTGTGCTGAGCCATGCTAGGCTGAGCAGTGAGCACCAATTACAGCAGTGGCCTCTCTCTGCTGGCTCTGCTGGTTTTTACTGTTGCTGCCAGATGGCAGAGCCCGGCACACAAAAACTCCCGACCCTGCAGTTAATGCAGAACTTGGAAATAACTTCCCAGCCACTCCAGGAGATCACAGAGCTGCACTGATGTGAGCATTAGGGATGGAACCAAGGTTAGGCTCCCATTTTACACCTGCCAGACTGGATATTGCTCAGCTCAGAGCTCCCACTCATTTGTGAAGGGATCAGTCCCCAAACTGGGTTTGTGTGGAATAAACGTGCGTTCATTTGCTGAAGAGGCAGATTTGCATGGCAGCAGCTCCGGATCCAGGCACACTCTGCCTCCTCCCTTCTCCAGGGCTATTCAGAGGGTCGATTTGCACCTATTGTACTTCTGGGTCTAGGCACAGATGACCTTGAATGCGAGCATTGGTGTAACATTATATTCCTATGACAGATTTATGGCTTGGCAGATAGGGGTGCATTCAGCGCATTCCTTGCCTAAGACAGGACAGCATCCAATGTTTGTTAGCATCATTAAACTAAAACTGACTTTTCACCTGCTCCCATACCATATGCAGCTGCAAATTTTTAAATTAAACTATGAAGCCATGCATAAATTTACATATATTACAGACTAGCCTCTCCATTTAACATGCAAATGTACTCCAATGTTTCAGAACACCTTCTGTCGCTAATTAATTTGCTGAATTATAATTAGACTAATCCTGCATAATTAATAAGCACAGATTTTTTTTTAATTTCTAAGCAGCTTGATGAGATCATTCACTTCCTTCTATAAACTGCTAAGTAACTGTTAAAAAAAATCTGGAAAGAACATATGTGAAAAGGTATGTTTGATGTCGCATACAAATTCAAACTAGCGGGCAGGCTTCAAGAAAGTCAAGATTAATAGAGGTGTGTGCTTGAAGAGACCGTCAGCACATTATTTTTAGGGGCATGGACCAAGATTTTCTGTGTCTGTTTTATTCCTTGTTTTATTGTTTTTTTTTCTTTTATGTCTCAGGCCTTCCAAGATCACAGAGTGAGCAGGGCAGGATGACAGAGCCTGGTGTAGGATCAGGAGATGCTCTGATGCCCCCCACGCTGCCTCTCAATCCCTCACCCTGGACATGCTGGGTGTGGATCAGCTCCTTTGATGGGATTTGGAATTGTTTTCATCCCGGCTGCCAAAACCAACCGAGAGCATTCTAGAGAAACAATTAAGTGCTATTAGCACCGGATTCATTCTCAGCTGATTAAAATGAAGGGTTGTGCTTTCATGTTGGAGAGCTGGGCTGCAGAGCAGGGCACGTGCCACAGCAGCTTTAAATGGGCTGGGTTAGAGGCCACAAACTGAGGCACAAAGAGCCCTTGTGCTTAAAACAGCCCAGTCTTAAGATCTAAAATATATCTTTCAAAAATATATCTTCCAAAAATATATCTTTCTGAAATATATGTTTCTAAAATATATCTTTCTGAAATATATCTTTCTAAAATAATCATGCAGGGAACGAGGGCGATCCAAAACATCACAGGATATTGAGCAAACAAGGATGCCTACAATAATATGATAATAATATAAATTATACCTATAATAATCATTATTATTATTATTATTATTATTATTATATTAGCAAACACTGTTTGGGGCCTCACTCCCTGGATTTATTTACCTACTTTGGGATGTAGTATTTCAGCTCTACTGCTGCTTGTTTTTTTCTTCCCTTCAATCCTCCTCAAATTCTGCACCACCACCATCACCCTGTGTCTGCCTCAACTGTGAGTAAGCAAAATCTGTGACAAGACTTCCTGATTCCCAATAAAGGAAGCAAGAGAAAAATAATTATTATCTGAGGAAACTGCTGAACCACTTCAAGTCTTTGAATGTGGCTTGTCTGCTCCAAACAATGCATGTGACATCCTCATCAGGCACTTCTGCCTCAAGTTTCTGTTATTTTTTATTAACTTGGACAAGAGCCCTTCTTCAGATAAATACATCATTTAAATTGACCTGGGTTCTGCATAAACAGAAAACATAAAAGCTTAAACAGGACAAGTTCTTGGCACTGTGTGCCAACCAAGCCTCTTTCTAGTATTTCCTGCTGGACAGTCCATAGGAAATGACCCTTTTTTTAAATTAAAAATCAAGCCAAACAACTTTTTGGCCCAAGGAAGGCAAGAAATTATTCTGCTGTGCTTGAACTCGTCAGAATCTCCTCAGATCAGAGAGGTGCTTTGAATGGCAGGTATTGAACAAAGGTTTCTTTTTGGAGGGAGAAAAATCATCTTGAAATTAAAAATACAGAAAAATTGCACTCTTGGAATCCTGTCCACTCCCAAAACACAACAATATAATGAAATCACCACGGGACTGAAGGACTGAGCATGGAACAGCTCTAACAATTCTGTTTTATACATTTACAGACAGCCCCAATAGGTATTGTTTTCTTGATAGCCGCTGGACACACCACCAGGTGACAAAGGAAGTTAAAGAAAAACAAAGAAAATTTGTTTTTCTCTCTGCCTCATCCATCTCCATTTCTTGCCTTTCAATATCCCAACTCAACAGACAGAAAAGATGCAATGAGTTTAAAAGAAAAATCAGTATTAGATCTGTATTTTTTTCCTCCACATTTCTGCCTGCATTTTTTTTTATTTTATTTTAAACCATGGATGAATTGGCCCAAAGATATCTAGGTCACATGGCTGAGGCAGAATTAGAATCTGTATCTCCAGAGCCACGGTTCTGGTACATGAACAAGTCCCTGGCATTTTTTAAATCTATTCCAGTTTTCTCAGAAGAAGAGATTTTGCAGCCACAGCACGGGGCCAACCCCGAATATCAACATCCATATCTGTCAGATTTTTGATTCCCACCATTTCCCAGTTCTTTGGCCATGGAATCTGCCACAGCTGAAATGATTT
The DNA here is from genome assembly GCA_026546895.1 of Pogonocichla stellata. NCBI lineage: Eukaryota > Metazoa > Chordata > Aves > Passeriformes > Muscicapidae > Pogonocichla > Pogonocichla stellata. Next base: position 2,726,600 of record JAOTQZ010000889.1, on the reverse strand, counting down.
TTCACTTTTTTGTTGTGTGCACATCTACCTGTGTATGGAGAAGTAATTTTGCTTTAAAGAGAAAAATTCTGAACTCTGAACCCCACCTTTTCCTATATTTCAATATATATCCTTAGAAATCCACTCATTTTCCAGAGACTTTGTATTTTAGACATGTATGAACCATCTTGAGTTTATGAGGAACAAGAAAATACATTACATACTGTAAAAAAATTAATACATTTATAGTGATCCTACCCTGTACTGCAATTATTTCATTCATCCCTGGGTGCTGGCCTCCAAATTTAATTAACCTTTGATGTAGCACATATAAAGACCAAAAAAGCAGCAGGATTTTGGGGTACAAACTCTGTTAACTGGCAAAGAAGTGAGGTACCAGTGGAGAAAGTTGATATGCTTTTTTCAGGATCTTAACATGGGGCTGTAGAAAAGGGCAGGAGGTATTGGGAAGGACCAGAACAAGCCCCAAGAGGAGCTTTCATGCAAGAAGAGCAACTACAAGCTCCAAAACAGCCCAAATATTCCTGAAATACATCACCAAAACCACACTGCTTAGAAGCGCTTTAAATTGCTGTCTTGGGCTGCAATACAAGATGTGGCCAGAAATGTGAATTCTGTCCCCAGCTGTTAAACCAGCTGGGGCAGTGACCCTGATCTCCTGGCACATATTATCTGCTAATGGGCCATCTTTAAACCAGCTG
>JAOTQZ010000889.1:2699264-2718782 GCA_026546895.1 Pogonocichla stellata | reverse complement strand
CCAACACAGAGCCCTGAGGGACACCACTGGTGACTGGCCGCCAGCTGGATGCAGCACCGTTCACCACCACTCTCTGGGCCTGGCCATCCAGCCAGTTCCTAACCCATCAAAGAGTGCTGCTGTCCAAGCCGTGCGCTGCCAGCTTGAAAACAGTTGAAAACAACTGCAGTTTTAACATGAATTGTTTTGATTGCACTTTAGTTTTGAATACATTTTGAAATAAAATAAACAAAACAGCAAAATGTTGCACTCATTTTGTGATTAACAGAAGCCTTGACTTTTTCAACTAAAACATTTTATCAAATTTAAATGCAATGTGTTATGCTTTGCTGAAACTTTCATTGGCATAAAATATGCCAAATTCTTAGTGTCATCAAGAAAGCAGGTGACAAAACAACTTAGGAAATCAAGGAAAACTTCTAGGACATAAGGTCGTAAGACAAACCCTGATAAAGTTCCCACAGCTATAAACAAAGGACAAATGTGAAGCTGGATAGGCTCATGTCCCAGATCATTCATACCCTATATTGTCCCTTGTTGTCACTGTGCAGACTTGGTGGTACCTTCTGGCTAACCCTTTGATGACTCCCTGGGTTTCATGAGAAAAGCCCTCCAGGAGCAGTGGGCAGAGTCAGGAGCACCCTCCTCTCTCTGAGGTCACCACACACCCCAAAGTCCCAGGCAGTGCTGTGGTCAGTGGTGGTCACCCCATGTGACATCCCTGTGGGTCACACAAGGCACTGCCATGGCAGGCACCCACAGAAACACATCCCTGACCCTCACCCTGCTCTTTCTCCATCACTGCCAATCCCATCCAGGAAATCAAACTCTGCCCAGCATCCATCCGCCTGGGGATGAGTCTGGGTGACAGCAGATGCTCTGCAAGTGCTGCCTCTTTTGGCAGCTAATGTGCAAGGTCCTTGCAGGAGCTGTTGGTTGTACTTCCTTCCTTCTGCTCCACAAAACTGTGAGGACCCAGGGCAGCCTGTGCCTTGTTATTGAATGGGAAATGGAGCAGACCCAGCCCATAGCCACACGGCGCAGGCAAGAACAGACAGATGTGACCTTTCTTTGCATGGAAAACATTTTCTCTGTGACACCAGCCTCTGCTTCAGGATGCCTGTTGCCTCTACAGGTCTCTGTGCTCTGCTCTGGGGATCTGCAGACCAGCATGGTGAAGAGCAGAGATGAGTGTTCACCCAGCAGAGCTGGCCAGCCTTCTGTGAGCAGGCAGCAGAGGCGTGCTCAGGGTGATGTGGCTGCCCCAGATTCCCTCCACTCATACAGAGGAGACGATGACCTGAACATATTTCAGATTCTCCTCTTTCTCTTCCTGCCATCACCTATCGACTTCTTGCTCCTGCCACCTCCCTCTTGCTATAAGGCAGTTGAATACTCTCAAATCTGACTTCTGATTTAGTCCTTTCAAGTTATAATTTCAATAAATAGATTAAATATTTTCAAGGCCCACCCCTATTAACTTGTCACTATTTTGAGGGACAGCAAATTTACCAGGATGGACTAGTTGGCCTCAGTACTTGAGAACATGCCATGCCATGTTTACTTTTCCATACATATGTGACCATAGTGACCAGGAAATATCATGCAGAATTAAATAAATACATAAAAGAGAATATTTTCCAATATCTACAAGGAAATTTTGGAGGAGATGATTGATGCCAAATATTTTTTTACACTTGATGTGTCAGCAGGGTTTTGGCAGGTGCCACTAGTGAAAAACAAGAACATATTTGTGCACATTCAACACCCTCTTTGGGAGATGCTGTTTCCTTAAACTGCCATATGGCTTGTATTCTGTATCCAAGGTGTTTTACAGGAAAATAAAACAATTTTTTATCATATACAGAGTGCTTAAGCCTAAACAGATGAGGGGAAAATAGTAAAATATCATGATTAAAGGCTCCAAGCAGCTTTGGAAATAACTAGATCTGCTACAAAGAAGTTAAACAAACAGTAAGTGCAATCTAAATGTTATACAATGAAAGTAACACTCTTGGAAGAGAAGTTTCAACAGCCCAACCCAACATACAGACAGTTTTCAGTATATACAGGCTGTCACTAACATGCTTGTCCTGACTAGCAGAAGATAGACAGGTTTCTCACGACAGTGAATTCTGGGAAGAAACACATGACTGAAAAACCTAGTCAAGCAGCCAGGAAAACGGATATTTTTAAAGGGGTGCAGTTCTGGGTGAGCCCCACACCAAGCATTCAGCATACCAGTGCCTCTAAAGACACACTACCAGCAGAGTGCCCTCACAACGGGTGGGTCTGTACTGGCCAGTGTCCAGTGCAGCTCTGTGCAGTGACCACCGCTGAAAACTGCAGCTGTGCTTCCTCCCAAGCTTCAGGGTATCAGATAGCCTGGGGAAGAGCAGCACTAAGATTTAGAGTCAAGCAAGAGCAGTGTATTGCTGTTACAAACTACACCCTGTCAAGTCCTTCACCAAGAACACAAAGATTGGGATCCTTCAGCTTTCAAGCACTGTTTTGCAGTTGAACACAGAAATAGCCTGGAGCATGTCAGAGAACTGTGAAGGTCTTCAATCTAAACCAGCTTTTGTATAATCCAGCTGATTGAGTCCATGTCTTGTCTGGTTTCAGAGTGGTCAGGACGATGCAGAAGGCAGCTCTGGTGCACAGCGCTGGAAGGGCACATCCTGAGCGCTGCTGGGGGTATCACCATGACCTTCCTCCCCTGGCAGATAGCACTGATCACAGGTAGCAATCACACCCCTGGATACCTGCTATCAGGAGCAGGGAAGCTATCCTGAGAAAGAAAAACTGCAGCTGAGGTACGGGGGAGAGGGTCAGAGGTCTCATCTGAGGAGGTCTCTTATGTGTAAAACTGAATCCAGCCACGTCCTGTGTCACAGCACGGTGCTCTCCACCCAACAGCACAGTCACCAAGGGTTAGCTACACTGTGCCACTTGGTAGGCTACCTGACATTTGGCATTATCTACATCTTGCCCATTGTTATTTTTTATAGAATCTGCAGAAAGAGGATGTCTGGCTACCTTTACTGAACTCTTCCAGAAGTCAATTTTCATCTTGGGCAGGACCTCATTTCACATAGCACTATCAGTGAGCACCACGGCTCTTCATGAGGGGAGTGACCCACTGGACTCCCAGCCAAAATACTCTGTCTGGCCACGGACATCTGCACCCAGACATGCCTCAGACACCAACTAACCCATGGCTCCTCTCAGCATGCCAAAAGAGACAAGGGTCCATTTTAGAGCACATATAGAAAGATTCTTACAGCGGGAGAAAACCTGATGTTCATCTTGGTAGAGAAAAGGCAAAAGCAAAAGGAGCTGACTGGTTAAAAGATGAGCTAATCAGAACACAATGACCTGCTGTTTAAGTCAAGACTGATAATGCAGAGGGAGAAGAAGTTAATCAAATACTGACACAACTATTCCATTTTAAAAAGTCAGACATTTCCTTTTATAAATAACCGGTATAAAACAATAGATAGTGGAGTGAAGGGATTGAAGAGTATATTGTTTTCACCAAACAATGTTGTATTTGGGAGTAGAGGATCCAGTAATTATGATATTTTAGCAAAGCCTTGTTTTGGCAGCTTTTTCAGCATTCACATGCAGAGTGAAATGTCAGTTCCAAATATCAAATTAACAGTAAATCTAGTTCTCCCATTTCTTCTGAGCTTCATTCCATTGACTTTCAAATCACTGAATGATTTAGAAAATCAGAGTGTTTCAGAAATAAAATATACTTGATGGTATTTCAAACCTAACATTATGCTCAGATGAGCATTGTACAATTCAGCAGATTGTTTAAGAGAAAGCAGCTACAAGGGTCAACAGACCTGACTCAGCTATGAATTTACTGGAAAAATCCAAGTTGGTAGATTTTTAAAAATCTAAAAGGAACCCCACATGATTGGGTTTCAAGATTTAAATGAATTTAACAAAATAAAAACAAAAGGCAAAACACCAAAACCAGTATCAAAAGGAAAGTAAGCAGAGAAATCAAAATCCCTTTCTAGTAATTTCAGTGCTTGCTTGATTGTGGGGATATGTCATCAGCATGTCAATAATGCTGGTGAAACTCCTCTAATTTTATGTGGAAAGTATATTGCATTAAATAGACTTTAATCTACAGATCCCTTGATTATTAAAACTCTCCACAATCAAAACAGGGTCAAAAGGCAAACAAATGAAATGAAATCCAGTGATTACAAAAATAAACAACTGAGCAGTAGATGGTAATTTTATGAAGCACACGCAGTAGTTCGTATCACAAGGGTGGAAGGACTGAGGAAAAAATACTGTATTCAGAAAAAAATATATTTGTCTGAAAATGATCTCTTAATTTTTTGGCTACTCTTTCATCCACCACAATTGTGTGGTCTGTTTTTCAGAGAAAGAAGAAGCCAACTGAACTTCCTTTGGCCGCAGTTTTTTGTCTCAGGAGTGGAGTCAGGTTTCTCTTAAATAACTGAAGGCAAGATGGCTGTCTTATATTATATGTGTTGTTACCAAAGCTATTGTGGATGAAGAGCATACCCAAACCATTGCAGACTGTACCAACCCCAGAGAAATATGTTTCTTCCTTCACAAGAAGAAAAAAGTGTTTTCCATTGTATAACTGAGAAAACATCTGTTGCTAATCCATGCAGTTTTAAAAGACTGACTGGTAGCTGTGTTCCTCTGGAGATGGATTGATTTAGCAAGCAATAGACCAGTCCTAAGAAAAAAAATCTTCATTGGTACCTCAGTGTCCTCCCTGTACCGACATGAACATACCAACCCCAGGGAAGAGGGTGTACCAGACTCCAGAAAAAAATGATACAAAGTTGAGCTGGAGGTATCCCTAATTATCCAAGAACACAATCTTGAGTCTACCTGAAAGACTCTGGGTTTTTTCCTTATGTTCTCATGCTATATTTAAGCATTTCACTTGCAGAACACACATACAAAGTGGTGATAAGAAAAGGAAATAAAAGACGTCTGAAAAGTATCCATGGACAACAAACACAAGGGAACACACAAAGCATGTAACCTTAAGATTTCAAACATGTAACTGCCAGCGGTCCTCACATTGTCTAAAAGCTGACATCTCTGGTATTTGAGTATCACTTCAGAGATCCTGTTTTAGTCTCTGTGACTGCCTCAAGGAGAGTGCAGGATGAATTCTACAAGGCAAAGCAGGGTCAGGAGCAGTGTACATCAAGGCAGATACACCTCTGCACTCCTGAACCAGGAGTCTATCCACACAATATTTTGTAAAGGATGCCAGGTCATGCTGTTTGATTTTAACTAATGAGTAGCAGGGAATGTATCTCTTTATATAATTTGACTTGAAGTTTAGATCAATATTAGAATACTTTAGTTCCTGGAATTGTATTGCTTTTCAAACTTCTCCCCTTCCCCCTCCTCCCTTTTTTCCCCCTGTTTTTCCTCCTTTTCTCTCCCAGCATTTTACTCCATCAGTCCCATAGTGCAGCATGGGATGAGGCATCTCCTGCTCACATTACATCACAGCTTTGATTCCCCATTTGATTATACTCTCAGTCTTCTGCTCTGTGTGAAACACAGCAATGATCTTTGCTTCAGATTTTCAGGAGGATACATCAGTAAGCTCTGTTGGTCCTTACATAGATCCAGACTATGTTATGGGAGGGTCCTTCTCTCTGTGTCTTAGCATTTTATTGCCCTCCAATATAGTATTTCATATCCAGGTATCTGTAAAGGATGTGTCAGATTAAGTAAAGGTCTAAATGCTGGGATCTCACAAACTATGGTAGATAAACTGAAGGCAAATCAGTCACTCCTGGATGTTTACTCTCATTCAGGGTTTAAATGAAATAAAATATCCTGTAGGCCTTTGAAAAAAAGCAGCGCAGAAACTATAATCAACTCAATGAAACATCACAAGTGCAATTTTAAGTTGTGCCCTATGGACTCGGTGCTCGAATCAAAATATCCTGGAATGGACATGAGAGGAGGTCACCCTCTGTCTAAAGAGGTTGTGTGACCTTTTTTTAGTCCTGTGGAAAGCTGGTACTCAAGATATGTGAATGTCTTGAAAATGGAGAGGCTTGATTTTTTCCACTTGATCTTTATCTCTATGAAAAGTAACATCTATGATGGCAGTTTTACATCTTGTAAAGCTTAGTTGGGATGGAGGATTGTTGATTCAAGGCCTTGAAAAATCACTGTGAAATATTTGTTTGGGGCTCAAGTTCACCCTGTCTCAGCAAGTATGTTATAGGTGTGTTTGAAACCGGAGGGTGTTTCTGAGCAGGGGCAGATTTGGGACAGAAGCTGCTGACAAGAGTGTGACAGTGCAATAAACTGTGAGGTTTGAGAGAAAGGTCAAGAGAGGATTTAATCAATGGCTCCTGCAACCTCAAGAGCAGTGGGAGGGCAGAAGACAGGATAGAAAGGGAATCTTGCTTCACTGTTGACTCTGAAGTCTCACAAGTTATCATTCTGACAGGAAAGTGTAAGACTTTACCCCTCTACATGCTTACTTGCACTTCGACTTTCATTACCCTTTCTTCAATAATTTTCTGAAGTACTGCAAACCACAACAAATACTCTTTAACCATGTGCATGTAGAAGAAAGGAAGGATAGGTCTTTCCCAGGCACAATGTGAGCAGCCTCCAAGTCTGTTGGTAGTGTCTACTCCTCTAGCAATTTTAGAAGTGTTGGCAGATGCTAAGTCACTCCTCATTGCATTTTTCAGAGATTTTCTGTACTGTTGTCCACAAAAAGAAAAAGTCTTGACATTGTTGAGTGGACAATTGTATTGGCAATATCAGAAAGATATTCCTGTTTTATACACCCAGCTAAGGAAAGTAATTTCAGCACTGGCTTCCTCAGGTGGTTGCACTGCATGTTGAAGATGGTAGGCTGAAAAATGTGGATCACAATATCTCACTTTTTAAAAAAGTTTAATTTGAAAAGGGTTGATATTTATTTGCAAAAGATATGACCTAAGAGTTGGACTCAATGATCCCTCTAGGTCCCTTCCAACTCAGAATATTTTGTCATTCTGTGATATTTTAAAATCAAAATGTCTGATTTCAATTCTAATACCTATGGCTTAAGGAAATCAGTTTTGGATAGAGTTCACTGTGTAATTTCTTCAAGAACCAGAAAGAGGTTTTTGTTTTTTGTTTTTTTGTTTTCAATTTCAATTGGCTCTAGTCAGCCCTTCACACTTCCAGAGGACTTCTAGATGGGGCAGGACAAACCTTTGTACCAAACTTGAATTTCCCAAACTTTTCATGCCAAGGCAGAGGATTAATACTTACACTTCCTTCAGAAAAATGGTAGCACATAGAAAGCTTAGTGTAGTCTGTGAACACAATAAAAATAAGAAAATTCAGTGGGACAGAGGTGTGTTGCAATTTATTTAAAATGCCAAGAGGTAGGATTATTACACCTCTAAAACAGAGTTAAAATATTACTTCAAATTTCTTTTCAATAACATGACTAGAAAACAAGAATCTGATTTTCAGTAAAAATTTGTAGCTTCTATTGATTTTTATTTGTTAATTTTATTTTAGTTTATTTGCTATTACTTTCAAATAATTTATACTCATAATAATAATAGATATTATATTGTAATTATTACTATTATTATTGTAATTATTATTCTCATTATTTTAAAAAGCTTAAGTAGTATCAGTACTTTCAATGTAATTTCATTGTCTGGGAAGGGAGAACTCAGATAAGTTCACACATTTATGTATGACATCATTTAAGCATGCAGACAGTTTCAGAGAAGTCTATTATCTAGGGTATCACTTAAGTACTACCTTTCCATCAAGTTGTTTAATGCTAAGTTTAGGCTGACAGTTTGCTCAGAAAAAAGAAACTGCTATTCCACTGCTTTCCACAGAACACCATCTTCTACAGAATTTCTATTCAGGCTTCATAGGAGTCTGGGAAAGTAAATATAGAAGAATGTAAAAATTATTTTGCCTGGAATATTGTAAAGAAACACCAAACTATAATGAATACTTCAGAGAAGACAAACCTGTTCCTTTCATTTGCTTTTGCACATTAATCAGGGAATGCACTTTGAGGAATAGTCATTAACTAAATTACATTACTATTTTTTCATTTAGCAATGGAAGTTTCATAGAAAATTTTTGCTTGTGCTGGTGTGGTCCTAGTTTTTCATGGTTAGAACAGAGGTTTTTGCTGACTCTTACAGGCGTAACTTACACTGCATCCGAGATGAACTTCTGGTAGCAAAATCAGGGAGAGTTTTGCTATCAACCTCCATGGAAACAGTATTCAGATGTAATGACTTTCCTGGGATATGCTGTGGTCTGGTGGATTACATATGAGCCTACTATATTTTCTGCTCTGTAATCTAAGGATACTTGCTTTTAAGGGGGTCTGGTTGTTTTTATTCTGTCCAAATGAGCTTTCAAAGGATTTTTATATTGTGAAACACTTCAGGTCTCAATCGCAGAAGTTAAAAAAAAGTAGACATTTTATACTGCTTCAGCATTTTCAAGGCATTTTGGTCTATTGAAGTTACAAAATAGACTTTTTTCCAAGTCATCCCAGATTTATTCTGGTTTCCCAGCAGCAACACTTTTCATTATGAAAGTTTTTAACTCAGAGGTCCATGCTCTCTCCCCTCCACATGACAGGTCTACATTCCCTGCCATGGGAAAGTTCTCCCTCCATCTCAGTCTTGTGGTAACCCATGGGAGCCAATAAACCCCAGAGCCATGCACAAGGGACCACAAAGAAACTTGGTCAGGCACCTGTAGCCACAGCGGGGAGCACTGGCCTGCAACACCCAAGATACAGCTCTCTCCCAATCATCTGGGATGTGCTTGGATGTTTACTGGGATGGGCTGGGCAGTTAAACAGAGCAGAATGTTTTCACTTGGGAACATGAAAAGTGAAATATGCTAACTGAAAACATCAAACCCAAGCATTTACTTGTTTCAAACAATACATCTGTATGCGCCATGAACTTCCAGTTTCATGAAGGACTCTCCACCAAGTGAAAGATGCAGCTTGCAGCCCCTGACCCTTGTCCCAGTCTTGGATGGTATTTGTCCAAGAGGATGAATTGCTCTTCTGCCTGTTGTTATGGTCCCTCAGAAGGCACCTCATCCATCCTTGAGACCAAAGCTCCAATTTTCCTGGCCTTAGACTAGTTCCTGGATTGCCTGAATTGCCAACATCATTTCACAGGCTCCTTTTAGACTGAACAGTCACTTCTCTGGAAGATTTTATGGGGCAGCCCTCTTAACAGCATTGCACAGATCAGCCCTTTAGAACAAAAGATGAAAAATTTTGAAAATGTTGGGTTTAATACACTAACGTTAGCTAGGAGGTTGTCACCTTTCAACAGAGAACTTCAATGGCATTTATTTATTAATTTTCCCTGAAAGTCCAGTTCTTTAAAACCCATTCTTACTCCTACACCGGTGGATAAAGGTGATAAAAAGTGACCAAATAGATGTTTTTTTTGAATAAAATCATCTGGTGTGAGTGGAACACAGCAGAGAGTGAATATTTACCTGATTTTCATAGCTGTACACAGATCTGTGTCAGCACTGAGCATCCATCACACCCCATCAAAGCAGGGCCAGGCTGCTATTTGTGTTCTCACTGTGGTGCATTTATCAGGAATTATTGGGATATTTTGACACATGCCACTACTGAAGGAGCTCCCTGCCTGCAACAGAGATGTAAAATCTGTGCCAGCTCATGCAAAGGTTAAAAAAAAAATTACACACACACACATACACACACCACACGCACACATACACCAAAAAAAAAAACCAAACCAAAACAAAAAAACCCCACAGTGCACAGATTTTGGCAAGTGCATCAGATGCTGTCTGGCCACAGCTGATCTGAAGCGAGTCCCCTGTAATTACTGGAGAAGGTGGAACAGGTTTCCTGCTAATTGGAAAATTCTGCAAATGGCACCACTGAAGTAAATTGACAGTCGTTAGAATATTAGCAAAATGAGGGAACTGATTAGGAAAAAGCTCAGATGTGGATTTCTGGTTTGGAGGGGGTTTTTTGGTTTTAAACAGTGCCTGAATCTACCAACAAATTGATAATAAAAGCTGAACTTAATAATAACAGCTGTTATTTGACCTGGATGTAAATAGATTTGTGCAAATATGCATTCATACACATATAGGTACAATACACACATTTATCAAGTGTATAAACACACAATTCCTGTCACTTTTCTCACATTAAGGCAAATACACAGAATGTTTGCTAACTCTTTTTTAGAAAAAAAAAATATTTTCCCCAAATATTTACATCTGGTAGGGGAGAAAAGCTGCATTTCAGGACTCCAGCAAAAGGCAGGTTCTAGTGAAACCATAATCACTTCATGCCCCAAACAAATCTTACAAGGGAATTGTTTACACCCTTAAATCTTTCAGTGGTTTTTTCTGAGGGGAAGTCGAATTTTCAGCTGTAAGATTGGTCTTGATTGACTGCTGGGGAGAATTCCAGTAGCAGCTTCTCTTTGTGTTTGAGTTGGAGCTGCTCAGGAGGCACAAAGTGGGATTTGGCCTCGGCTTTGGCCATCCATCAATGCCCCTGGTGTTTGGATTCCTGATTTCCCACCACCAGAGGAGGGGAAAGCAGCAGTGAGGGGGGAAATGAGATATTCTAATCAGAGACACTCCTACAAATGCCATCAAACCACCTCTCTGCAACTTCATTTGGAGCCCCCTGTTCCTCTCCCTCCAACCCTGGTTTTAGTTTCAAAATAATCTCCAGGACCTGATCCTGCTCTGACTTTTTTGGGAGCTCTGCCTCTCTTTGTTAAGGACTTATTCTGGTCACTGAGACCCCTCATCTCACAGAATCCCAGACTGGTTTCCCTGGAAGGACCTTGAAGATTCTCTTTTCCAACCCGCATTTCCCATCAGCTCCACAGAAAGATGCTCAGTTGGCCACTGGCTTTGATGGAGGAAGGATGTTTCTGGATTTTTTTCTCTTTTTAACAAACTCAAACACTTACCCCTCTTCTTGGAAAGAATTCCAAAAGACACTAATATAATTTAGCCAGAGATTCCCAAAACCAAAATCCTATAAAATCCTTCCAATTCAGATTTTATTTTAATTTAAAAATTCGATGTTATCGGTAGATTTGTAATATTTTTTAAACAATCCAAAGGAATTACGGAATAAAAACACAACTGCCTGTGAAATCCTATAGACAATCCAATAAAAGTCACGTTGTCATTTCATTAAGACTTTTCCTTGTAACAACCACCTCAGAAATTTTTATTAATCCAAACCAACGCAGACTATGCATTTCTGCTATGAGTTTGAGATTACTTTATTCATCCCAGTGATGCCATAAACTTAATAAAAACTCCAGCCAGGAAGACTCTATCCCAGGAAGAACCAAAATAACTGCAGAGAATTCTCCTTGCCTAACACAGTCTAACCTTGAATTGATTTTAAGTATAACATTTTCAGACTTCAGAGATTTCTCTTTAATGTAGCCCTTCTTCCTGTTCCTTAAACATTTATAACATTTTATTTCCTTCTGTGTAATTTTTAGCGTAGGTTTGGTGTCTCTTATTGCACTTTTGGGGATTTGTTTGGGGGTTTGTTCTTCTACCTGCGTGTCATCTGATAACAGAATATTTTATACCTAAAACACAATTTAAAACAATAAAAGATGCCAGAATTGAACAAAGAATGAGAATTTATAGGCCAGACCCAGAGTTAATTTAAATAACCATGTGTTTGGGCTTTGGGAACCTCAGCTGGACCTCCAGCCTGAGACACGCTGGTTTATAGAGCAATTCCAGCAGAATAATATCAGTTTATGTCCTGTTAGAATTCTACAGAACTTTTGTAGCATGATTTTTTTTTTCCCCAGTACATTTTTGCTTGATCTGATTAGCAGAGAACCTCCTGCTTGCACTTCAAGCATCATTTTCACATATTTATTTAAACAAATCAGGCAGTCCGAACACTGCCAGGTCTGGTGTCCTCGTGGCACTCCCTGGATGAGAACACACAGAAATTCCAAATTCTCAGCCCCTCCTGCTGCTCTGGCCACCTCAGCACTGGAGATCCTGCCCCAGAGCCAATTCCAACCCATGGGCTCATCCTCACCAGCTGCTATGGATTTTGGATCAGCTCTTTGGGTGCCAAAATCCACTGGAATATTTTCCACAGGAGCAGATCTGCTGCTGCCTGTGGGGAAGATGGAAGGACACGGGATTCCCTTTTAAAATTACAGGGAGAAAGGAGAGGAATATAGAGGTTTTATGGCTCAGTACATGATTTTCCTTCCTATTACTGTGGATGCTGACCATTCTGTCCCAGTTCCCAGCCCCTCAGAAGGAATTCTCAGTAGAGACACAAAGATCTTCAAGCCATTTGTTGTCAGTCCTAGGAGTAGGTGGGCTTTGACACCTCCACACTCCTCTCCACACAAATCAGGTTCTTCTCTCCCACCTTTGCAATTTTTTTTGCCTTGTTTTCCATTTTTGGTGTTCTCCCTTTCTTAGTTTTCATTCATCTTGACAATGAAACAAAAGAAGTGAGGAGGGGTAGAATGGAAGAGGAGGGGAAGAATGGAAGAGGAGGAGGAGAATGGAAGAGGAGGAGAAGTCCTACCCAAAATCTTAAAGATTAAAAAAAAAAAAAAATTTAAAAAAAAAAAAAAAGTCAACTGAGGTATTTTGTTCGAAATACAGTTAAGGGTGGTTGGAGAGAGAGAAAAAAAAAAAATCAAGTCGCTCTCAATCAAGTGTCACACCTTTAAATAGTGGTTAAATCTTTGCATTATGCAGCTCATCCCTTTTACAACACGGGGTTCCCGTGGAGAAGTCCCTGTTTACACTGGGAATTCCTCCAGGAGAGCATCAATAAAGCCGAACAGATGTCGGGGTGGGATGCCAGCGGCGGTGGCTGTTGTCAGGGGTGCCGGGGGGACAATGAGCGGCGGCAGCTGCCGCACAAAGCCCCGGTGCGGCTCCGGCTTTGTGCGAGCCCTGCCCGCCCGGCCCGGGGACAGCGCTGCCACCGGCACCCGAGCGCGGGCTGAGGGGCTCCTGTCCCGGTGTTCGTGACCACTGAGCGAGCCGGGCAGGCAGGCGGAGCGGGGAGAGGCGGGGAAATAAATAAAACATTATAACAGAAAGGCACCCCCAAGCTCACAGGTGCTCCCTGAGACGCAATTCGGGGATGCAGTTTGTGGCAAATTTGGTGATGCTCTTTGTGTCCTCCCTGAGACACAGTTCGGGGATGCAGTTTGTGTTCAATTCGGTGATAAAGTCTGTGCTCAGTTTGGTGATGCGCTTTGTGTACAATTCAGTGATACACTTCGCATTCTCCCTGAGATAAAATTCGGTGATAAAATTTGTGTTCAATTCGGTGATGCGCTTTGTGTTCAGTTGGAGGATGCACTTTGTGTCCAATTCGATGATGCACTTTGTGTCCTCCCTGAGATAAAATTCGGTGACACATTTTGTATTCAATTCGGTGACACATTTTGTATTCAATTCGGTGACACACTTTGTGTTCAATTCGGTGATAAAGTTTGTCTTCAATTTGGTGATTCTTTAATTTGGTGATAAAGTTTGTGTTCAATTTGGTGATACACTTTCTGTTCAGTACTTTCCGTGAGGCACTTTGTTTTTAATTTGGTGATACACTTTGTGTAAAATCTGGTGATACACTTTGTGTCCAGTGCATTCAGGGATGCACTTTGTGTCCAATTTGTTGATGCACTTTGTGCCCAATTTGTTGATGCACTTTGTGCCCAATTTGGTGATACACTTTGTGTTCAATTCTGTGATGCACTTTGTGTTGAATTTGGTGATACACTTTCTGGCCAAAGTGATGGAGATGCTCTCCTTGTAATGAAAATTAGGTAAGTGAAACCAAATTCACAAGAAAAATACCCAGAATGGGAAATACTTCTTGAAGTCCACACGTTTGAAAATTTGATTCAAATGCCTGAATCATAATTTAGGTGAAGGAGCATATTTAAAACATGAAGGTCGTCATTCTCTAAAAAAATAATCATACTAAGTGTCAGGGATAAATGGAAATATTTACATGCTGAGCTCTATTTTGACTGCAAATTTCACCACATTAACTAAAAGCTTGCAATAAAACTCTCATCAATAAGCTCATAGAGGATTTGAACCTCAGCACGGCTTTGTATTCAGATCTCCTGATGGCCTAAATTACAATATATATATATAGAGAGAGAGAGAACTAAATAATAACGTAAAAATTAAAAATTAATGTAAAATAAAAATGTGGATTATGAAAATAAGGAGAGAGAAATAAGAAAGCAGGAGATAGTTGTGTGGAAGACAAGCAGGTTGTGTACTGGGGGCTCCTCCCTCAAAACTGTTAATTGGGTATATCTGAAGATACACAATGGAATTTGGACAAAGTCTTTATCTTTACTCTTGAGAAATAATAATAAGAAAATAAGGATCATTTGGATAACTTTTCCCCTCTACAAAAAACTTATCACATTATCCTTCTCCTCAATTAAAATTTAAAAGACATTTTAAGAGAATATTCACTCAAAATCTAAAGCTGCCCAGAAGAATTCTGAGTTCTCATTTCCTCTAAATCTGTCATTTCCCTGAAAACAAGAAAAACAGCCCATAACTAAAAACGGATTAATTTTGAGGGGTGAAAAGTCACCCCTGAGTGCTGATATTTGGGTGTAACAGGAAACCTGCAGGTCGGGAGCTGCTCTCAGAGCTGGCAGAATTCCCTCCCTGGGTGCCAGATCTGCCCCTGCTGCTCCAGAGGGAAATTCTGCACCATGGCAAACCCACTGCAAGAGGGAGCAGCGCTGAGAGAGGCTAAAATGAAATTTTCACCCAAGTAAAACAAAGTAAAAAACCCTGAGCTGACACTTTGCCATCGTCTTTTGTCTCCCTCGCTGTGAAAGGGAGGGATTTGAGCAAAAGCAAAAGCAAAAGCAAAATCCTGGGAGCCTGAGCCCCCACCCAAAGGGACTCAGGGACATTCTGGGCTGCAAGGAGCAGAGTCAAACCTTTGAACATTCCCCACTCCAAATTTCTTCATTCCTTGCAGAAGTTCAAAAAAGAAACCCGTGCATGCAGAGTTTAGAATTCCTCTCTGATTAAATGCTTGGAAAACGAAAGAGAAATCTCACTTTTAAAAGTCTTTCTATGCTTCAGAGGTGCAGGGTTTGGGTGGGGTTTTTTTCCCCTTTTGACAATTAGAAATTATTTTTGGCTACTATGTAGCTAGCAAAGGTTAATTGGGTTTGCTGCTGTAAAATACAGAATTCTGATCACTTGATTAATGAGGTGTCAGAAGCCACAACTAACCAACACTTTTTTGAAGGGAAAACACTGAAATAAAATGTTGTTTTAAAGATTTTATGTTTCTCCCACTTTTCTTCCCACCCTACAACAGGCAGCTGTTTCAAAGTCAAAACAGAATATAATAAAAAAATCAATACTCTGGTTAAGGCTAGAGTAGCCACAAATTTTTGGGAGGTGTAACCCTTTTAATCATGAGCATGAAATGGGATTTTTGGTCTGTGTGAAGTGATGGAGCCTTACAGGAGATTCCTAAATTCCCTACCTGCTTCCTTCCCTCCTATTCCCACCATCACTAACAGCACAGAGCACACAAATCTGAATGAAACCTCAGCTAAAAAAAAAATAATAAAAAATCCTTTGGAGGATTTCAATGGGCTACACGCAATTTAATGAACATAAGCTTCACGTATATTTATCTTATGCCCGCAATGAAAAAAAATAAAAAATAAAAACCAACCTATGGTAAATCATATTCTGCTGCCATTTGACTCCACTGAGGAGCAAAGCCATCCCTCTCTGGCTGTGGCAGAGATGCACTTTGTCACAATAAACCACTGGATATTATGTTTATATATGTCCTTCAGGCATGTCACAACAGTTTGGCATTCGGGGCTGCTCCACCACTGTGTACATTAAATAGTCATGTAGTTACATTAAACAGTGGGGAGTTCACACTTCACAAGCACTCAGTGTTTTAAAACAGATGTGGGCTGGCTGCTGTCAGCCTGGGAGAGGGAGACTCTGCACGATCTTGGTGGGAATTTAACCTCCAGATGATTGAGGGCTCCCTCATTCCTCTCCCCACCTCTTTTTGTTTTTTTTGTTTTTCCCCTGCCTCCCCCCGCCCCAAAACCCTGGCTCCAAAGGAGGAGGATGGAAGTCAAGAAATAAATAAATAGATAGATAAATAGATAAATAAATAAATAGATAGATAAATAAATAAACAAACAAACAAATAAATGAATGAATAAATTACTAAACAACTAAGCCCTACAACTTTGGGAGCAGCGGGATCAGAGCTGGGAAGGGAAGGGAGGGGCCAGGGGGCATTCGGAATCCGGAGGACTCTGTGGCTCAGAATATTTTGAGGTGGGGTGGGCTGCAGAGAGAGCACCCAGGGATTTCCTGACAGGAGAGTTTCTGACAGTTGATGGACAGATGAATTCCGTCATGGAAGCGTTAGTCGAAAGCGGCAAGGCCAGATGGAAACTCACAGCTTGTCTTTAATATTAATTTTCTCCCCCCCTCCCCTCCTTTTTTTTTTTTTTTCTTTTGCAGGAGATCAGAATTCCCTAATTCCCTAAAATGTTTCAATGCATCTTGAGGTATTATTTTTCCAATGCCTTTACCTACCTACTCTTAATAAGAAGTGCTCCTTTGTGTTAATGTTATTTTTTTTTCACTTTCCTCTCTGCTTACTCCCCTGCCCTGACAAGAGTCAAAAGAAATTAAGGAAACAGAAAAAAAATTAATCAGTTTAGCTACACTGCTGTTAAAAAGTCTGCCTGGCTTAAAATACACTGAGATGCTTCATATCTTAACCTCGAGCAGAATTTTACAGATCCAGATGTATCTTTAAAAAAAACCTACAAATAAATACCTGAAAAAAATGAAAATTAGGAAGGAAACCCTCATGACATCATCTGGTTTTTAATAGAGGAAAAAGTCACAGGAGTGGGAGTGAGACTATGTCACTGTCCAGAGATGATTTTTCAACAGTTGCACAGAAAGAAATCTCTTGATTTAAAAAAAAAAAAAAAAAAAAAAAAAATCAGATACGACAGAGAATCAAATATCAGCCAAGAAAATAAAAAGTCACACATTTCTGGATTTTTCTTCCATATTTGTTCACAGGCTCGACTGTCAGAAACATCTCTCTTAGAATCAAAATCAACTCCCACCATCCCACAGTGGCCCTTAAAAAAAAAAAAAAAAATAACCACCAGAAAGTGGAATATTTTAACAGCTTCATTTCCCTAATATATACTTGTGAAACCGATGTAAACAGACAATGATGGTTGTACTGAAAAAAAATTTATGCCACCATCCTCCTTTTCAGAAGTCCTATATTCAGTGGGGAATAAACCATATGGTTCTATCATAATTTAGCATGTAGGATCCTATGGATATTTACTCAGTAGAATTCCAAGAGGGAAGAAATAAATATTTTTTCCAGCTACTACTCTGGTGAATTAAAACACATGGATGCAAAATTTAGAGATACGTTCACAGAAGTGTCAAAATACTTGGAGAAAGGAGATTTTTCTTCAAAAAACCACGGAACTCATATTTAACCTTCCTGACACAAGGATGCTCATCCCAGCCTGGAGCTCTCAGCCAGTTCAGAGGGAGTCTGGGAGTGTTGCTCCAATCTTGCTGCACATTCACAGGCTCCAAGATTAGAATTTCACATTGAAATCAGAACATATGCACACCCTGTATATTTGTTTTCTTCTCAATCTCGGTTATGTGCAAATATTTGCCAAGCAGGATGATTGGCATGCAGCACGATGCCCTTTTGTAATTGCAGTAATTAAACATTTGGCCAAACTGCTGAAATCAGGGGGATGTGATGGAGCTGCAGTTTGGGGGAAGAACCAAATCCCCCTTCCCTGCTGCAGACAGGCTCATTCCCAGGGATCTGCTTGGGGCAGTAATGGTTTGCACAGAACTTCAGCCTCAGAGATTTTCTGCAGCAGGAATTGCAATTTGCACTCTGCAATCCAAAATTTGGGAAATGTGCAAGGATCACGCAGAGACAAGCAATTATTCCAATTTTAATGGAAGCCCCATGCCCAGTCAAAGCATTGATTTTTTAACATCCAAGCTACAAATATTTCATCAGGTTTGTGAGATCTCTGCATTTCTGCTGGAGCCAGACCCTTCCTCAGAAGCACATTTATGATTCCTTCACCCCAGCACAATTCTGCTCTTCCTGATAACACACTGGGAATTCCTGCAACCCTCCACCAGCTCAGGCTGTGACTGAAGGGAACAAAACAAGCTCAAAAAGAAAAACACAAGGATCTCAACTGGATCCAAGCCAAGGAGTAGCTCAGACTGCAATCTCACATCCCAACTCTCATGCCTGTGAATCTGGAAATGAATCCAAAGCTTGTGGGTCAGGCACATCCTTATCCACAGCTGCAGTTTTCACACAGCTCCAACACAAAACCAGCCCTATTAGCCACCCCCGCAGGTCAGGAAGTCCTCTCAGCCTTATTTGCAAATCTGGTCCTGTTTTTGAGTGTGGAAATGCACCATTTCCTTCTGCAGTCATCACCCTGTCAGTCTCCCATCTTACACAAAATATAGGATTTAAAGGATTTTACACGGACCTTACAGCAGAGGTTGGGAATTTTGACCTCCTTCCGTTGTTAATTAAATAAAACTGCCCAGAACTTTAATTAGAGGTGAGTCTCACCCTGTCCAATTTGTCCTATGGGCAACAACCTCACAGAGAGATTTAAATTAGGAAAGTTGGATGTCCCCAGAAACTGGTACCCACCAAACCAGTGAATGATTCAGGGTTAACTGGGAATCCCACACAAATCCAGCTCAGGCTGGCACCAGCCCAAACCCAACCAGATCATTGTGATCACATTGCAAAGACCTGGAGCCTCAAAACTCTGACCAATTTTCTCACAGAGCTGCACATAACAGAGCAGGATCTGAGCTGTGGAAACATTTGTGATTCCAATGGGTGATAAAACCTTTCAGTGGCTGATGCAGACCCCACCCAGCACTCAGATAAACCACCAGGCTGCTCCTTGACAAACCCTGCTCGGCAGCAGAGGGGATTTTCATTGTAAAGTGGGTGATCAGGGAGAGGCGTCTGACTCATTTTTGGTGTGGGATACAGTCTGTGGAAAGGGAATGAGTCAGGAATTCACTGGAGCAGGACTTTTAGAGAGGGAACAGAACCCAACCGCATCACAGGGGGCACAGAGAGGCACAGGAGAGCTGTGGGAGGGGATTCCCAGCAGGGATGGCAGCATCAAGCACATCCAGAGCAGCCCCACCCCCCCACCAGCTCCCTGCCAGCAATTTTATTATTTTATTTTATTTTATTTTATTTTATTTTATTTTATTTTATTTTATTTTGTTTTATTTTATTTTATTTTATTTTATTTTATTTTATTTTATTTTATTTTATTTTATTTT
>JAOTQZ010000889.1:2651084-2664020 GCA_026546895.1 Pogonocichla stellata | reverse complement strand
AATAAGGTAAAATTCTGGGACAATGAATAATTCTAGAGAGTAGATTGCATTTTTTCCCCTTCTTTTTCACTTTAATTTTTTTGCCATTTTTGTTGTTTTTTGTTTTTGTTTTTGTTTGAGAAGCACTGAATTAATATGAGCTTTTTAGGTCTTTTTCCTCCTGTTTCTCCAGCAGGGAGCATGTAAAAATTGCTCTATAGATGCTGGAGACACAAGTGCTGGAGAATCAAGGTGTGCTGAATTTCCAAAACAGTGTACAAGGGGCTGCACTTTTGAATCAGTTAACAGTAAGGATTTGTTGCTTCAAGGTGATTTCAAGTGGAGTAGATGCATGGAAAGGATTTTGTGTGGATTTCACGTTGTGCATTAATGCATACAAATGTAAAGAGAGCCCAAACACCAGGGAGATAAAGCTTTTTACAAGAAGAAAGAGGAAAACCTCTGTCTGCAGCAAATCAAAATTGTTGGTATTTCATTTTTTCCTTCCAGGCAAAGAAGACTGGACAGCTACTGAAGTAATTCCTGGCAGATTTGCATAACCTGCACTTTAAATCCTCGCCTCACCATCTGGATGAACTCACTGCAATGCTGCAAAGTGTTGGGTGACCCAGGCTCTGAACCCAGACCTTGCTTTGTCAATAAACTGCTGCAGCACTATTGACCAGAGCTGAAATGAATGTTTGCATGATCCAGCTTCAAAAGCCTGCAGAGCCAAAGGCATTAAATGCTCACAAGCTGGGGGGAGTTCAGAGCAGGCCAACAGATAAACACATTATCCAGGGACGGGCTGGTCTGTTGGGATAGGGGTATCCACATCCCTCACAACACCTTTTTTTTTTCTTTACTTAGCCACAATTTGCTGTATAATCCTAAATTCCTTAAATATTAAACTGTTTCCTCACATTCATGCACCTGTTGTTTAGAAAGGCAGGTTGTCAGTCACTCCTTTTTATTCCTCATTTGGTTTTATTTTTCCTTTAATCTATTCCTTCCTATATTTTCTACATTTTTCAGCATTATTCAGATGCCTCATGGGTAATGATAAATACAATTATGCCTTTAATATTTGGTAGGATCAAAATTCATATTGCCTGTTCCAGAGAAAATTTCTTTGCCAATCCCATTTTTATACTTGGAAGGTCCATTCATGATGTCAGGCTTGGACAGGTGTAGGCACAGAAATAATCCAGGAGTTTTAAGGATGTTGGTGACAAGGATATAAATGAATCAGTTCTATCACTAAATTATTTATAATCAAAATATATGATTTTTCCTAGAAAAATGATTAAGGAAAAGATCTCAAAACAATAAATCCCAAACAAAACCAAAATAGGAACGAGCTGTTATCCTAAAGAGTTTCTGTGGTGTTTTTAACGGATTTGCTGTACTGACTGTGAGATTGAATCCCCTGCAGTGCTGCTCTTCACTTGTCTTTCCCAGGACATCAAGAAAGGTGCTGGATTCACAGTCCTGTCCCTGGAAATTTATGCTCTCTGGGCTCTATCAAGTTTAATTGATTAAATCTTCTTTGAATAAACAGTCAATGCACTGGGAGGCACTGAGAAGTTCATTAATCTGCAGTTTTAAATTTATGTGTCTTGACTATCCAGGGAAATCCCACCTTGAATTACCAGTTTCTTCTCTGCTTAAAAAAAAAAAAAACATTTCACACTAAATTTAGTTTTACAAACTACATTGCAGAGTCAGTTTTTACTGGTTTTGTTTTGGTTTTTTTTTCAGACATTGCTGTAATTTCTCAGCCATGAACAGAGCGGGTGTGAGACCAGGTGTGCTGTAGTAAGAAAATACTCAAAATTTTTAATAAACCTTCAGGAGATGGAAATATTTACTGGAAATACTGCAATTATCAGGTTTCTTGGAAGTTAGGCTGCAGCTGCTGACTGGAAACTCATTTGTGCCTGAAGACAAATTCCCTGGCCCTGCTCTTTTCTCCATGGGATCCTGGGCTGGCTGAACTCACAAGTGTCAGTGCTGTCAACTCTAAAGATGATTGCAGTGCATCAAAAAGTGCAGACACACATTAATGTGTTCTTAATGGAGCTGCAATCCCTTGGTTCAGCACTATTTTCTACCTTGTTTTATTCCTCTGCCAATCAATATTGGGGTACTATGCCCCAAAAATATCTTTATTTTTAAATAATTTTAAAATAAATGTTAATTGAACAGCTAAAAATTAACATTTTATTCAGTTTTCACAGATTTTCATCCACCCAGAAGTTACATTTGCAGGAGAACTGACTTATTTTTTATTTTTTTACCTCTTCAATTATGGGCCAAATCATGCTCTTGTGAAACAAATGCTGAAAAAAGTCTACATAAGAGATTGAAGTTTTCCTTATATTTAGCCCTATCAATTAGAAAGATGAAAAGATTTGCAAACTTATAAAAGTCTCAGCAACTTTTGCACCTTTTCTCAAGTGGAAGTTGCAGAGGGTGACAGGAAGAATCTAATCTCTGATTTCTCCATTTTCACCTTTCTGCCTGTGGACTTCCATCCCCAGGGCTGAGGTTTAGTGGGGAAAGGGGACAAAACACAACCAGTGCTTTGTAAAATCTGAGCTGACAGCTGGCCTGGTTGTGAGTTTTATGGAGACAAAATATGGACTGTTTGTTTTCCATGCACTTCACCTTTTTTTTTTTTTTTTCAGTAGAACTTGCATGGATTTAACTCCTTGCCGTATTTCTTCATATCCACTGGTGGTACATTGCAGAATCATAGAAAGTTTGGGTTGGGAGGGACCTAAAAGATCACTCAGCTCCACCCCTGCCATGGGCAGAGACACTTTCCACCATCCCAGGCTGCTCCAACCCATCCAGCCTGGCCTTGGACACTTCCAGGGATCCAGGGGCAGCCACAGCTTCTCTGGGCACCCTGTGGAAAGAATTCCTCCCTAATATCCAACCCAAACCTGCCCTCTGGCAGTGGGAGCCATTCCCTGTGTCCTCTCCCTCCATCCCTTGTCCCCAGTTCCTCTCCAGCTCTCCCGGAGCCCCTTTAGTCCCTGGAAGGAGATCTCAGCTCTCCCTGGATCTTTCTCTTCTCCAGGTGAACATTCCCAGCTCTCCCAGCCTGGCTCCAGAGCAGAAGATCTCATTGCATCATCTTTTTCTTCCTCCTCTGGACTCATCCCAACAGCTCCACATGGTTCTTGTGCCCAGGGCCCCAGAGCAGATCCCAGCATTGCAGGTGAGCTCTCACCTGAGCAGAGACTGGGGAATAGATTCAGCCTGGCACCTCTTAGTGAATTACCAAAAATAATCCAGCATTCAGCAGAAAGATAAAGTAGAAAGATATGGAGAAATAACCAACCTGGCAGAATGTGGGGTTTTTTTTTTTCCTAATCTTATCTGAAGTTCTCAAGTTTTGGACAAAGTTCTTGCTCTTTATTCATTTAGCTCAGAACCGCTCACTGGGAGTGTATTTAGACAGACAGATACACTCTTATTTAGCTGTTTGTTTTTGGAGTAGCAGATTAAACACCCAAATTTTACAAACTTACATCAACCTGTCTGCTGTTGTTCAGGAGATGTCTTCCTTCACAGAGGATTTTTACTGAGTAAGGTTTCAGTTCCATCCGGAAACGATGGAAAAGTCTTCCAGCTTGCAGTGCATGTTCTAAGATTGCACCTCATCACTCTGAATCTCAGGATCCATTTCCGAAATTGCTTCACCTGATTGGAGTTATGTAATGTCCCCCCTTGTGTTTATGGTTGATGGTGTCTGATATATTTCCTGAGATCTTTAGGGTGCTCAGAGGGTGAGTAGGCAGCTCTCTGCAAGTGTATTTTAAGTCCTGCATTATCCCATTCTGATCACATTCAAAGCTGCTTCCATAGCAACACCTAAAAATATTAATTTCTAAAAATAAGCAAGTACTTTAGTTGCTTACCACATGCAATTCTCCTTTTGTGAAAAACAAAATTATTACCTCTGTTATGTGAACTAAATTTTAGAAATGTTGTCATCAGTTTTGGTGAGATTTAAGTGACTTCCCAGATAGTTCCACCAACGAAACTGTCCTTGAGCAATGACAAGGATCTTTTAATTCTCCCAAAATACCCCTACCTCAAAAACATGAGAAACCCTGTAAGTAATTAAGATGGGTTGTTTTAAATTAAGAGATGAATGCTCTTCCTGCTGGAGTCAGGGATAGGTCTCCACACCCAAACCCAGATGGACTGGAAAGAGGAGGTGGGGCATGAAATCCGTGCAAATAACAGTCCCATTGTTTGCACTGGAAGGTAGCAGTTGGATTAATTGGATCTTAATTGGATTAAGATTTTAAACTGTTATAGAAAAACCACAGAGAATCAGAAAACATGTGGGCTGTAAACAGAGAAACATTATCCATGCAAGTATCAGTTACGGGATCTGAGCTCAGGGATTTCACTCAATATTCTCCATTCTAATTATTAACTACACTGGTCTCTCCTCAGCCTGAGTGTTTTGGAGAGGAGTTGCAATAGGTTTTTCTGAAACAGGTCACTGGAACAATCACAGAATCCTGGAATATCCTGAATGGAAGGGACCCACAAGGATCATTGTGTCCAGCACCTGGCCCTGAACAGGATACCCCAAGAATCCCACCCTGGACCTGAGAGAAGACCTTTGTGCTTTAAGTTTTGTTCTCATTTCCAATTTTGAGCTCCCTTGGAGTGAGAGGATGGGCTTGAAACAATCATGGGATAAATATTCTTCAGTTTTGCTGTCCTAAATCCAGAGATATCCCATTCCCCATTTGCTGAAGAAACACTCCAGGTGGTGTTATACTTCTGATGTGCAGGTTTGTTTTTATCTTCTCACAAAGGTTTTTGGTCTTGATTTGAGAGGGTGGTGCTGGATCAGGTGAGCTCTTACATTCCCTAATTCTCTTAGTAGAGAATTTCTTAAAGAGAACTAAACCCATCAATGACAACCAAATGTTTTACAGCTGCCTTCTCTCCTGGCTGTTAGGACAATTCATTTCTGTAAAAGGACAAGGTGTTTGAATGAATATAAAATCATAATGCAAGGTCAAGAAACGCTTCCTGAAAGCAAGGACTGGAACACTGCTGAAGAGCCTTTAACAGGAAATCCCCGAGTCTCACGGATTTGAGGAGCTAAAACCTGCTAACCTTGGAAAATAGCACTGAAGACCTGTGGTGTTACACAATATACATATTTTCTGTAGAGATCTGTTCTTCCTGCTGTGACAGAGCAATGGGAATGTTTTTTTCTCAATGTGAGGTGCTCATCCATAGTGGCCCTTAGTGAGCAGGATATGAGAGGACTCTGGAATGAAGTGGATTTGGGACAGGAACATTGTGTTTGATTTACTCTCTTCAGGAAAATGGATGATGTTTTTAAGGCAACTCAGACTTGAAGCACTATTGATCCTTTTCCTGTCAAAGAGGTACAAGATTTCAAGTTCTTATTGAAACTGAGGAGCAGTGCAGGAGGTTTGGCCTCCCATGGTAGCTCTGTTGGAATGTAGCACCCTCAAATTTCCTGGAATTCGCTCCAAATCAATCACTTTAATCTTACTAAATTCAAGAATCCTCTCTACCTTTTCACAATTTATTTTACTACTCAGTGTCTCGAGTCCCTCATGTGTAGAGCAACACCCTGACCTGATTTGTCTCCCCAAGTCCCCTCACCTCTTTGATGGTGTCACTGACCCTCAAGCACCACATGTTGACCTTTTTGAGCAGAAAGGCAAGAAAAGACAGTGCTGATTGTGTTGCATTTTTGCGACAGGAGAGTAGAGAAAAGGATAATGCGACATAGTTCTTCATGTAATGGAGAAGCAAGAGAGAAAGAGCTTTATTTAAAGAAACACCACACTTATATAGGGTAGTTTGTGCAAAACAGAATAGAAAAGACTCATTGGTCCAAGAAGGCAACACCTCTCTGAAATCATGCTTTGTGCAAAACAGCACATCTCCAGCAGGTGTTTAATTGTTGTTATAATTTCTTGTCCTTGAGCAGCCTGAGAAAGAGCTGCTACGACACATTCCAGCCCTAAACCCATCAGGTGTCTGGGAACAAGGGGCAGGCTGAGTCGTTTCTCCTCTGGAAGAGAGAGCAGGCACATCCCTGATATCCATCCCTGGCTCCCCAGCCCAGCCAAGCACTGGTGATGACATTTTCCACTGGGAGGTCACAGTGCACTCACATCCTTCCTCCCCAGATCACATCCTGCCTCCTCTGCCACAGCACTCCCACCTGCCCCAAGCACTCTGCAAGCCCCAGACAGGACTGCACTGCACATCCCCAGACTTTCTGTTCTCCCACTTTGAGCCATGGCACCACAGCTCTGCTTTAACAACCCCAACTGCCACTGGTAACAAGCCAGGCTCGTGTTTGTGATTACCTAGACCAGCTCAAAAGCTGCAAGTGACAGTTTTCCCATACCACAGCTGAAACTGAAAAAAAAATATTAACTTTTTTATTATTTTTCTTTCACAGTTTTCTCCCTCTTATTTTTGGAATCTAATTAAGGACTTCCAACCCCAACCTGTCAGATCTGACTGCTAAAATTGAAGCAAAGACGTTTAATTGTTTGGTTAAGGGGAAGTGTATCATATATTAATCAAAACTGAAGTCCCTGACTTCTGCTTTTCTGGTAATTCCATCTCTTTTCCTGCACTGGAATTAGCAGGGCTGTCTCATCTCTTCGGATCCTACAGAATAGATTTTCTTAGTGGCTGGAGTGATGGTGAAACATTTTCCCATTCCAATCCTTAGGGCTGTTGCTCAAAACAGAAGGCCAACCCCCAAATCTGAGAAGAGCCAAAGAATTCAACAACCTCAACTCCTTTTAAGATACGAGACAAACCCAGAGAGAAGCACGCAGGGATAATGGGAAAGTTTTCCCTGCGGGAAAACCTTGCAACAGGTAAAGAGAGGTGTAACATTATTACCATTAGAAATGTATAAATACATCCCGGCTTGACAAACGCTTGAAGAAGCAGCCGAGGAGCGTCTGCGGTGGTTGGAGCGAGGAGCTGCTGCAATCCGAGCTAAAGACAGCTCCCTAGTGGCTGCGGGAGCCGGGCAGGGCTCTCCAGAGCATCCCGCACCGCGCTGCTGCCAGCCCGGCACGGCTTCACTCACAGACGGGGATTCGGCACCCCGGGCCGGCCTCCTGCTCAGCACGGAAGGTGCTAAAATGCAGAGCCCTCCCTGAAGACTTTTTGGGGTTTTTTTGTTGTTTTTTTTTTCTCCCCGACCCTTCTCGCGCGAAACACAGAAGCGAATTTGGTCACCTGCTCCCGGCTGCAAAACACTCACCAGGTTCCCCCTTCCCCGTCCCTTTCCCCCCTAAAATCCCCCAAAATAACACAGAACACCTTGAGGAGGAATCCAGGCACTGCAGAGCTCCCAAATATTTTGTGTGACCTTTCGTCCTACAAATTTATTTATTTCCAAACAGCAGCCAGCTCCTTCTGTACCCGACACCTCGCTTGCACTGAGCTCACCCAAGGAGGAAAATTGAGAAGTCAAACACCCTGCTGATGCTACCTAACCCCTAGGATTCCTGTCTTATTTTAAACTTTGCTTTCAACTTTGAACACATAAGCCCTTTATTGTTATTGTTTCCCTCAAATTTGCTTTTAAAGATTAAAAAGGGATTTGCAGAGTTTTACATTGTTTCAGTTTAATAACGTGTTGATAAATCTGGGGTTGGAGAAACAGCTCCAAACTGATCACTGCTGGTTCTCAAACACAAATATTCAAATGTTCATGCAGAGAAACTTCATTTCTGTGAGCACAACTGCAAAAGCCCTGGAAGGTTCCCCCAAAACAGAGGAAACTCAGTGCAGTTGGCAGTGCAGCCAGTACTGATTACACACACAAACCTTGTCTGCTCACACATCACGCTGCTATTTTTAGAATTTTAGGAAACAAAGAGCACTTATTAATGGCTATATTCTTGTTTGGGGTAAAGGGAAGGGAATAATTTTGTTTATATTGCTCCATCAGCCTGCTGGATTTCACACAAAGCTCTGAAGCAATTACGCTGGCTGGTCCACTGGATGAGAGACTTAGCAAACATCATTAATGTGATTATTCATTTTACTTCATTGAGCTCTTTCTTCTCCCATTCCTGGGTACAGCACACCGAGGGTCTGACACACCCCTGTGCCAGTGGATGTAACTCCCACAAACATGGAAAACCTGCCTTCAGGAAAGCAACTCTCCCAGTTACAGCAGGAGATTAATTAATAAAATATAGCAAGAGATTCTTGAGCAGGGCCAGGCCAGGGAGTGCATGGGATGACCTAATCCAGATGGAAAAGACCCAACTTTTATAACTCTGATTCCACTCACAAAGCCACCCAAAACTGAAGGACTCAGAGAAAGACACCACAAACACACTCTGGACTCTGCAGGTTAAATTTTCTCCTTGGACATTGATAAAATGTGCATCTCATTGTCCCTCCTGGAACAAGACCACTCATGTTATACACATTAGATACACTGATCTAGAACAGAATCCTTAAATTCAAAAGCAATAGGCTGGAGAGGGCTTCATTTTCAGAAGTTCTTAAGAGGCAGCAATTTCTATAACATCAGCTGCTGCCTTTAGGCTGATTTTTCCAAGCCAGCCATTAGATTTGGATTATAATTGCTGTTATAAACTCCTAGGCAGCATGGCAGATCTGGTCTAAAAAGTGATGGGGGAGCTAAAGGTTCAATTTTTGAAGTCCAAGACCTTGGTGAATAAGCAGGAGAGCTTCAGAGAAGGTTTCCAGCTGCAGGTGAAGAAACTTTCTGCCACCAGCAATGGTAAAATTCATTAAAACCTATTCATCAAAACTATGAGAAGACCTCCTGCCACTCCTTTAAAAGTTTCTGTAGCCTTTTAGAACCCTTAAATGATGGATGGTTTAAAGTCTTGCTGGCCCACAGTAACCAGACTCCGTGTTACCCATTTACCCACATTTGCATTTGCATTCCAAGGTGAAATCTATTAAGGGGAAAGGATGGAGTGTGGGATTGCAGTGCAGATGAGTTGGTCAGACAATGACATCACCCTGCACAGCACAGGCAGGGTTGTGCTAAACAGAATTGTTTGGTGATTCTCTCCTCCACCCACCCAGCCAGCACATGAGACTCCAGATTTTAACAGGAGGTACATCAGGGAAAAATTCTGCTCCTCAGTGTTTACCTTAGATAAGCTTAGAAGAGCTTGGAACATCTCATTAAAAGTCTCTTCAGTATAGACTCTTCCTCCTTTTAAATCAGATTTATACCAGTTGTCCCTCCCCATTTCTCAGAGCACATTTACAGCCATTCATGTGTAGGACTTAGTGTGTAAAGAGACCATTCTCATCCAGACAGCTCAGCCCAAGAACAAGGCTCCTGGCTGAGACCAAACCTTGGAAAAGGACACCCCACAGCTCCTGTCAGCACAGGTAAGCAGCTGCTTTTCCTGCTCACAGCAGGAGCTCTGAAATCTGCTGGGCACGGCATCCACTGAGGGGCTTCTGTCCATTCTGCTCCCCCCAAGTGGAGTTTTGACCCTCACAAAAATTTCTGTCTTCTTTTCTAAATTGCTCTCATTTTTAGCTCTAATAATTTGAGGAGATAACTTCTACCAGTACAGTCTGATCCAAAGTTCCAAGCAATAAATGGGAATACTTTGGGTTTTTAGATCAGATTCTGCTCTCACAGACTGAGGAGGGAGGTGAGCACTGGCAGAGGGGGTGAATTCCATCGTCTCTGTGTCCTGCTCTGCCTTCTTTACATCCAACCCCTTCCTCCCACTCCATGAAACCTCTCACTCCTTCCTTGCTGCCCCAATTCCTCAGGGTATTTCACCCCACTATTTCTCTAAGCCTGGTCAGATACCAATATAAGGTAACTGGAGATTAAAAAAACCCCAACAGGGTGGAGGGAGATGAAGCTCATTACAGTAAATCATATTAACTTGGGCAAGGGTGAATCTATTGCCTACTTGCAAACATTAGAACTTCCTGTACCAGCACAGCACAGCAGAGCTCTGCTCCTCTCCAGCCTTTCCAGGCTGGGGAATTTGGGCTGATCCCTCCTTTGGGGTCCCAGCAGACCCCTGCCAAAGCCTGGAGGTGCATTGCAGAAAAGCTCAGAATAACACCCAGATTCAGCCATGAAGAGTGGCAGTTTTGGGGCTTTTTTAATCCAGCTCTTCACTCTCCCCAGCACAATGTGAATCTTCCTCCAATCCCACCCTTCACTGGCAATGCTGCCTCTTGGTGATCCCAGCCTTTGTGTGCCCCTCCAGGATGAGGAGACAGGCAGGGGAATGTGGGGGCTGCAGGAGATGATTTCAAACTGAGCCTTAAGGAAAGGAGAAGGTGCAGAGCTGGGTGGTGGAGGTGAGAAAAGAATCCTCTCCCCTCTGATCCATAGTACAGATCCCCCCCTCGAGTCCCAGCTCCCACACATCACTCTCCCTTCTGTCAGCACTGGCTATTGAGGGGGATCAGCCAAATTTCAGCAATTTTAGGGAGGTTCATGTGCTGCCACATTGGCTGCAGGACCATTTTTGACTCCAGGAGCCCATAACCCAAATCACAGCTGAACAGCAAGACCTTCCTTCTGTGAAATGTAAATTAAAAGGTGTTAGGAGTAGTCATTTCACTCCCAGAGTCTTTACCAATTAAGCCAAGTGTTCAATATGGTCAGGTCACCCTCTAATTTGGATTTTTCACCCACTCACATGTCAACTCAAAAAAAAAAATTGATTTTAAAAATTAAAATCATTGTTGCAAGTTGCTCAGCTTAACATAAAGCAAGAGCATATTGAAGGCTACTGGTGAATGCTGCTGTGAGGGGCTGCACAGCCTGACCCTTGCTGCTAATCCCCTGTAAATTCACCCAAAAAGTCACGAA
This sequence comes from Pogonocichla stellata, assembly GCA_026546895.1. Lineage (NCBI taxonomy): Eukaryota > Metazoa > Chordata > Aves > Passeriformes > Muscicapidae > Pogonocichla > Pogonocichla stellata. The sequence goes on along the minus strand of JAOTQZ010000889.1, from coordinate 2,653,138 downwards.
CTACATCATATTAGTTCTTACAGACTGACATATTTCCCTGATCTTTCATGGGCCACATGGGGAAACAGTTTTCGCCTGATCTGAATGAAGAAGAAAAACAGTGATCCTAATCAACCATTTACCCTTAGTGGCTTCCCTAAACAAATCTGGGAAAGAGCTTAAAGGCTTGGGAATATCCTCGACCCTGCTTGATGCACTGTAATAACCCTACCTAATTATACTGATATAAAAACTAATTGGAAAGATAGCAAATGTCAGGGTAAGATGCAAATTGTAGGGTGTTAATTGCTGAACAGGTGCTGGAATAGAATTAAATGAGCATCTTGATTAGGAGAGTGGAAAAAACAAATGTGGACCCCGAAATCAAGTTGGCCACGTGAATTATTTAGCAGCCTCCTCCTACCAGCAAAGGGGTCGTGTTGATGTGACCTCTGCTTTGTGAGGGGTGGCCTGGCAAAACAATGGTGAACTCCAGGAGAAAACATGGCTTAGGAGACAGGGATGGGACTGTGGAAAAGGGGAGATGTTCAGTGGGATGAGGGAGGAGGATTTTTTATATAATGAGGTAAGGGGAAGTTTTCCACGTGGATTATTATTACAGAATCCCTGATCCCACAGAATCCTGAGGGCAGGAGAACACCCAGGTGTCCCATCTGCAATGAGGTAAAAGCCATTTACAGCAAATATTTGGGGAAATGAGACCTGGGCCAAGCAAAAATGGACTAAAAGGCAGATTTTGTATCTGCCCACAACAGGAATTCCCTCCACAGCCAGGAGTCCTGCAGTGACACCACCCTGGCAGTAAATTTTTTTCACACAGACCCTTCAAAACCCATCTCATGTTTCAGTTGCCACTCAGTGCCCAGCAAACAGATCAGATCAAATGACATCAATTAGAACCAGCAGTCTGGAAACAAGAGACCCCATCGTTAGCAGGGATTATTTGGGGCATGAGGGTAGAATCATTTCCATGATGGATTTCATTCCTACTTTTTAATCTGAGATTACTTTCTCTTAGTGAAACAATTAGAATGCTGCCCAAGCATGCTGAATACAGAATCAGGTTTTATAAAGAAAAGCTTCTCGTTTTCAAAGGGTTTCAACAAGTGACAAAACCTACTGAAATGTTTTGCCAGTTATACAAAAAAATTACGAAGAATTCTAGAAGACAATTTTTAAGAAACTATTAAAAGTATTTAAAGAGTTATTCAGTTTTGTGAACTACTTTACACACAATGGTTCAAACAGCTGTGGTGTGGGGAGAAAATAAACATTTCATTCGAGTCCATTCAATAAACAAATTTCCACAGCAGTAATCACTGTTAGGGACAAGTTGAAATCATTGGATTATTTTAGAATCTGCTACAGGCTCAGCCTAGAACAGGACCCCAGTTCTTCAGGCTCAGCCCAAACCCCCTGCATTCCAGAGCTTCCCAGAGGGAAAGGATAGAGAAGGAATAGCTCTCACTGCTCAGGGGCACCATGGACCTGAAACGTGCCTGGGGCAGGAGGTGGTGGTGGCAGAGAGGCTCAGCTCATGAGCTGAGCAAAGCCCTGGGAGGTTTGGTGCAATTCTGGGGGTTTGGTGCAATCCTGGAGGTTTGGTGCAATTCTGGAATGAGGATTTTGGGAATGAGCTGGGTTGTGCTGCAGGCTCTTGTATTGGGATGTGGAACTGTTAAAAACCAGCCTGTGCTGCTCTGCCAGGGCTGGCACTGCCCCAAAACAGCCCTGAAACAGCTCTGGGCTTCTTTTATAGAGAGAAAAGTACATGCCTTGAGAGAATTATTATTATTATTATTATTATTATTATTATTATTATTATTATTATTATAGTTGTTGTTGTTAACATTTTCATTAAAGCTTGTAGGAAGATCAAACCTCACACCCTCCTGCAGCAATGTTCAAGGGAAATCTTTCACACACCAAAAATCTGAAGTGAATGCAGGAATATTCTTCATAAAAACTCATTCAGGGGTTACAGAATGCTAAAATTAGGATGAAAGAAGTGACTCTAAATTAAATCCTCTTTGATATATCCAGTGCAACCCTTA
>JAOTQZ010000889.1:2613841-2645158 GCA_026546895.1 Pogonocichla stellata | reverse complement strand
CTCAGGCTCAGGTTGTTCTGTTGTTTTGTTTTGTTCTGGGGTTTTTTTGTTTTGTTTTGGGGTTTTTTTTGTGGTTTGTTTTTTGTTTTCTTTTCTTTTTTTTTTGTTAAATAATATGTCCAAAAGCCTCCATTCTGCTTTTTCAACAATTCACTCCGTTCCCTCCCCAGAAACAATCACAAGAAATAAATTAATAAAACGTTCAACACACACCAGACTCTTCCCAGGAAGAGTTTAGCAAAACTAGTTTAGTTAAAAGCAGAAGGAACTGGACCCAAGGTCTCAGATTCTGGAAGAGCCTGAGCTAAAATTCCTCATTCCATGAGCCAGTGGAGGCAGCAGCTAGAACAGCCCAGGGTTTGTGCTCCCAGGTTTTTGTGCTGTTCCCTTGTAGGAACAAAAAATTCTGTCCCACCCTATGAGACTGCATTTTTAATTGAATTAAGATGTTTTGTTTGAATGACATAGAAATTTCTTTTCACTGTTCAAGAGGTTTCATTTGAATTACATATAAATTTCTTTTGACTGTTTCTCTCTATTAGGAAAGGGGGGGAAAGGTAAGAAACCAAAAAAGTAAATTTTTCAATTAATAAAGTCACACCTGAACCACAGAGGTTTCAATTAAACCACAGCTTCAGTAAACTCAGTGAAGCATTAAGAGTAACAAGTACACAAAATAACCTCCTCTAAAGAGCTTGAATCTTCAAGGAACACAGAGAAAATATTAAAAAAATATATTGTTGCCATTTGATGAATTTATATCCAAAACTACACAACTCACCTACAATGAGAGAGAAAATCTGCAGGGAAGTGATTAATTAAATTAATTTGCATCTTTCACGACCTCTTAATCCCAACACCAAGTTTCTTTTTATTTGCATGAGCAGGGTAGGAAACAAACTGAGTAATTCTACCACAGGTGTGACAAAATACAGTTTTCAGTTGGAAATGCCACCTTCAAAGGAAGGAGCTTCCATCCCCAAGTCCCCCAGCTCCTGCCCTCACACCCCTGCCTGGGATTTCCACAGAGCAAACACAAAATTCACTCTCCAGTTTCAAGGAGCTACCAGGAACATCAAGAGCCAGCACTCCAGCCATAAAAGAGGGGGGAAAAATCATAATATTTACATTTTTGATGTCTCTTAAACCAACCAGTTCCACAGATACCAACTTCAAAAGGCAAGTGGAAATCCAGGGTGAATCCACCAGAGCTGGGATCCACCACAGGGACCCTCCAGAGCCAGCTGAGCTCTCCTGCCTGTGCACACAAAGCTAAGGCTGGCTGGGATATTTTGAGAAGTGACTGTGTTGTCCAAAATCTCCTGGATTAAAAATGCAGCCCCAGGTCCTTGCAGCCCCGTGCTCCAGTGGAATTCCCAGTTTTGGACACCTGTAACAGCAGCACTGCAGGGTCCGAGCTCTGCCATCCCTGTTCAATCAGACAGCACTCTGAAATCAAATTCTGAGCAGGGTTACACTGGAATTCTGGCTCAGAACATCTCAGGAACCAAAATACTCCAATTCCTGCCAGCAGGAGAGGGCACACTCTGAATTTCAGGGGAGAAGTTCCCTTTTGTGTGGAAACGTTCTCATTTCCAAGAGGGAGTGGAAAAATAACTGCAAGAGCCTTCGGATCTAAATCCAGTCCCCAGAGCAAAGGTCACTGCAGAAATGTTTTATTCAGCAGCAGAACTTTTGGAATTCTTTCAAGGAGAAGAAGAAGCCCAACAACAACAGGGCTGACATTTTTTTCCCACTGAACTATTTCTTCCTTTTTAAACAGGGATAAAGTCCCCAGGATTTGGTGAACACTGGTGAGTTGTGTCTTCCTCCAGCACACAGCAGGTAAAAACGTGGGGAGAGAAACAAAAAAAGGGTGAAATCACCATGTTGATGCTGGAGTTATGGTTGAACTCAATGACCTTGGGGTCCTTTCCAATCTCAAAGATTCTGGAATTTTATCCCGTGGAAATTGTGTTTGACTTTGCCCACGCTGCTTAGACACAGCTCTGCATATCACAGAGGTGGTTTTGCAATTCTCCTCTCTCCATTTTCCTTTTTTCCCTTCTCCAGGGACACGAGACACTGTTACAGCTGGGTTGGTACGTGGCACATTTTTACATTTACCAATCATTTCACACCAGGGAAAAACACCTGTATTTCAGTCACTGTTTAGAAACCTGCAATTCATTTTAAATTTACAGCAACCCACCATGAAGGCATCACCGAGCTGAAAACATCACCATATTTATTGACCCACGTGGTTGCAAGGTGCACTTCAGAAATGAAATTCCACCTGCTGCCAAGTCCCTAAGCAGAGGTGTTTTCCTTAAAAAAAAAAAAAAACTAAATAAATCCAAGCACTACTGCCCAGCCAGAGCACACAGGACTCTCCTGGCTTGAAAAACAATAAAAAATTAACCCCAAAGGGGGCATTTTAGGTGCTGTGGAGGTGTGTGAGGATGAGAGACAAGCCAAGGATTTCTCTGTGCACACACAGGCACGACTCCCTCACTTTATCTGCATTTCTTGTGTGGATGGAGATGCAGCACACAGGATTACCCTTCACTCCTCACTGGGTGAAGAGGTGGGACAGAAATAACTGTGCAGAAATAACTCCAGAAGGAGGAGTCACTCTCTTGGTGCTGCACCACCAGTCAGTGGTGGAAAAAAGGAAAATATTCAGCTTTGAGTTCTGCTTCTTTCACCAAGACAAGCCTCCAGACAGCAGGGCAGAGCTGGGATAAATTCTTCTCTCTGGGGCCTAAATCTGATTTAGTGACTGCTTTTAACACCCAATGGAGCAGCTTTAGCTCTATCTTGCATCCCTTCTTTATTTCTCTCATCCACCCTCAGTGAGCTCCAGAGTTCCCCTGGAATGGACACACACACACACACACACAAAGGGCAAAACCAACACACAAAAAGGAATTGCCCCATGAGCCTGCAGGATGCTTTCACAGGCAGGAAAAAAGTTCTGGGCTCAGAACGAATTAGGAGAGGTCTAAAGAAAGTTAGGAGAGGTCTTAGAGCAAAACAGGAAAGTTGGGACTGACTGAGCACAGCAGGCGACTTGTGGTGCACATTTTAAACAGTTGTTAGAAATAAAATCCTGTTCTTTGTCCTTATTTCCGTTTCATTTTGGGGCAGATCCCAAAGCCCCCCAAGGAAGATCAGAATTTTCACTGTGCACAGGGATAGACTCAGGATTATAAATTCAGCCCTGCCCCTGTCTCAGTCCAGGGCCTTCCATCCTGAGCTGCTTCCCAGAAAATTCAGGCTTCAGGCTGGAAAGTTCCCAAATGTACTTTCATACCAAGCATCAACACAGCCAAAAATAAGCTCAAAATTTCATAGGAAAGGTCAGGATGGCACATCCAGGACTTGTGCTCCCCAAAGAACCCGTTTCAACTTCCAGCTCTGGCCCCATCCACAACTTGTGAGCACAGAATCAAAAGGGAAAACTGTGGGATAAAGGGAGAGGGAGATCCCATCACCTCATCAGAGTTCCAAAATTATTCAGATTAACTCTGTGATGGAAAAAAAAAAAAATTAAAAAAAGGAAATTATTCAAACCATACTGCTCTGAGTGCCCAAACAAGTCCGTGAGAAATATTATGACAAATAAAGCTTATTAGAAAGGAGATAGAGCAGGCCAGACACAGAAATGAGTAAAAACTGACTCTAAAATCAATCCAGCCCAGCATCAGCTCTCTTGTAGCATCTTTAACAGTTACTGTTGAATAATCTGGGGAAAATATTTCCTTCCTGGCTTTTCCTTATTTACTGCTCCCCTTCTGGAGCCCGTCAGTGTGTGTGCTCCTTCCTGAAGCAGCTCTGCCTGGTTTTATTTCCCTGTCTGAGCCCTGCTGAACTCCAGATTTCAGTGAGTTCCACCAGAATCTTTTCTAAGCTTTATTTTTACTGTGCCACTTCTTGGTTTAACAAACTGCTGCTCTCCCTCTCTCTTATGTTATTGGCCCCAAAACCAGCAAAGAACCCCACCCTGGAGCTGAAACTGAGTAACACAGGAAGCTGTTCTACATAAAATTGCTCACAATCCCCAACCTGGCAGATTTCATGTTGCATTTTTGCCATTTTACCCGTCCCTTTCTCCCCATATTTCTAGGAAAAAATGTTATTTTGTTGAAGAACATTGCTGAAGATGCTCAAAGCTGTATCTGCCTCAGCAACCCAGTTGGATCCCACCCCTGGTGAGGAGGGAATGTTCCAGGTGCACACGTGGGATATTTGGTCACAGTAAAAACAGAACTTCATTGAAAAACTTCATTTAAAAACTAAACATCAATTTTCTCCAAGTCCCCAGATGGCAGCCATCAGCAGATAACCAGCAAGAAACAACCTTAGAAGATTCAAAGTGAAAACCAACAATTTTGGGAGTGTTTTTGCAGGAAAATGAGGATTCATCTCCTACCTGTCAATGATCACAGGGTCAGATGGGGTCTCATTTCTGTTGCCACAACTTTTCTTCTCACAGCACCGACTGGAGAGGGAAAGAAAACCAAAATTAAAGAACCACTGGGACAGCTGAGAGCAAAGCACCAGCTCAAAGTCTGTCAGAAAATCTTCAGCACTCCATATATGCCTGGAAGGGTAAAAATTCTGCTTTCCAGAAGGGAAAATTAAGGGAATTGGTGCCTAAATCCTGGCTGGGTCCAGCTGGAGTTTGACACAATCCATTCTGAATTACCCAGGCAAAAATGAACAGCAACAAGGCCACACTTGAGACTGAGGTGATATTTATAAATGTCTAATAAGTGACTAACAGATGCCATAATGTCATTACAGGCAGGACCAAATGGGGTCTGTGGGGTTAAAATCCATCAAAAGTGTTAGAACTATCAGCAGCCTAATGGTTTGATATATTCCATTAATAATTTTTTATACTACTGTATTTTTTATTATTAAATATCTAAGTTTTATATGGTGACTGAAAACTTCAGTACTCTATGAAAAGCCAGAACACACTGAGATCCTACAGAAGATCTGAAGAGAAGTTTTTTCAGGTTGGCTTTGGCAATCCCTTTGCAATTGTTGCAGTGATAAAGTATCAAGTATTTAAGATTAAGTATTAAGTATTAATTTTCACACAATTCGTTGTAATGTTAATTATAGTAAATAATAATAAAAATTTAAAAATCAAGAGATAGTTCATTATTTTATTTCCACTGATATAATCACTGACATGGGTGGTGCTCCCAGCACACACAGCAGTTGAACAAAAAAAACAGGAGTTAACAGACTTTTAAAAGTCCTTTCTCTGAAATTCTCACTTTTAATAATCTGAAGCAGCAGAAAAGATTTAAGCTGTTTTCACACTTCTTTTTGTTCCAGTCAAAGCCAACATGGGATGGGAAAGTTGGAGGCACCAAAAGTTTAAAAAGTCTCTGTCAGGACTCTCACATCCCTCAAAACTCATCAGATCTGACCTTCCCAGAAGATGTTTTCCACATCCTGCAGAGGTTTCTCTTCAAATTTACTCATGAGATGTGAAAATTTTGGTGGGTTTTTGTACAGAGGTGCTGAATACATTTGCAAAATTCTCTCAAGCATTCTGAGTATCAGTTTTTCCAACTGGGGAGCAATTCCAGGCAGAAAAAAATAAAGATAAATGAATAAATGAATAAATAAAAAAATAAATAATAAACAACTAAAATTTGAAAGTAAATAAATAAATATTAAAAGCAGAAATAAATAAAATACTTGAATTCATTGAAGGCAGAATAAAATACTGAAGTGTGGATTTCTTTCTTGATATGCCTCACATTCAATTACAAAGGCCTAAAATGAGCATTTAGACAAAAAAAACTCTTTCAGCTGTGAAAAATCCCAACATTTCCTCCAGTTTGCAGCAAGTTCCAGCTCTGGGGCTGAAGGAGCAGATTTATTTGAACAGCAGCTCTAACTGTTTCAACATTCCTACACTCCCCTTGCCTCAAACCTGCACTTATTCATGGATGCTACTCCTTTTAAAATAAAAGGGTACACTAAATATTTCAAAATCCCTGGGGCAGCCCCTGTGGCTGCTGTAAATTGTCATGGCTCCATCGACTTCAGTGCAGCTCTGGTAATTCACACCAGCACAGAACATCACCCTCCCTCCTTCTCCCAACTTTATTTCAAGTGCATCTTTTATGGATTTCTCTGCCTAATCAGTGTTTAGAAAGAATTGAGTGGTTTTATACCAGGAGCCAAGATAGGAGATGCTTTCTAAAGGAGAAAATTATAATAAACCCCCCCCAAAAAAAGCAGGAAAATCCTCTCAAAGGAACAAAAATTTGGGTTGTACTTTGACATGTCCAGTATAGCAACACATGGAAAATAACATTTGGGATAAAATCTTTGCTGATTTACAAGTCATTATAATAAAGCAAATAAAGGAACCCAGTTTTTAAAATATTTCTGTCGCAATTCCAGGGATGGTGCCACTTCTTGGAGAGTGTTTTACGGTGAATTCTGTGAGATTGAGCACAACATAGCTGGGTTCAGGAACAAGTGCATCTTGTTTTATTTCTATTTCCACAATTATGGCAGTTGTGAACTTTATATTTGTAAAATTCAAATATTTTCCTTCTAAAACTGTGGCTTGCAGCTGAAGTTCTCCACATATTTTACTTATATCTACATTCTTATCACAGCTGGGGAGAGATCTTTGGTAGTGATAGACTTTACCCCTTTGACCATGGCACTTTCTGAGCCCAAATATATGAAAAAAATTCTTTGATGAGGGAGAAGAACCATTTCCAGTGAAGGATTTGTTTGCACATAAATCAGAGTGGGACTGAGGATGTTTCAGCAAAAATCCTTCTTAAATGTTCAAACCCCCATTTCCAAGTGTTTCACCCCATGTCCAACCAGTAACTTCCACTTGCTTGGTTTCTCAAGTGGCAGAATTGGAATTTGGGTTCCAATTTCAGCCCAAGCCAAACCCCCAAACTCCAGGATGGAGTTTCAGGTCCAGGATGAATCCTTCAATATTTTCTTCGAGCAAATTATTGCCATGACTTCACCAATATCCACATTTCTGCTACAGCCTTGGGCTAGGACCACACCTTTAGAGATGCTCATTTAAGACAAGAATATCCAGGCTTAAGATGACTTTCTACATCTTTTGTTGTTATACTTTCCCCTCTAATTAGATGTCCTTGGGGAAAATGATGGTTTATGTTAAGAATGGTCCAGAAAAAAAAAACAAACCAAACCCATCCCTACAAACTGAGCACCCCGGAAACCTCAAACTCCCATCCTTTCCCCTTCTTGTACTTGACTAAAACGCTTTTAAAATTCACCCCTTAACTTCCCTCCCATCGCCCCAACACCAAAATAAAAAAAAAAAAAAAATTAAAACTTAAAAAAAAAATCTGTCTCTAATTTCAAACTCAAATAAGCTCACAGCATGGTGGCCTTTGTTTTGTTTTCTTCTGCCCAACTCCTCCCTGCAATTGCATAACAAAAGTGTCTAAATTCACACCATCTGGCCGATAAAGACCCGGGCCCCAGCGGCCGCCTGGCCCAGCTGATTAGAGCTCCCGTCTAGTCTGAGCCTTGTGGCGAAAGTCACAGCTGTGGGGCTCGCTGCTCTCAATACAGCTCTGTTATTAGCCAGCTGTAGACCCCGGGACTGCTTCTGTTGGGATTATAATACCTTTTAACCCTCCGAGCATTGGGGGCGGGGGGGGCTGCCGGCAGCGGCATAACAACGAGTTCGCTCCCGGCGGATAATTGGGAGGAAAGGGAGAAGCTGGTGGGGGGAGCGGGGAGGAGGAGTTATTGCAGGAGAGGAGGGTGTTTTACCTCGATTTCCAACCCTCGGTTTGTGTTATTCCACACAAACCCACCTATGGTAAGAGCTGCTCCTGTAAAGCCGTAAGAAACCGAACAGAGAAAAAGAAAAAAAAAAAATCGGGTTGGAAATGAGTAAATCGAGGCTTGCACTGAAAGCACTAATTATTGAGAGTGAACTTTCAATGGCTCTGGCAGATTGCTGCAGCCGTATCAATATTTAGACAACTTTCCTGCTAAGCAGGCATCTGTCGCTGGCCGAGGGACACACGGGCACTTTCGGAGGCGCTCGTCTGCACGCCGCAAAAAATATCTCCATGTGTGGCTATGGACAGAAAAATCCCCCCCAAAAATCCCCACCTTCAACTAGGGAGGGTTGGAAGAGGAGCAGAAAGACAGACAGACCCTGCTTGTTTTCCTTTTCAAAAGCAGTAGGCATCAATTTCGACAGCAGAGTGGGTACAGTGCATTAAAATTTTATATACTGTTCCTAATGCAAACTAAACTAGGGGCTTTAAAAATTGATGCTGCCACTTAAGCAGCACACAATGAGGAAGATTTGATTATTGTACTTAAAAGAAATAAAATAAAATGTCAAGTTTAACTAGAGTTGGAGCCATTCCCCTGGCATTATTCAGCGTGATGTGTGTAATGCCTCTTCAGAACACACAGCTCAGAGATGGCTCAGCAAAACACAGCATTTAAAATCAAATGTCTTCATTAGGTTACAGAGCACTTTTGATTCCCTTCACTAATCTGTGTTTTACATGGGAAGGATGTCCCCGAGTTGTAATTCTTCCTTGGTTAATCTATCAAGCAGCAGAGCTGAGAATAATCAGAATAATGGCTTAGATTTGTGCACTGCCACCTTAAACCAAGCACGGAGGAGGTTTGCAGGCATCACTGGAGCTCAGGAATATCAAAGCTGAGCAGAGCATTGGCACCATAAAGGCAGGGGGAGGAAGGGGGGAAAGCCCAAATCAATTTTAAACCAAACCAGTCCATTTGGATGGGAAGGTGCTGAAATAGCTGAAGTTCCAAAGCAGAACTGTGCTGAGAGCAGGGAGAGGGGAGACAAGGAACGGGCTCACTGCTCTTATTTATCACAAACCAAACCCAATGGCACAAGAAACGAGATAGTTCTTCTCTAATTTTCACCTGGTTATAGTGAAACCTTCCAACAGCATGATTACACACACACAGATATATATATATATATAATTATATACATGAGTTCTGGATGTGCCAGAAAGTCACTCAAACACTTCTGATCTTTGCCACTACGTCACCAGGTCCTTGTCAATCTTTACATCATGAGATATACATTGTGTTTGGGCAGAAATATGGAAATTTCTGGTCAAAATCTCATCTACTTAATTAATGAGCAGGACACACAGCAGAGAAACAATACATTTGTTTCATACTGAATACCTGATTCATGTTATACTAAAAAGTAATGGAATTGTTGACATAATTAAGTTTTGAAATTAAGACTTCTCCTTGATAAAAATTCTGTCCAAATATGCTTCTCTCACTGCTGCTTTAACTTAAAAGCTACTTTAATAAAAAAATTTTTTAAAAACCAAGTAGCAAGATGCATCATTAAAAGAAGCAACACTGAGTCCAACAGCTTAACCCTCTCCCACTGATACAATAAATCACAAACTGTGCTTAATAAAGGTCACCAATGGGTTTTGCCTCTTGTTTTATGAACGTTCTATGCACATTTTAGCACATTTTAATATAAGAACATTGACCGTTTGCATTATTATATGTATTGAAAAAAAAAATTTAATTACCTGAGAACAGGAAAAGTAATAAGTTACCATGGAAGCACACATACATAAGGTACATGTAAGTTCAGACTTATACAAAAGTTATTAAAAACATCCTCAAGTCATTTTACCCTCTAATTTATAAATGTAAATGTTTAAAATAGTATCCTTTTTTTTGTTGGTTTGTTTTAATTAAGAAGTAGAAGGCCCCTAAATATTGTTCATGTGTATAGAAAGGAAGAGTTTGAGGGTTTTTTCTTTTGGGGTAGAACTGCCCAAAATAAAAGGATATTAATGATGCCACTTCAATTAAGAAAATTAAAATATTTCACCGAAGGAAATTACATGAACAACATCTTGCAGTTTTCAGGTAAAAATACAGAAGTTAAACTGCTCATTCTCCTAAGGTGAGCAGAAATTTTATGAGCAATAAGGGTATAAAAGTCTTGATTTAAGCAACACATGCAAAGGCCTATTTTGAACAAAAATAGTGCAGCTGTGGTTGCTGAATCTCCTGCAGGAAAAATGAAAAATAAATAAAAAAAGAGAAACCTCTCCCAAAATATCTGTTTGAACCCAAGCAAACATTACCCACGTTAAGAGAAAATATTCCTACAGCAAGACCCTCTCTGAGTCATCCACAAAATAAACAACAAAATCAAACTCTCCCTACCTAAAATTGCCTTGGAGAGGCTCTCCCAGCATTTGGGGAAGCACAGCTCACAAATGATAATAAATGTGATAATAAATGTGATAATAAATGTGATAATAAATGTGATAATAAATGTGATAATCTATCTTACCTGCACATGACTTCGTGGGTGAGCAGCACTCTGCACATCTCGGGGTTCTTGTTCTGGCCTTCGTAAGTTATTGGCTGCAAAAATGAAGAGAAGGGCTAAGCCAGGAGCAGCAGGGGTTGTTTATTCCTTGGAATATTCAGGTGTGAGGGGAAGGGATTTCACCACTGCTCACCATCACCTGCAAATAAACTCCTTCCCCTTCACGTGCAGGGAAAACAGCTTGACATAAATATTGCTACAGAGTGGATAAAAATCTACAGCCCACAGAGGGAAAAAAGAGACTAAAGAGCACAATTTTTAATGACCTTCCAAAATAGGTCTGAGCAAGAGACCAAAGTGAACCAGAGAGGGAAAAACAGGCAAGGAAATGTGGAGCAAACAGGGAGGATGAGGTGGGACAGGACAGCGTGGCACAGACCAGCCCTGCTCACCTGCTTGGTGACAGAATCAATGAGCCTCACATAGAGATCCTGCTCTGTCCTGACACCTGGAGGGGGGAGAACAGGGATTATTAACACATAAATATCACATAAATAACACATAAATATCACATAAATAACATTCCACAGGCGTCCTGCCCTTAGAGCAGCACAACAAACCCCTTCAGTGCCCTGTTAGACACCCAGGTCATCCTGCTCCCCAAGCCCATGTGAACTCCAGGGCCCATCCCTGCACTGAAGGGGACTCAAGCAAGGGAATTTTTGGAATATTTTGGAAATCCAGGCAGCCCCAGGACGCAGGGAAGGGCACTCACCGTTGCTGTAGAGCAGCTGCAGTTTGTAGTGGGTGCCGTTGTTCGTCTTCTCGTTGCCTTGCTCCTGAAAGGGAATTTGGAAAAAAAAAAAAAAGAGAGAAAAAAAAAATCCTTCCAGAACTTACACTTGGCACATTTAAAATGCAAGAGCTGATAATTATGATGGAAGTGACAACAAAGTTCATTAAAATTCTAAGAGGTGAATCCACTGATTGGGATGTATTAACCTTCCGAGTGACCCAGGACAAACTACAAAATACTGCTGACATCTTTTCCTGTAGGAGTTCAAGAACTTCTTTCCCTCTCTTATTTGCCATTATGCTCTCAACTATTTCAAGGCAATACACGGAGAACAATTTGTGCATTTCAAATCAATTAATATAAAGCAGATTGACAGAGGGAAAACATACTTTTGATTTTACTGTGATCATTACTTTGCAACAGTGTTACTTGGAGTCAAAATTGATATTTATTTCCTGAGTTGTGTTACAGGGATGTTTCTTACGCATTTTTTAATTTCCTGTGGATAATTATTTATGATTCACAGTTCAAAAAATCTTGTTCATGGCTAAGGAAATAATTGAAAAAATGTAAAGTGGTCAAGACATGGAATTGAAATCCAAAAGCAAATGCTCTTCAAGTCCTGCCATTGACTTTGGAGCTTAGGAAATACATTTAACCATGCTCAATGATAATCTGACATACTACAGGTCAGATTCCACTTCTGTTTGGGTACTAAAAAAACCTGGCAGATGTGGTAGGTAAAAAAAAAAAAGAAAAATAAGTGCATTTATTCCCCATGAATTTTATTTATTTTATTTTTACTGGGTGAATGAAATTCCTGATAGAGAGCAGAGGTTTCCAACCCTTTTTAGCTACAGCTCCACCACAGCACCTGAACCCCGAACAAACCATGGGTGTATTTTATTAGGGACAACAGGTATTAGGAGTTAGCAGCTCAGCAGGGGGAGAGGATCAAAATTGGAGAGGAAAAGAGGAAGAGGAAGGAGCCTTACTTTATCATTTTCTACAAAGTCCACAAAAGCTGTCCTCTCTATTTCCACCGGCTGCCCCTGTCTGTCGTAGAGAGCCAGAACAAAGTGAAAGAAATTGGATTTCCTCAAGTTGGAGGGTGGCTGCTTTTCAAAGTGGGCTCTGGACAAAGCTACTCCGCTGTGGAGGAAACACACGGGATGGGGTGAGGGGGAGAGACAAAGACATTACTGGGTTGTGCAGCAGAAAAGGCAAAACAACAACAGAAAAGGCTGAGCACGCTCGGAGTGCCCCTTGTCACCGCCGCCTGCACCGGGCGGGACGGGGATGCTCCCTAGAATCCCAATTTCGGTGGTGCTCCCTGGAACCCCAGTATTGGCCATGTTCCCTGCAACCTGAATTTCCGTGATGGTCCCTAGAATCCCAGTTTCGGTGGTGCTCCCTGGAACCCAAATTTCGGCTACTCTCCCTGGAACCCCAATTTCTCGTGGCCCCGCTCCCTACACACCCCCAGGACAAGGCTCATTGACAGAGTTAGTGCTAAAGGCAGATCCTGTTTTCCTCCCCGCACTTCTTTCCCCGCCTGTCACCGCTCCTCGCTGGAATGCAGCGGGCTGGGAAGTGGCTGTACCGTGTCAGAGGGTCTGGAAGTGCTCTTTTCACATCCCGCTCCCTTTTCCTGCAGCAGAAAACAAGCCACCCTAAAAATCTTTCCTACGGGCAGGCTGTCACCTGTGCTGGTCAGAGACATCGCCTTTGGAGCAGAGCAGCCACTTCCCTGGGCAGCCAAGTTTGACTTTAGTCACTGACTTACTTGAACCGATTGCTGTGAATTGAATCTCTGATTTAAGCGGAAAGAATTTAGTCTCGGCTTAACCAGCCCTTGTGAAAATCTTGTCCCTGACTGCAGAAAACGTTGTGATGTTTCCCACGCGTTTCCCGGCTTGGAAAGGTTCGAATGCTTCTGTTTACTCACAATATCCCTCCAGCTTTATTTCTGTGTGAAATTAGTTGTAGTTCCCTCTCGCTAAAGCAAATTTCCACTTACTGCGAAGAAAATAGGTGCACATGAGCACCTCCAAATTACTTAATAGATGAAGTCTATGTGCCAGACCAGTGAGGAGCTGGACAGCTTTGGGTTTTAGTCCCCAGAATAGCTCCGCAGCACTGGCAGAAGTATTTGACTCTTTCGGAGAACTACAGATGTTTCCCTGTGTTTTCCTTGCCAACGAGGTACAGTGTGAACTCACCACATCCGCCGCACCTAGCCTGGGGCTTCCTCTCGTTCTGCGTGTAAAAATTGGGATTTATTGGTTTGTTAGGAATATCTGGGAGTGAAACCTGGCCATGCCAGCGGGCAGCACAACGCGGCTGCACCTCCACCACTCCCGTGGATCGGAGTCTTGTCAGGAGCGCTTTCCTTTTACTTTCGCTTTCCTCGAGGATAAATCTCTTCCCCCTCAACCGTGTTTATTAAAAGCTCTATCGACATTCATAAAACTCTGATAACTCCTCCCATGGCGCTTGGAAAACCTTGCTGCCAGATCAGGCCGTGGGTGGGAGCACGGGTGTTCTGTTTCTAAAACATCCCCGCTTCATGTAAAGTCCGCTCTGCTGTTTCATGCCTTTCACTTTGTCGCTAATACTAAATAAAATCCGCCTTACCCCCAGGGTTCCCGATTTAGCCTTCTCCGACGCTATTACTTTTTTTTTTTTAACTTTTTTTGTTTCATCACTCAGAGAGCAAGAGGGGAAAAAAGCACCTAAAAGAGTTTTCATCGTCTTACCCCTAACGGGAAGAGACTGGGATAAGTGTCCAGTGCCGACTTGGCTGGCAGAGAAAATAAAAGGGGGGCGTAAAGGGAGATAACCCGCCCAAACAAGCAGAAAGCGAACAGCCAGGCCCCAGTTTCGGGGTGTGCGGAGGAGTTTGGGCTCAGCAGGTTCGGTTCCAGCAGAGCCCCCCGGAGGCTCGGGCAGGTGCTCAGGCGGGCACGCACGGGATGCCCGCAGGCTGCGGGATGCCCGCGGGGATCCGCGCTGCCCGTGCCCTCCCCCGCCCTCTCAGACCCTGCCCTGAAACCACGCGTGAAGATTTCGGCAATGCCCACCGTGAATTAAGCAAAGCAAGATGGGCCGGGGAAGCTGGGGTTTGACATCTGCGTTTAAGTTAATTTAATTCTAACTTGGTCCCCTTCTGCTCGGCTGTCTGGCCCAGCGAGCCGGGAGGAGAACCCTGGATCGCTGGGAATAACCGATGCAGGGCCCTACACATCTTCCTGGGGCAGAAAATAAAAGCGCCCTTTTATTTTATCCCATCTCGCTGTCATGCGAGCCCCGCACTGGCTTTCAGGACTCCTGATGCTCTCTGGTTTAGGAGCGCTGCTGCCTAGCTCTAGCTCCAGCCTTGACTGGAGGAGACCGGGAGGGGGACAGAGAGGGGAAAACAAATTTATTATCAAATGCAAGCAACAGGGCATAAAGAAAAGATTTGCTTAAAAAAAAAATACCAAGCAGGGGAAAAGTGGGAGAGAAATAGTCACGGTTACCTTTGTGCTGCTACGTTTGCATCCACAACCCCAACGTTTCTGACCCAGGACCTGACGGAATCCATCTCAGAACCCAGAGATTTATCTTTCAGAATTGGTCCTCTTCCTAATGTATCTTGAATTCCAAACATTTAAGAAGTCTATTCCAACTAGCAACAGTTTCCTTTTGGGAGATAAGGGAGGAGAAAAAAAAAAAAAGAAAAACAAAACGTTGCAGCCTTTGAATCTGACACACAAATCCCAGGAAAGTGAAGTTCAGCTTTAAAACCAACTTCTTCTCCTTTTTAACGGTACGTGTTTTTAACGCCTTCAAACGGGGAAGAAAGTTTTTCCTCTTGCCAAGTAAAAGTTACGCTGATTCAGTCTTGCCTGGTATCATCATCCTTCACACGCAGGCGAGCGAGCCGCATCCAAAAGCCGAGCGCCGCTAACGAGAATCACCTGTTCCTCACGCAGACAGCGGCGAGAGGGACTGATCGCTGCCTAATCCAGGAAGGAGGAAGGAAGGGGGGCGGAAAAAAGCCACCGCTCGTGGGGAAAACGGGAGAAGAAAGGCAGGAAGGGAGCGGAGAGCGGCCGGTCCCAGCCGCGGGCAGCGCCGGCCCTTCCCGCGCCGGCATGAATGGGTTACACGGTGGGAGCGGGCGGCGCGCGGGGGCGGGGCTCCGCGCCATATAAGGGTGTCTCATTTGCATATCGCACCGCGATTGGTTAAGACGCGCGGCAGCGCTCCGCCCCCACCCCCACTGCGCGCGGGGCCGGGATGGAAGGAGCGCCCGGACCGAAGCGATGGGGATGTCGCGATAGGGATGTCGCGATAGGGATGTCGCTACCGAGTTATGGTCATAGCCCGGCAGCCCCGCACAGAGCGGTGCTGTCCCAGACCGCACGAACTGTGCTAAAGCAGCGCGCCCGCGGTGCGAACAGAGCGTCCGCCGCCCACACTGGCACAGCTGGAGCGCCACCAGTTTATCGTGATGGGTTCGTGGTCACAGCCCGGCAGCTCCGCGCCAAGCTGCTGCCCCAGAAGGAACAAACTGCGCTAAAGCTGCGGGACTGCGCGGCAAGGAGCGCGCCCGCAGCCCGGCTCGCGGCAGCCGAAACCCGGCCAGGAGAACAGCGGGTTTATCGCCATGGTTTATCGCGATGGGTTATGACCAGGGCCCGGCAGCCTCACACCGATGCTGCTGCAGACAGCCCAGAGTGCGCTGAAAGCGCGGAGCCGGAGCGCGCCCGTCCCGGGACAGGCGGAGCCGGGCACGGGACCCGCGGGCTCATCGCGATATTCCGGCAGCCTCACCCCGACCTGTCGTGCCCCAGGACACCCAAACTGCGCTCAAAGCAGCGATCTCTGTCCCTCTGACCCCGCCGCGCTGCCAAAGCCGCCGCACGGCTCTGAAAAGCGGCCGCTTCGCTCTCAGGCGCGAGATTTAAAATGAAAAATTGCTCCGAGGGAGAGAAATGGGTCTGGGGGAGGGCAGAGGCTGCCTGCAGGGCAGGAGCCAGCCCGAGGCTGCCAGGCACCCAGCAGACCCCAACGTTACACCCTGAGAGCTGTCAGGTCTCACCTTCAAACTTTTTATAACATCCCATGTAGGCAACATTTGCCATTAAAGGAAACCGGAGCTCTTCGCAGCCCGGCCCGCGGTGACCCGGGACCGCACCTACGTCTGCATTTATTTGCGTTTATTTTTTTAAACTGCTCTGCCTTGGCGATATTTTCCTCCCGGCCCTTTTGTATTCTGATCCGTGTATAGATCTGCCTCTGAAATCTATATAACACCAACGCGAAAACAGATTTCAAGACAATGAATGCAAATCTGTGCTCAGAGACCATCTGCCAGATGAGGGAATCAGATGTTCGGTAGTTAAAGGCACAGCGCAAGGATTCAAGGATTTCCTTGACTCATTATGTGCAGCTCCTCTCTTTAACCTGCTTAATTTTTTTTTTTTTTAAGGGATAGAACTATAATTTCCATTTCAGAATAAGTCCGAACTCCTTCCATCCACTTCCAACCACGATCCAAAAAGCCACCTATTAAATACCAGATTATTTTCACGGAGTTTCATACAGGTCTCTCCAAAAATAATCTCAAATTAAAACGTTCCCATAAAACTTTCATAAAAATGTATCCTTAATTCAGGCACGATTGAGGGCAAAGCCGGGACTCAGATTTATTCTGTCTACATAAGTGACAGACATGGTATTGGATGAACTAATACATCTCACCCAATCTTTGTTCAAGGAAATTTGCCATGCTAACCCACCTCCCCAAATTGATAAATATGCAGGAAGTGATTTCGCCAGGTTAGCAAAAGGCGAGGCTGGTGTAATTTTAACGTTCGAGAAAAGCAACAGCAGTTTGATGGAGCTACGGGGTGGAGGCCAATCTTTCAAGATATGATCTTAGCATCTCTGAGATGTCATTTCTCTGTATTAAAAAGCCCGAACAGGGCAAGATATTTTAAAAATACTACTAAAAAAGTGAGAAACTAGAGCATGTAAGATGAATAGACAGGCGATGGTAAGACATATTATAGCGGGTTTTGTTTTGTTTTATTTTTAGCATTTCGCTATAGGCGTGGGTACATTTCCTCCAATAAAAGCCCCCTCTTTGTACTAAGATCATTTCTGGCAATGCCACTCCGACCATTCCTCCGTTTGTTCCTAAACCCGGGGCAGGGGCGGAAGGGGAGGGGGCGGAATTCCCTCTCGCTGCAGCCTTGGCCGATGCATCCACAAGGAGAGAATAACCCGAGAGAATAACCCGAGAGAATAACCCGCTAACCCGAGAGAATAACCCGCTAACCCGAGAGAATAACCCGCTAACCCGAGCCCGTCTCCCGCAGATAAAGCCCAGCCTATCCCCGCCAGCTCGGTGCAGCCCAGCTCTGTCTCAGCCGCAGGCCGGGGGCTCCAGCGCCCAGAACAAAGGGGACTCGTGTTCCGTGGCCCCGGGGGACCCCCGCTTTTCGGGATTCGTGGCGGGTCAGAGGGCAGCGCCGCAGGTCAGGGGAGATGCGCTCCCCTCGCCCCAAACAGCTGCCGCCAGAATTTGGCACTCGAGGCGCAGATGCGGGAGCATCGTCCCCTCCCGGCCCCGCGGGGGCTGTGGCCGTGGGGTGCCCCCTCCCACCATCGCGGGGGCTCGGGGAAGCGATTTCGGGGCCAGAATTTGCTCCCCCAACCAAGTTTCTCGCCTTTAAAGATACGCTGAGTCCTCCAATACTTCTGAAATTATCGACTCTTAGATTCCCCATTTCAAACCCAAACTGTATTTAAACCAAGCGAAAAGCCCATCGTTCAGACTCTTCTGATGCAAATTCACTGAGGAAAAGAAAAAGAAAAAAAAAAAAAAAAAGAAAGAAAGAAAAAAAGGCAGCGTTTGCACCCGTGCGACCGCCGATAAATCTGCGTTTGCACTTTAGAGCTTCCCGCAGTTCAGCTCGGGGACTCGGATCCAAACGGCACCGCGGAACTCCGAGAGGAAAAAAACCCCAAAACAACCTCCCAGAGCCCGGCAAAGCCAGGGCAGCCTCCAGCAGCGCCGTGCCGCGAATACAAGAAGAGGCACAAACGGAGGCGCAGGTTTGGGGAGCGGCTCCGGAGCGGCTCCGGCTCCGCGGTTCTGCGGGCGGAGGGAGGGGAAAGGAGCCGGGCCGGGCACTCCCCGCATCCCTCCCGAATCCCCTCAGCTTTCCACCCCGCGGGTTTCATTCTGAGAATCGCTTCCAGCGATTTTCTCCCTCCGACTGAAAGAGAAAGCGTGGTGGGTGGGGGGGAAGCAACTGGTTCGGTGAGTGCTGATCATTTCCTTCTGGAGGAAGAGTTATTCCCCTCCAGACTGCCGCACTCGTTTCCACATGCCGGGGTCAAAATGACAGGTGAGGCAGATTTGACGTGGTAAAGAGTGATGCTCGTCTTTGTTAGCAGGTTTTTAACAGAGTGGTTTCATACATCGGAGTCAACTTCCACTCCTCGGCACATCTCAGCAACTCCCAGCAGGAAGAGAGATGGATAGAAGATAATATTTAACCCATTTAAAAGCATAACCCCGAATTACTATTGTTTTCTCTCATGTTTAAAGGGAGAATGTCAGCAAAAAACAAAGTTAAACTAGAGATGACACTTCGAAGAAAACATTTAATTCTTGTTCCTGTTCATTTGTGAGAATTCACCAGCCTTCAGGTGCCTCAAGGGAACGAATTGTAGGTTAAAATTATCAGTGTCAGAATGGAGAAGGACAATTAATATATTTCCCTCTTTATCCACTAATCTCACCGGAAGGATCATTTTTTTCAGTACACCTGTACCAGAAAAAGAAATGTGCTTTTTAGAAACGTTTCTTTAAGCTCATAACAGCTTCAAGCTCTGAGTCATGCGTTCAAGCACACACCAATCGCACTTTCGGCAATATAGTAACGGTGTTCGACAAACAAAGAAGTCCCCGAAATTAACTTTCAAGAGCCGAACATCAGCACAAACAAAATATTCACTTGCACGGGATAGTTTGTGATAGAAATGTGGCCACAAAAACCAGGAGCAGGCTGAGTCCCGAGCTGCGGGATGAGGAGGGTGAGGGGGACAGGCAGAGCACTGTGTGCAGAACTGGACTAGAAAACTGCTCTGACTGATGCAAGACTACTCTGGATTTACAAGACTCTCGATTTAACTGAAATAAAAACATATGTACGGGAAAAAAAGCTTCTTAACACGTTTTTAACAGGGGAGGTTTAAAGCAGTTCAGGTGGGCACAACTAAATCCTGAAAGCAACTTGAGTTCTTAACTGTGAGAACTGCAGAACAGGGTCTGAAGTGCTGCAGTGCTTTCGGTTATATTTATTATAAACCTGCTCTCACACAATCAGCACATGGCTCAGGAGAGAACTCTCCGTCTGACTGCTGGAAGAAGTTGAAGCCCCGAGTGTAAAACAATAGATCCTGATCCCAGCCCCCCCAAGCCATAGGTAAAGATGCAGAAACTCGGGTTTGCAGCTGTAAAATTGTGAGCCCTACCTGGCCTGTGCCTCTCTCCCCCTTCCCCGTGGCACCATAAAGGCACGATTTACCGAGGCACCTCCACACCCAGAGCCTCACAAACTGCCACTGGCAGAGATTCCACCCATCACATTTGTGAGCAGCCAACAAAGGAACGCTTTCAAACTCACAAATGCGTGAGTAAACATTTAATAACTTCTTCCCCACCTCATCTTTCCCAAAAGAGAGAAAACATTGTATCCATCAGATCCACCTCCGAGTCTCCTGCTCACTCCAATAAGTAGGTGTTTTTCTTTTCACCAGAACAGAAGAACACATCTGCTACGTTTTATATCCAACTTTTTTTTTCTTTTAAAAGATACTTTTACTGCCTTTTGCCTAGCATAGTTTTTGGAACACATTAGCAAATAATATTTTACCGTGGGGAGTGCGTGCTCCATTTTATTTTATAATGCAGATTTGAGGAGTTGTAGCACTGAAGTTTGTTTTTGTAACCACATGGAGGCTTGAAGCAACAACCACACTCAGGAAAAATACTTGAAGCTGGTGTATATTTGTGCTGGGATTCTCTCCCTCATTTTGCCCTTTATGGAAAGCAATCAAAATCAACTTTTCAATATGTCTTCGTATATAAACTATCTGAAACACTCACCAGGAAGGAGTTCAGGTTGTCACAGCCTTTCTGGTTCCAGGTGGGTGCTCAGGATCCAACCCCAGCTGTCAAACAAGCAACTGGATAAATGCAGACACACTGGAGATCAGAATTCAATTAATTCATTAACGTATCAACCAAATAAAAGTGGGCCCAGAGTCGCAAACACTGTTTTACTGGCACTTAACCTACTCCAGGACTCAAGTGGTCTTACAAGAATTACTTGACAATACAGACATGCTTGACATGGTGCCCAAACATCTGCACAGCGAGGGCCTCCTTTTTATTCCTTGACTCCACTGAATGCAGCTCTGCCTTAAACAGGTGTCTCACTTTAATTACATGAATAGTCACTCTCAAGTGATGCCACAGGGACACTTTGGCAGCTCAAAAGTCAGCAAACATTAAGCAACTCGCTAGACAAAAAACCCTTCTTTCAAAAAGTGCTTAAAAATGTAAGAATTGCAGGTTTCTGTGGTTCTTCCATGAAGTACAAGCCAACATTTAAACTTGTATACTCTCGAGTGACAGGGATGTAAAACTACATGCAAACTGGTGTTGTAGCAGGAATATGCAAATTGTGTTTAATTACAAATTTGCCACTTTTGCCCTTGATTGATAGAAAAGGCAGGGCATATTAGGATTAGGAAAATCACTTGGATGGTCAATAATTGCAACACCTGCCTCTTGTAAAGGTTCCTGCGGCTTCTTTTAAAGCATCTGGTAATAGAAGCTAAAATAAAATACACAGAAAAAAGCCCAATCTAATCTGACTATTCCTACATTCCTTCCATAAGGCAAGAAAGAGGTTTTAAAAAGCCCAGCATTCTGCAATTTGAGCTTTAGAGTCTTGGGGAGACAGCTCAGCTCTCGTTTGAAGCACATTAAACAAAGAAACTTCAGGTTATTTGGTGAAACAGAACTAACAGCACACCTCACTCCAGAAAGCCAACAGGATTTCTGCCTCAGCACATTGCACTCCAAAAGCTGCCAAATGACACAGCCAGATTCTGATCCTGAGGAGATTTGTACCTGTAGCAGAAGCAGGTTTTATGTGACACCAGCTTCTCTCATCACATCTTTCCATGTTCACTTCCCATAACCACTAAAAATGCCAAAAACAAAAGCTCAAAATTTAAGCCATCAGGATCTAGGTTAGCTTAAACATTATCTTCCAGGAGGGAAGAAATCTTCCCAAAGTTTTAGGCCTTCTGCACTATTTAATTACAGTTTACCATTTGAACTGCTTCTTTCATCACTGCTTTTAACAGGCTAAACAACAGCAACACTTTGAAAGTTTCTCACACCTAAATGGTTCTGATGCTTGAAAAGATTCAATCAGCCTGGTAAAGCAGCACATTTTCATCAGTTAGGTGAGCAAAAATAATATCTTTTACTAAATAATCTGTGATTCAAGAGAAAGCTCTGCTTGCTAGACAGGCATGGCCACAGAAATCTCTTCAAATGGGAGCTGGAGCTTGTTCTTACCAGGACTGATCTTGCAGACTGTGAAGGGAAGGAAGGAAATTATATGCCATATGCTTCAACCTATTCCAGCCTTCCAAAGCTCTGAACACATGCTCTTGAAAACAACAGAGGGTGTTTTCCTTCCCTAAAGCCAAAGGATGCACGAGGGCCACAAAGCTGTGCCTGCTCTGGGTGCTCTGGAACCCTCTGACCTTGCTCATCTGTTCTGTTGCCGCTCATGTCCCATGGACTTGGAATCAGCCAAGGTTATTTTTTTTTGTCCTCAGCATCATCTTGAGGCATGAGAGTATCACAGAAGTGTTCAGTGAGCATTGCCATGGATGGATTAAGAAATTTGCTTGGTCATGTCACAGACATGTCACAAACCTTTAAGGTTTTCTATTTCCTCTCTGCCTCCACTGATACCTCACTTTGGAGGCCAGAACACCAAATTATGGTGCTTCCAACAGACTTTGTGTTTTTACACCATCCTAGTGCCCAAGGTCTAACCCAGATGAGATAAAGCTCCTTCACTGCACTGCTCACAACCCAAACTTCAGAACAATGAGGGCAATGAAGGTGGAGCAGAGGCACAGACAGGAGAGTCAGGAGGAGAAAACACTCAGAACACTCAGGATGAGACAAGATCATTAATTAGCAGCTAAAGGCCTTGCTGTTAATTGGCTTTCCCTTCACTGCAGTCCTGTTTGGGCAGAGCAGGACACAGGACACAAGGACAGAGGACAGCACCCTGCAGGAGTGACAGCCTGGACATGGGCACTGCCCCAAACCCAGGAAGCACCTGATGCTCCAAATTTGATATTTGACCTACAAAATTCGAGATTCTGACGGGTTGTACTCCAGGATAAAACCTCCCAAGGGTGGATTTTGGCCTGAGCTGTGCACAGGCACCCCCAGACTTGCTGCAGTGACCCCGAGGTGAGCAGGACACACACAGGGGAGAATGGAGAACAGCACAGAGGGGAAATCCATCCCACAGGATGCTTTATGGCATCTGATTTTTCCTGGAGCAGAATATGAATAATGTTAATGGTGACAGAGCCTACAGGCAATAAAAGGTCTTGGCAGGTATCAAACAGCTCCAAACTTTGCTTTGGCTCCCTGCCAGCTGCCACAGCCAGCCAGCACTTATACTCCAGCCCAGCACCAGTGACCATTAAGGAATTACATGGTCTTACTGGTTTCCAGTGAGAAAACAGAGAGAAAATGTATGGTATTTTCATTTAAAAAAAAAAAAAATCCCCCAAAAAGCAGAAAGGAAGAAATTTGTGTTTCACACACACCTGCCCCCATTTTTAATATATATTTCTAATGGATAAGGAAATCGTTATTATTCACATATTCAGCTGCCAAGGCTCCAAACAAGAACATGGGTTGGGAAGCCAATGAAAAAATCTTTACTTTTATTATCACTCTTTGTCCAAACAGCATGTGAAGGCTCAAACCAAGAATCCAGAGCTCCCCAGTGCTGAGCTGTTCACAGGAATTTGTAAAGAGTTCCAAAGAGAACTCCAGTGTGAGAAGAAATAAGACTACAGGATAAAACAAGTAAGAAAACAGATATTTTTTCTGGGCATTATTAGTCCTGCAGAGCATTCAGCTTCAGCAGATTTGGCCAAGTGGTAACAACCTGCATTTCAAAGCAAAAAACCACATTCTACTATTTCCACTTTAATTCCTTTTTTTTTCTTTTTTTGTCAGCCAAGATAATCAGCATTACCAATCAGGAAGATACTTTGTATTAACTAATAGGTCATATTAGGAAACACTTCCAATTTCACATCTCCAAACCATCAAAGAAAGAAGTTTTCTTTGGTGACTAATCCAGTTTGGGAGATTACTTTTAGGAGAACTGACACAGTTAAATTCTTCCTGTTTTCCCTTAGGTCTTCATTTCTTGATTGTCTTTCCCTAGTTTTGTTGACCACTGTAGTTTCAGTAAAATTACATCGTGCAGTAAGGGTCAAATGGGTTGTGTCTTCATTTTTCAGACCCAAATTGACAAACCCATTTTGGTGATCACCAAGCCCTGCTGCTCAGCAGCTGCTGTAGGTAAATGCTGCTGTCTCGTTCCTGTCCCATAAAAAGTGGGAACACGAGAAAATCAAAGTTGCTGCAGGTCAGTGGCAGGGACAGGGTTGGATTTCAGGAGCTCCTGAATCCTGGGACAGTGCCAGCCATGGACACGTGCAGGTGTTGTCCCCAGGGCTCAATTATTGCCACATACCCTGCAAAATAACAACACTGAAGCACCAAGGGCAGCCAAAACACAAACATCTGTTTCAGGGAACATCCTTGTGGGCTGGGAACACAACAACCTCTGCCTTTCCACCAAGGACTGGTCAAAGGAGCCAAGGACATTCACTTGGATCGACAGCATCATCTAAAAACTTGAATTTTCTGCACTCACACACTCTTACATGCTCATGGCTTCCATGTATAACATAAGGACATTTCTAATATAAAATTATAAAGTTTAGCTTGCCACTACAGGTAAAATTTCAGCTTTTGATAAAATATTCTCTCAACAGTTGGAAGGTTTCCACTTCCACATTGTAAAATGGGAAATATGATTTAAAAGCCTTTATAGTTTGCAGAACTCATGTTTTACACCTGGCCTAATTATTTGGTGAGATAGAAATTAAATATTTGCTTATCTGAGGTGTTTTAATACCTGCACTGAGTTCCTGTGTTCAGCATCTTGGGTACATTTGCTGTTCATGAGTTCAACAGGTGAGAATCGGGGAGTTCATGGGCTGGGGAAGTTTCATCCTCAGCAAATCTGCACTTGGCTCCCTCTGACTTCTCAACACACCCCAGCCTTGTCCTCTGTCACAGGAAAAGCCCAAGAGAAAATTTCTCTTGTGCTGTGCAGCGTGGCCCAGAGACTCCAAATATCCAGGAGTCCAGGATCAGTGTGCAACTCAAGAAATACAGGTTAGGGGAAGTAAACAGGATGTGTCTGTAGGGTGAGTGTAAAAGAGCAGTTTGTAAAAAAGCAGAAGTTCACTCAGTTGGCAGAAGCCAAACATAAAAGATATAAAATCACAGTTCTGTGATTTAATCTGTATAACACAATTTAAAATTTTGCAGAACAAGGCAGATGAATTCTGACCTGCATTTCCCCCATACCCTACTGCAAAACTCACCTTCAGACCTAGAGAATGCCTAGAAAAGGAAAGGAGAAGATCACCAATTTTGTTTGAACTTTGCAAAGTCGGAGTTTGTCAGGCACTGAGAGATGCTGCAGGAGGAAGGGAGGGCAGAGAGGTGATGGTGAGCAGGCTGAACAGGCAGCAGCTCTGATAGCACTGGGGAAAGGCCCCTGAAGAGGCCAGGGAAGGATTTTGGAAAAGGATGGGTGAGGGAATAGCAGGAGGCAGTGAAGCTGAACCAACAACCCACACTGATCCCCCTCAGGAGTGCCATGAGCATGGGGAGCATGGCCACAGGGGCACCCCTGCCCTACAGCCCAAGCATGAAAACTCAGGTAGAAAGACAAAAATCAGACTTTAAAAATATTATTAAGGTGGGAATGTTGAGGTTTATTCCTGTTTCAAATGCACAGGTGCAGGAATTGGGCTCAGCACCCCCTCAACAGGAGCTGCTCCCAGTGCTGACCCCCCAACACCCAACTCGGCTGTGCTGATTTACCAACAACAGGAAAATGAGAAATGTTTTGGTGCTGTGGCTCTTAATTCTGCAAGGATTACATTTTAAACACTCAAGAAAAGAGGGAGTGCTAGGGAGTGAGGCAGCACCTGCACATGCCATGAAGAACAGAAGGAGGAGAGGTAAATTCCCAATTTACAGATCAGAAAGAGGGGTCCATGAAATTTAAGCCACTTAAAATCTTGAAATAATACAGGGAAAAAAAAACCCCAGCTCTACTCTCCCACTTTCCAGAGCACAAATACACTCAGTCCCTTTGCAGCATAGCTAAATGTTATTCAAATTGTTTAGTCTTGGGGAAAGCAGGAGAAAAAAAATGTTGTAAAAGAGAAAATAAAAGTCCCTACCATCAAGAAAAGTATTTTACACTCCTGATTAATTACACAACAGAGTCAAATATTTAAAAAGGGATTTCCTTTCCCATAATAATGCTGGCACAACAGACAAACGTGCAGTTCAAACACACAGAAATATTAAAATACTGATATTTCATGCACCATTTACCTGGGCAATGCCACCACCTTGTGGTCTGCACAGCAACTCTGCTCCAATCCCAAAGTTTTCAACAGGGACTGAACCCACAGCTGGAACTGTTCTCTTTTGGGGGAGCTTTGCTCAAGTCCCACTGCTGAACAGCCCCAGCAGGGGGGCACTGATGGAATTTAGCAATATATGATTATTTAGCCAGTGTTAGTACAAATAAATATCAGTTCTCAACACAAAGTTACACTTAGTGAGCACAACACCTCCTATTCATGTAACCCTCCAAAAATTCCCTTTTTTTTTCGTGCTGTTATTCCAGCATAGATTCCTTTTCTCTCTTCCAAACCACACTCTATTCCCACCCAAACTTTTCTTTTTTCCTTACAGCATCTTGAGGCCAAACTGATTCCCTTAAAGTCTTGCCACTCCCCACTCTGAGCAGTGTAAACACACACTTTGCTTCCCAAGTGACACTTCATAGAAATGTTTGCTGGCTCTTTATGTTCAGAGCAGAAACTCAGTCGTTCTGCCATTATTTCACAGCCTGGGATTACAGATGATCAGTGCTCTCTGCTCTCCAGGAGGGGGGAACATTTCCTGCCATGTGGCCCAGGCACAAATAGGAAAAGGATTCTGTAATTATGGAATTGCTTCAGCAGTGGCAGCACCACAAAAGTCAGTCCTCACCACAATGGAAATATCTTAATTTTAATATTTTAACCTGATTTCTCCCTGTCACAGTACCCTGGTGCCACCACCTGCAAGTCAGACATCACCTGGAAAGATAAAGGAACACTTGAACAGCTGCTGGCCTTAGAAAAACACCCAAACCCAACAAACAACCTGAACAAAACACACACAAATTTCTGTCTGTCTTGGGAATTAGCAGCAGCCTCTCTGATGAATTTTTGGTCAAAGCTGTGCTTTCCTCTGAGGAAAAGGCACTTGCAGAGCTTTACCTCAAACCTTTGGGGTTGTTTCCACAGTACCCCCTAAGCAGAAAAAAACCACATTTTCAGCATTTCCTAAACATTCATTTCAACATTTCTTGAACATTTTAAGCATCTTGACTTTTGCTTTATGAGTCCCAGGGTGGAAAACAGGCACTGATGCCCAGAGACTGTTTCTGACTGCAGAACCTGCAGCAGTGCTCAAGCACATTCCCCTTTCCCCTGACTCCAAAAGTGTGGCCTCCTCTCAGACCCAAAATACAAATTTCCTGACAGGTTTCTATTTTGACAACCAAAATGACACAAATTTAAGGGAAAAGACCTCAATGTCCTATGAACATCATGTACATCATGGAAAATACATGATATACACTCAGCAGGTTAAATGTATCCCTGAAGAAGGAATTTTTCCTGAAACCTTCCTCAGCTGTATCATTTAAAAAAAAATAAAAAAAAAAAAAAAAGGAGCTGGAAATGCTGAAATGCTGCACAGCTCTTTGTTTTTACAGCACTTAAAATGATATTTTGCATTGGGACCTTGAGCTGCCACTGTCAAACAAAAAATGTTGTCTTAAGGGCCAATTTCCAGAAGCAATTTCAATTTCAAAACTAATTTATTTGGGAGGAAGCGAATTTGTGCCTCTTCATGTCAGGATTAAATATGCAGGAGAAAAGAGGGAGTTTTCTCAGCAGATCAGAGGGGCTGAGATCCTGTTTTCACAGCTGCAAACACGGCAGGCACATTGCAAAGGGCTGGGGAAGCTTCCATAGGTGGCAGCATTACTGCAGGATTTTAGGGAGAAATCCAGATGAGCAGGATGATGCTCCAGCATGGACAGGAATGGGAAAACCTTGTGGGAGAAACCTTCTAGGAAATAATTACTTTATTTTTGTAGTGTTGTAGCCCAGGCTGCCATACAAGGATGAATTTTAAAATCCAGTAGGAGGGCTGGAATTCCATCCAAACAAGGCTTAATAATGAGTTGGATTGATAATTTATAGCTATTAAAAGGCCTGTAATTATCAATAAACTCAGCTTTTACTTTCAGAGGCAGAATAAAGGGGGGACTATCCCAAAACAGAGGCTGATTTACAAGATAATTTCCAAAGTCAGAGTCCCACCACCACCACACAGGAGGAGCAGAAGCCTCTAGAAATTGATTTTCCTCAGTTTCATAATGTGCATGTGATTCAGAATTCCTCCTTCCCCTTTCTCATCTCTTTTTTGGGACACTGGTACAGAAATGTCCCAGAGAAATCTGCCTGTCACCTCCCTGCTGCTGTGCCACAGCTGCCTCACCCACTTATGCCTTTGCTCCCCTCTCCTGATTTCACCTCCAGAAATAAGGAGGAAAAGGCAAAATTCTAAACCAATCCTTTTAGAGGAGGCTGAAGACATTCCCTGTGCTCCAAACATTGATTACAGGGACTTGGAATAGAAATGATCCAGGATTTGTGAAATCCCACCCCAAACCTCATGCCAGAGCTGACACTGAGCTCCAAATGTCAACCTTCAAATGCCTCTGAAGAACTTGGAAGGGCTCCTGGGTGACACCAAATTCCACACAGTGAACACACAAATGACAGGGACCCAACCCAGTCTGTCCAGGGTTTCTTTTTGAAGGGATCCAAAACAAATTCCAATTTTCAATGGAAGCATTCTGGGGCTCCTACCTGCAAAAAACAAACAAAAAAACCCAAACAAAAAAGCAAAACAAACAAACAAACAAAAAAAAACCACCAAAAAACAAAAAACAAAAGAAAACAAAAGAACAAAAACAACAAAAAATCAACCAAAACCCCCCCAACCAACCAACCAACCAAAAAAACCAAACAAAAACCAAACAAGGCAAAAAAAACCAAACCAAAAAACCACCACAGCAAAGGTTTAACTGAAAATCTCACATAAATTCTCATTTTGACAATGATTTTACTACAAAGGTCTGAAAGTAAGTCATATTTTCTCTAGGTTTCCCTCCTCCTTCACAGCATTTTAACACACAGCACCCATTCCCACTAAAAATAGGGAAAGTTTGCATTTGTTTTTCAGATATTCATAAAATTTAAGAAAAATCTGATTTTTTGATTGTTTTCATTATTCTCCAATATCTTCCAGCGAAGCTCTTCTCCATAGTCTCCTCCCCTTTTCAGCTATTACACTGAAATTCCTTCTGTTAAAAACTGATCCAAAACAAGCTGCTATTCCTATTCCAGTGCATTTTCCCTTTTTTTTTTTTTTTAATAATGTCCCTAAAGCACAGGAATCTCTTCTGCCATGAGCCAGGATTTCCAGAAAGGGAGTTCCTGTCCCATCGATCCCATCAGGGCCGTGGGAGGAGAGCAAAATCTAGTGGCATGATGATGATGAAGATGAATTGATTTTTGTTTTCTCAAAACAAATTGGAAAATGCAACGAGCCTGCAATTAATTGTCCTGTCCACCCCGCAGACTGAGCTTAATTAACTCTTTAATTAAGCAAGGAATGAAGGCTGCTGGCAGAACGTGGTCTGGGTCACGCCTCGCTCGTTCTCTCCTCCCCTCCTCCACGCATCCACTCGAGTTTTGGGACACAGAGGCCTCTCTTTGTCACAGACTCAAACAGTGGCAGCATTGAGGGATGGGCTCATGTGGCCAAAAATAACCCAGCAAGTGTCCCCTGGCCCGGGGGCATCCAGAGCACTGTGAGCTTGGCACAGCCCTGGAAACTCGACACCTTCCCAGATGGGAAATAAAAAACCAAGAGCTTTGTGTATGTATTTAAAGGGACCACGATTTTGTTTTCTTCCACATGTTTAGTATTTTTTAAGAGTTTTTTTTTGCCTATGTATTTTTTTCAGGGAGTTGTTTTCAGCGTTCTTAGCTGAATTCCACGGAGGGTCATTGTTGCCTGAGTTCAATTTTCCAGTTTTACATGGGATCGTGGAATGGTTTGGGTTGGAATGGACCTTAAATCCTGCCCAGGGCCACCCTATTCCTTGGGCAGGGCCACCTGCCACTGTCCCAGGTTGCTCCAAGCCCCATCCAGCCTGGCTTTGGACACTCCCAGGGCTGGGGGGAACCACAGCTCCTCTGGGAATTCCATCCCAGCCTCCCACCACCCTCACAGGCAATAATTGCATCCTAACATCCCATGTGAACCTGACCTCCTTCATCTTACGTTTTCATCTTATATTCTTTTATAATTTTTCTGAGATCACATAAAATCTTAGGCAGAATTTATTTTACACATAGATCCAAAAAACTTTCAGGTCTTTCTCCGTAAATAACAATTCCAGTCATTCGTGCAGCAATAAGAAATCAGGCTCCTGAGTGCCAGGTGCGGTAAGATGTCCAAATGCATGGATCCAGCTAAAGAAGCCATTATTGTTCCCTCTTTTAGAAAAAAAAAGGAAGGAAGAAATGAGATTATTTGCTTAGCTGGCACAACAAACTTGAAACAGAATCAAGAACAAAATCCAGATCACTTAAAGTTCCTTGTCAGTCTTCTAATGAAGAACTTATCCTTCATTTGGTTAAAGCAAAACTATAGGGTCAGTTCCTTTTTGATCCACGCTGCGATCTTTTCCACCAAACAGAAGCGGCTGCGTTTCAGTGCTACGTGAAGCAGATCCTACAATAGATAAAACTAAAATTTGTAAAGCAGAAAGGGCAGTTTCGGTTTAAAACCATGATAGAATCATTGGGATTGCCATTTTCTAGGGAATAAAGCTTGTTTCTGAGACCAGTAGACTTTTTTTTTACCTTCACATTCGACTTTGGAGTGATTTTTAACATGATGTAAGTGAAAACACTCGTATTATTCATTATTATTTATTGGATTATTCTGTTGATGTGGATCAGAACAAAATGGGGAACAACAATATTTAACAGTGCACGTGGCTGTACCCTCTTCAGAAGTGCTGGAAACATCAGAGACAGGGAAAACAAAGGTTTGGCAGTTTATTACAGCTGTCAGCAGATGTCCTGGGTGGGGTGGAATGCTTCTCATGGAGCTCTTGGTTTGTGTTGTCTCATGGCCAAAACCACTTTTCCAAAAGCAGGGAGTAGCACTGGATGAACATCCTCCAGGTTCATGCTGAGTTAGGGATGTCAGGCTGGGCCCTGTGGATGGTGTTTTCCAATCCCCTGTTCATTCCTTCTCAACGCAATGTCCCAGCACTTCTGGAGGAACGTGGCAAGGAATCCACACATTTAATTCAACACTTTTCAGATTTCACGGGCTCCCCTGGTAAACCAACTGTCTTGGGTTGCAATGTAGGATGTGACCAAAAGTCTGGATTCTGCCACCAGCTGTTAAACCAGGGGGGGCAGTGTTCTTGATCTTTCCCACAGCCCATCCTCCCTCCAGGAGATATCTCCTGTTAATGGCCACTGAGTCCCAGTGCATGACTGATAA
>JAOTQZ010000889.1:2550508-2599265 GCA_026546895.1 Pogonocichla stellata | reverse complement strand
GTTCTTGGGAAAAAAAAAAAAAAAGCATGGAAGAAGCAAGGTGGAGGGGGAAGTGGTGTGTTTTGGAGTTGGGGAGCTTGCAGGCATGGTGGGTCTGCTGCCTTTTCGTAGGATCATAGAATGGTTTGGGTGGGAAGGGACCTTCAAACCGATCCATTCCCACCCCTGCCATGGGCAGGGACACCTTCCACTGTCCCAGTGCTCCAGCCTGGCCTTGGACACTTGCAGGGACCCTGTGGGCAACCTGTGCCAGGGCCTCCCCACCTCCCAGGGCAGAATTCCTTCCCAATATCCCAGCTCAGCCTGCCCTCTCAGTTTGAATGCCTTCCCCCTTGTCCTGTCACTACACGCTCTGGTGAAGAGTTTCCCCCTTGAGGCTTTGGGGTCGGTGCCTGTGGTTATTTCTCAGAAGCGCTGCCGTGCATGGAGAGCTTCCAGGTGCAGGCGGTGTCCAGATTGCAGTCGCACCCTTCTGTAGGGAGCAGCCTCTGAGCATCTGCAAACGCCAGGAAAATTTGGCACAGGGCGTAATTAAACAGCACAGGTCTCGCTGTGTTTTCTTTCCCATTCCTTCCACTTCTTGCTCCCCATTTCGCATCCCAAAGCACTGTTGGTAGGCTCGGCAGTGTGCGTGCAGAACGGATCTCTTCCCTCTTACTTTTCCTTGCGATTTCTTCATTTGGAAATTTATTCATCCCCCTCCTCTGCACATGAATTGTCTTTTCAGTGCTTTGCATGTGGAGGAGCGAAGCATGGGAGGCTTTGTGAGGCTTGTGCTTTGCCTTTCCCCCCCTACACCATATGCACATGCTCCTCCCTCCTCTCGCCGTTTTAGTCGTGGTGGGGGGAAAAGTGCCAACTTGGTTCCAGTGAATTGTGTGGAAAAGGGAGTTCAGCTCGAAGTAGCAGGAGCAGTGATTTTCTCCAAGCTGTTCCCTTTAAGTGCTTCTATGGTGCTAGCTGCTAAATGACAAGTGAAGAAGTTGAAGAGAGGAAGGAAAATGGATTGTAGGATTTTTTGGGAATGATGAGGGGAAAGCATTTTGCCATCTTGTGCATAAATGGGTGCTGTTGCCTTCACCTTCTCAGGTTATGCAGCTTGGATGCCTGTAATCCTTCAGGGGAGAATTTAAAGCAAGTGAAAAATGGAAATTGTACTCTATTCCAGGACTTCTCATTCTGAGGCGCTTCATCTTTTCTGGAAAGATTATTTTCAGGCTTCTGATTTCCTTCTCTTTGAGTTTTTTTGCCCTCCTGAACTTGGGAAGAGTCTCCTCCTGTATTCTTTGTTATCCCCAAAGCTCTACCAGAGCTCGGGATTAATGTGTAAATGCCATCTGTTGCTCAGCCGGTTTGAGTTGTGTGCAGGAAAAGTTCCATTTTGACAGTGGCTTTTGGGGAAAAAAAAAAAAAAAAGAGAAGGGAAAAAAAAAAAAAACAACCAACCAACCGAGGCAAGCCCATTTCTGTCTCTTCCTGTATGTCCTCAGCCCTGCAGTGATTTGCTCAGAGTGAAATGCAAAAGAAATGGGTGGTGATTTTTGGTGTGTGTTTTGGTGGCAGGGTTTAAATGAATCACTGCCTTCCACCGAGGCAGTAATGTTCCTGAAGTTTTCTCTCCGATCCGTTTTCTATGGTAGTAGAACTTGTTCCCCTCCGGTTGCTTGTTTGCTTTTCTGCTCGGATTTGCTGCTTTGTTTTTTCAGGCTGATAATTGCTTTCATTACTTCTGCGAAGAGACTCTAAAATTGTGGTAAAATTCTTTTTCTTTAGCATTGAGTGCTTAGGGTCGGCACAGTGGGTTTGTGAAAGGAGGAAGTGAATTGTGTGCTTGGTTTGTGTTGGATGAGAGATTGAAATTTTCTAAAAATGCACAGCTCTGATCGTTTATATTTAAGTTGTTTGTGTGTGTGTTTTTTAGGGGGTTCTGGCTGCTCAAGTAGGAAAAAGCTTCGTGTGAAACGTGCACTTGAATTTTAAATTGGTAGTTAATGGTGCTTTTACCGAGTCCAGCTTTTACCCTGCTTGTGCTTCCCTGTTTTTGACAAACCCTGCATTGAAGGCTGACAAAAACAATATCCAGAGGAAAAAGGTGGGGAGGGTGGTGTGTGATTGTGCCTGGAGCTGCTGAGGAAGTGGGCGGACACGGGCTCTGAAATGTGCAATCTGCAACCATTGTGTGCTTGCACTGCTGCTCGGGGGGGGGCTCCTTCTTATTGAATTGTTTTCATTTTTTTAGGAGCTGGAGGAGGAAATGACATTCAGTGGTGTTTTTCTCAGGTGAAAGGCGCTGTAGATGATGATGTAGCAGAAGGTAAGAATGATATTTTTTGCTGTTTTCTGGCTTTTTAACCGTTCCTTAGGTAGGGAGATGTGGATGCAGTCAGGGAAATTCTCAGTGCTGCTGTGCAAATGGACATTTCTTGTGCATTCCCACATCCAGATTCAGGTTTCAACTGTGGTTTGAAAGTACCATTCAGCACTCTTGTAAAAAAGTTCAGGCTTCTTAAATTATTTTTGCTGGAATTCTTTTCTAAGATTGTGAAGATTTTTCTGATCTTTTTTTTGGCTTTTGATTTGTGTTTTTTCTTAATCTGCAAAATGGGGAATGTGATACTTGCATTCCACAAGGAGGTGTTATGAGAATTAATATTCATGCTCTTTGAAGATCTAAGTACTAGATAAAGTAATTGTCCCAATCTTTCCAGCTCCTGCTAACAAAAGGAAAAAGAAATCTGAATATTTGTGCGTGCCTATTTAGTATGTGAAGAGCAGGTTTGGGTTTGAAATAATACTGGAAACTGTCTAAAACTTTTCCAAGCTGGCAGTGACAAGTGTCATGTTACACTAAGATGGCTGCCTCTGAATTTCACTGCAAAAACTGTTCTGGGTTGGTTTTTCTCTTCCTTGGGTTTGGGCTCGTTGGAGGAATGGTTGGAGAGCAGAATCTCTTCTCTGGTTATTCTTGAGGAAAGCTCCTCTGACTTGTGAATTTCTTTGGCCATAAAGTCCTGTGTGCACAAAGCACTCTGTAAGATCATGAGTTAAAAGTTTTCTTTTGCAAGCAGTTGGCCTTGTCACTTATGTAATTCCTGGGTTTTTTTTTTTTTTCTTTTTTTGCATATCTTGAATGCTCTGACATACAAGTGAGGTTTATGTTATATTTAGAAAAGCAGTAACTACAGTTTCCATTATTTCCCTGCTTGACACGTGGTTCAGATTAGCTTCCAAAGGCCAAAAGAAAAGCTGGATATAAACATAACTGAGTTGTTTTTGTTTATTAGCTGCAGCATGTGGCAGATGATGCACAGAGGCTTCTGTCGTTTGCAAGCTGGAAGTGAAAAAACTGTAACAATTTCAATTTTAAATTCTTCAGGAAGTAGATTTTAAAGCTTGAACTCAAAAGTGCTGTTAAATGTGGTATAATTTTTTATGTAATGTTTGTTTTTTTACCTATCAAAATAATTCTTAATTAAGTACAAGTATTGAAGAAGTTGTGGTTGTGGTGCTTGCATATAATTCTTCATTAAAATAGACATTGATCTGCTTCTAGTAGTAATGAACTTATATCTAGGTGTGGAAAAGCAGCCTTTATGGGATCTGGCAATGCAGAAGTGAGGAAATAGGAAGGAAGGACAGGCTGAGCTGTGTCAAGTGTTGCACTCGGTGTTACGAAAGGGGCCTTGCCAGGCTGGGAGCTGCCCTGAGCGCCGCTGGAATCCTGGGGTGGAGCTCAGGGGAGCTTTGAGGGAGTCAACTGGCGTCAGTTTCAGCTAGCCAGGCAACTTAGTTTCCAAATCATTGTAAGAATGTCCATTTTTTGTTTTATGGACAGTGTAGCCTTCTGGTTCTATGACCCAGAGAGTGAAGAGAAATTTTGTTTCATTGTCAGCTATACCTGACTTAGGATAAGTCTTGAGATACAAAGTGTATTACACTGCAAGGTGTGGTGGAACTGCCTAGAGAGATCCCAAATATTATTGATGTTATACTTGGGTGTAGTTAGTGTGTTGAGCTGAAATTCTCCCCTATTCCTGTGTATTTGGCTCCCACAATCCATACTGGGAGTTGGTGAAGGCAGTTGTTTATATTGATTTCTTGTTCTACATCACAGTGTCTCACTGGAATTCTGTTGGGAGTGTTACATGTCAGGGTGGTTGCATTTTTCCATTTCCTAGCAATATTTCTGGCTTTAAGGTTCACTTCGGTGACATGGAGCCTTGTGTGGTTCCTGCACCAACTGGAGCAGCAGCTTCTGGCCTTTTGGAATTCCCAAGGACAAATTGACACTGGCTCCAAGTGCAGTCTGAGGACAGTTTTTATTCCGTGCCTTTCCATCTGCTTTCTTGGGGCAGGCCTATGGTGAAAGCTTCAGGAAATCTCACTGTCTGAAGCTTTAATGACTCTTTAACCACTGTGGTCTGCCAGAGAACAGGTCTGGGCTCCAGTCATGCCTGTGGTGAGCACAGTACCAATTTGTGTACAGGAGTACAAGGCTGGGGAGATCGGATTTTTGAATGGCTGCTGAGCTCAAAATCTAGATAGCTGTTTGTTGTGAAATGCTGAAACTTCATTAAAAACAAAGTGAAGAAAACAAACGTGGAAGAATTGGGAGTTTCACTTTCTGTTCTCCTCCTGTTGCTAACTCAGTGTTGCAATATTTACATTGGAAAGCTGAATTGAACTGAGCTGAAGCAGTGATAACCAGAAAACTGCATCATTTAATTGCATTAATCCGTGGGATACAAACCCCTGTTTGTAACATTGTCTCCCTACAGTGTTTTTTGTCTATGAAACAGCACAATGGAGAATAACATTTTGGACAGTAACACTTTTAATACAGTAACAGTTGTAGCAACTTTTAAAAGCCTGTCAAGAATGCTGTTGTGTAGCTTGCAGAATATTTAAGGTCAGACCTAACCTCCAGCCTTCCCATCACATGGTTAACCTATAATTCTTTAGCTACTTGGACTAGGCTGGCTGGTTTGTACAAAGTCAATATTTGGTGGCTTTGGTGGCTGAAACATGAACTCTGATACACAGTTTTTAACTTTCTGGCTTTCCAAGCACTGTGTGATGGATGGGTGTGACATGTACGGGGGAGGAGAGGAAATTGTCACTAAAGCCTGGGGAAGGATGGCACTGAACTTGTGGCTGGCACTGAGCTGTGCCTGGGTCACTGCTGTGGCAAAGCTTTTCTGCTGAGAATGAGAATGTGAGGAGCAAAGTGGCCTCTCTTCCCTTGGCATGAATGGAATTTGTCCTTGCTTGTAAGCTGTGGCCTGGCTGTGTCAGATCACAGTTAAGCACAGAAATCAGGTTATAAATTGAAATTTCAGTATCAGCTTCATTATAATCAGGTTCTTCATTTTAATTGATGGCAGAAGTTTGCCTTCCAGTGATCTAGCAGTCCATTGTATGAGGGCAAAGGTGGTTGTAGTTTGTGCTTCCTCTCTTTCTGAAACAGCTTTCCTCCCTTCTTAGTTTCACATTTGTCTTGTTGGAGCTCAGTCCTACAACACATCTGTGTTCAGCTTGTTCAGTGTGCAGTGGAGAGGGTGAAAAACACACAGTGCTTGTTTGTGATAAGTTCAGTGATCAGGTTATCAAAAGTGTCTGTAATGCACAGATTTCTTTCTTTTGTGCCATCACTGTTTCAGTGCAAGTGAGACTTAATTGTCCAGAAATACTCCAGTGTTTTTTTAGTGGAAGTTTCCTGTATGGGAATGATTATAGAAAAGGATTACAAAGATTTTCAGCAGCAATTTTGTTGGTTTTACTCTTTTGCTGTTCTTCAGAATGTGGCATTGTAGCAACTGCAGTTGGGAGCAACTAAGAACTGTGAGTTTAAACTGCCTCTGAAAACTACACACTTGCTTAATGGGGTGAGTTTGTACTTCAGAACAAATTAAGTCAAATTTGTTTTAATTGCTCAACAGGAGAAGAGTCAAGCAGCTCTATCTCGAGGTTCTTTCAGGTGTAATTCAGAGATAGGTAAAAGTCTGATAGTCCAGGTCCAAGGCTGGGGGCCAGGAACTTAAGTCCTCAGCTTTAACCCTGAGTGATTACTGCTCATCTGGATGAGTTGTTTAACTGCTTCATGCCCAAATTGACTCTGAAAGAAGCACCTGAATATCTGCTGTGGGTGCTAATTACTGACTTTATTTATGCTTAATACTTAATGCTTAACCATTCTGTAATGCTTTGTTAATTATCTGTGATTTGCTTTATGTCTCTTCTTAGAGCCAAACATGTCTGTGTCTGTTTTAGACTGAAAATTAACAGATAAAATCATAAAATTCTGTCCCTGGCTTGTGTGTGGTAAAAGATTGAAACAAAATTGGACGTTTCCCTTTGTCAGAAATGCTTTCTGTGCTTGGTTCTAGGTGTTTTATGTCTGTCAAGTGTAGTTTGATAATTATTTGTGACAAGTTTCAGAATTGCAGAGCGGCAGTGGGGAATGGGGACTGATGTTGCTTCAACAATGGTAGTTTGTCTTGAATGCATGAAAAGTGTTATTCCTGAGCAGAGAGAAGTGAAGGCAGGAATAAGGATGGCTATAAAAAAGTAGTTTTCCCACAATCTGGGCTTTTTTTTTTTTTTTTTTTGTTTTTTTCTTTAATGAGGATTGATGGAATTGGAGAGGAGAAAAAACTCTCCGAGAAGAAGTGACAGTGAGGTTGCAATAATACTGCTGAGGAAAGATTGGGATATAGTTGTGGGAAGGAATCTAATTTGGGCTTTTGAGGGCTGTGGTTATGTTCTCTATGCTCATGAGGTAACATCATTTACAAGGAGTAAGGCCTAGTAATGGGTTTGTTTTTAAGAGGTAGTTTGAAATATGCTGTAGATGGGGGAAAAGAAAGACCCAAGGTTACAGTCCTGTTCTGTATTCCTGAGTGTGTTTCTGTATTTGAGCTCTTCAGCTGTTCAGAGAATGACTGTCTGTATCTGGAGGGAGAAATAGGCTACTGTGTTCTAGGAACTGCTGCTCTGGATGGACTAGAGTGTGCATTGAAAGTGTGCAGTCCCCCAAAACAAAGAGCATTTAGCAGCCACATCAATAGGCAGTGGCTGTTCAGCTCCCCAGAAGTAATTCAGCTCTCGTTCTTGCATGGGTTTGGAAGCTGGGGCACTTCAGCTTGTCACTCAGGGATTTTTCTGTCCCTTCTGTGAGGCTTTGCTGTTCTTGGAATAGCTGTCTTAAATTAAAAATTAGTATAAAAATGTGTCGAAAATGCGCTGCTGGAGTGATCAAGCCATCGAGTGCAAGCCAGGCTATCAGCAGCACTCCTGATGGGTTACGGCTCTGGATCAGCTTGGTGAAACTTTCTAGCTTTTCATTTTAAAGGTGCTGCCTAAGTACTTCTGGTTTGACTATTCCTGCTGTAAGAATGGGGTTCTGTGGGAGCTGTAGCTTCACAGAATGTATTTTGGAAGAGCGAAAATGAAGACTGAAGCTCTCAGTGGATGCAGAGCTGAAGGAAGAGTTAAAAGCTGGGTGTTCCAAGCTGTACTGTCTGCTTCCCCCTCCTCCCCTTCTTTCTGTTCTCCCTGACTTGCCTATTTAGGCCACAGCTGCATGTTTGGCAGCATTTCTGCTTAAAGAGGCACTCCTTCCCACTCTGCTGGCATGGGTGTTCACCTAAGTGCACTGGGAGCTTGGTGGGGAAGCTGATCCTGCTGAAAATTGGTAAAATCGTGTTTTTTCCCTGGATTATTTTTCGGCTGAATTGAAGCCTGATATGATTGTCAGAGCTCTGCATGTGCTTATGCCAGCAGAGTGTGGAGAGTGATCAAGTGGCTCAGAGGAACAGGAGGAACTCTGGAAGAGGATTGGTCTCTGTAGGACTTTATGTACAGGCAATGCAAGACTCTAATTGATCTGAGTGCTGTGCTACTATGAAGGGTAAAATCAGCTGCTGAAAAGGACTTTAAACCTTTGCTGCTCAAGATCCATACTTTGAACGTGTGCTATCTGCAGGCCAGGAATAAAATCAGTTAGAGTATCAGAATTATTTTGTGATGGAATTTTTATAGTATACAGGGGATGGGTTGTCTGCTGTGTCCACACAAGCAGTCTGTGGAAATGGGATTTGTTCAGTGTTGTTTGCAGCTCTGTTAGTAAAACAAACTTGTTAATATCAGTGCAGTTCAGTTTCTTTGTAGTTGTTGTAGGAAGTAATACCACTTGAATGGGAGGTGGGTTATTACTGCTTGCTTTACTGTAAAGCACTTAAAGATAATCTGACAAATGATAATCTCCTCTTATCGTGTCTTATCAGTCTTAATATGATTTGAAAAATGGATCCCTTCTTTAGGGTTTCATCTTCACCCAAACCAGTGTATTGTCTGGCATTAAATGCTGTGGAATTAGCCTGCCTTTGTTTTAGCTGCTGTTACAGTGTTAATTAAATCTGCTCTGTGTGTGCCTCTTGAGCAAAAACTGATTACTGATGGTACCCAGTTAAGGCTGCAGTTTGTCCTTTCATCTGTAGGAAACTCTGTGTTCCCACAATAATTTCATTATATAAGATGTTTCAGTGTCTGCCTTGAGGGTGTTTTTCAGGCCTTTTTCCCTGTTTTCAATGCTCTATAGTGTGCAGCACCATAATTGTGTCCACAGTATTTTTAGTGTGGAGTGAAAAGTTTAGCAGAACAAGTCAGTGTTCAGTAATCATGTGAAACTGAGGTTTGCACTTTCAAGGAAATGATTAAAAGGAGTAAAAAGTCTTGGCTTAGGTTGATGTTTAGGTTGTGAATATGAACAGAGGCCACAATTACCCTGTTCCAATGAAAGCAGATAAATACAGGAAGTATTTATTGATCCAAACCAATTTGGAGTAATCCCTTTCCAGAAGCAGTGGTAGATCTTGCAGTCAGAATAACAATGCCAGGACAGTTTTCTAGGCTTTAAACTTGAGTGGAACACTTGTAATTACAGCTTTGTTATATTGCCACAGCTCAGTTGTGCTCTTGCAACATGCACCAGCTAAATGCTGCTTTTGGAAGGTCAGTGTGTCAGGAAACTGGAGATAGATGGGACATTCCCTCCTTCCATGCCTTTGAAAATGGGGAAAGCATAAAAAGGAGTCTTAAGAGATGAGGTATTGATACAGTGTATGTGTGCAGTTATTAATAATTTTATGGAGCAGGATTTCCTTATTTGAGTAGTGTTGCTCGTCTGGCTGCCCAGGCAGGGCTGCTGTGGGACTCAGCTCAGTGTTCTCCATCAGGCTGCTCTTGCCTGGCTCTTCAGTGACTGCAAGGTTTGGGGTTGTTCATTTTCCTTTGGAATTAAGCACCACCATCAGGTTCTTCTACTGTGAGCTGATATTACTGAAAACAATTATTTGAGGCTTCTCTGCATGACTGTAATTCAGTGAGAGAAACAGAAGTGGCTGGAAGCTTCTCCCTTTCCTCTCCTAAGTTATCACTCTTTTGTTAGGCACTGGAGGAGAAGCTATTAATTTGGGCAGCCATTCTTTATCAAAATGGATTTTCCTCTCAGTGATCTACAAGTGATAGCACCATGAAGAGAACCAGCATATTTAGGTCACATGTGAAGCCCCTGAGGCAAATTCTGCTTGCATCTAATTCTGGAAGAAAATTTTAGGGTCAGGAAAAAGAGGGTTTAAAAGAGTTGTATTGTATTTTTTCAAATATATAGAAGGCATTTTGTGTGGAAATGTTTCCCTTTACATTAATAATTGCAGTTCTTAAATTAATGCTCTGGGAATAATGTGAGCTCCAAACACACAGAGTTGTGTGGCACTCTGGTTTTGAGAACCTGAGAAAGGATAATTGCATGTATTCAGGAACAGTTAAGGTAATTGAAACTTCATATTATAGTTCCTTATTTAAAATACAGTGTAATTTCTGATATATTCTTGTTTGTTGAATGCCAGTAACTGTATTTTCCCTTTTTTTCAATGACTGTAAAAAGTATTTCAGTGGCCATTCTTTGATCCTTAAAAGCAGTGATTTTAGCTGGCCTTTGTGCTGTTGTTAAATGATGATTTGATAAGTCATGAGCTATGTTTGTGCTTCTAAGTGTAATCTGAATGTCTTGCTATATTTTCAAATAACTTGGAAGTGAATTGGTCCAGTGCACAAGAGCTACATACTGAAATAGAGCTTTGGCTTTCATAAAAATATAATGACTCTCAAATACACTTGTTGGAGAATTCCTGGGCTATTTTCCAGTGGAATTGCATAACAAACCCCTGACTT
This sequence comes from Pogonocichla stellata, assembly GCA_026546895.1. Lineage (NCBI taxonomy): Eukaryota > Metazoa > Chordata > Aves > Passeriformes > Muscicapidae > Pogonocichla > Pogonocichla stellata. The sequence continues at coordinate 2,589,032 of JAOTQZ010000889.1, read as the reverse complement.
TCCTGGTACTGCTCTTGGTGCATTCTGTAAGGAATAATATATAGGAATATTGGAGATAATAAAGAAAAACATGGATTATTTTTTAATAATTCCCCAGTTTGGCTTGTTTTGAAGTGTGACCTTGGAGTGGGAAGAGGAAATAGAATTCAGATTTCACCCCATCCTGCCTGTAGGGTTATTGGCACTTCAGGGAGCTGCTGCTCCTGAGAGAAATGATCCTTCCTGGAGCTATGCCAGTCACTGAGCCAGGTAATCCTGGGGAAACCAACCCAAATGAAAATTACATGGCTTGGGCTCCTTTTGGATTAATTTTATTCCACATCAACTTCTCCACACTTGATTTGTCCCACTCCTAAGCAGATGTTTGTGGTGGGGTAGGTGGTGGTCCTACAGGAGTAGGGTGAGAGGTGGAAGGATGGATTGCTTCTCTTGGAGAGTTGATTGTGGTTCTAGGCAACATGGGAAACTGGAATTGGGAACAATTCAGCATTCTCATGTTTACAGTTGATACCTGCTGGTTCATGCTCTGTCTTTCACATGGAAATTCTACTTTCAGTGCACTGAGATTCTTATTTGAGGGCATTTCTTCTCACAGATCAATCTGAACAAGCAGCAGTTGAAGTTGAAGCCTGTAGTGTTCATTATGTAGCCCAGCAGTGAGAAAATGTCCCTGTTTATAGAGGTAATAGTGAAACATTCATGAGCTGTTTTACTGGAATGTGGAACTGCAGGAATGGCTTTTTACCAGAAGTTTAAAACTTTCTGTATAATCCTTCTGCCTTTTCTCAGTCAGTTCTTCTCACAGCTTCATGCCATTGTTTTGATTTAGTTTTGTTTAAGCTAAATCTTACACTCGTTTTTTTTGTTTTGTTTGTGTGTTAAAGAAGTATCCAGGATCTTTCATTTTATTCCAGAGCCTTCTGGAAGTGGTGAGCTGCTCTGGGAAGCAGCAGGAGCTGGCAGCAGGGCTGTGTTCCTGCAGCAGGACACGTGCTGTGCTGAGCCCAGCTCGTTTGTGTCTCTCAGTAATGAGATGCCTCAGAGGAAAGGGCAGGAGGAAGACAGAGATTTGAAACAAAACAAAACAAAATCACTTGGATATTTTGCACATGAGCTTTTGGCTCCCTGGAGCTTGGTGTGACCTGAGGAAGCTCATCCCAAGGCTGGGAGCACCCAGCAGGTGCCTGTTTCTGGAGGCTGCTGATCACTGTGTGGTTGTGAATTGGCACAAAGCTGTGCCAGGCCAGGCTCTGTGCTGCTGCAAGGAGCAGTCTGGCTTAGAAAAATGCCAAGGTGGGTTCTGTCCTGCATTTCCTCCTGCTGCTGCTCACTGTCCTGTAGGAGGAGTCGTCAAGAGAAGCTTTCTGTGTGCCCATAAACTGGTGTTTGTGTATAAACTGGAATTCTTTTTCCAGGGGTTTTATTTTGCATTCAACTGGATGTTGTTTGGCACCTTCCAATTCACTTTTGTTCTAACCAGGGTCTTTGGTCCATTTTCTTACAGAGCTCTTATTCCTCTTTTACTTTTTGCCAACTAAAAAGCTTAAATTTAAATGTCATTATCTCAGGGGATGGTGGGGAGACTGATGGAAGACTAGAAATGGAGATAACTGAAAGTACTTATCTGCACTTGTTTTCTTTGGAGTCGTTTTAACCCTTCCCTGCTTTATTTTCCCTAAAATAAAGTTCCAAAGCCTTTGATAGGTTTTTTTGTAGTGATCTTCGACATATCCTTGCAGGACAGTAACACTACTGAAATACTCTCTATTTTATATATAGAACATATGTATAAACAGACTAGATATATTTATATATCTGTTATGCAACTCTTCCAAAACCAATAGAAAAGGTCCTGATCTAGAAACAGAAGTATTTGAAACAAACACTTAAAAATAAATGTTGGTATTTTGCTCAGATTAGTAGACTATATATAATTTTAAGAGGAGTTATAAATATGCCTTGGAGTTGTCAAGGTTCCATGTGTTACGAATCTCAAAGTCCAGGCCAGAAATTAGCATTGGTTTCTGTTTAATAATGATTTTTTTTTAAGAAGCTGAGGCATGTATGCTTGGGTCAGAATAGAAACACAGGAAAACACTTGCAGGGGGGATGGGGAGAAAAGGCAACTGGGCAGAGATTGTTCTGTGAGGTGCCAGGTGCCACTGAGGATGCATTAAAGGAGCTGAGAGGTGAGTGAGTGATCAGGAATTTGGATTCTCCAGTCACTCAGAGCTGTGTGTTTATCTCTGCTGGACACTTCAGTTCTGTTTGTGACCTTCAGGCTGCCTGAGCTCCAGCTGGAGAGCAGCCCCCCTTCCTCTGCCCTTCCTCCTGCCTCTCTGCAGCAGGAGCAGCTCTGAGTTCATTTTCATTAGGAGGAGGCACTTCATGCATTGTCTGAGCCACAACAGCCTCCTGCCTTCTCCACACCAAGGTTCAAAGCCTCCAAATGTCTGCCTGAGCTTTGCAGCTGAAACAAATCCTTTGGTCAAAGGATGTGTTAGAAGAGTCTGAAACAGCAGGGTAGTTTTGAGGAGTATTTTTTTATATCTGCAACAGGAATGCACACCATTCACAGAAAATGCACACTATGCACACCAGATCAGAGTTCTAATTCTGAAAGGTATTGCCAAATTATTATATTTTTCTGTAATAATACTATTAGTGAATTTTAACCTGCACTGTGTTTTGGATTGTCTTCAGCAAAAAGAGAAAATGGAGCTATTGCAGAGCTCTGTAGCTCCCTCAGTGACAAGAGAGGCATTGCCTGAAGGTTTCTTTTCTCTCTGTGCAGAACAATGGCCCAGTATGTTATTTCCAAATATATTGTTATTTGCAAACAGAACAGCAACCCCTGGCTGCACTGTGCTGTGCAGCCTATTGAAATTCTGGCTGTGATTCCAGCAGAGATTTTTCCATAAATAGCTCTGTACTACTTGGGAACACAAACAAACCCTGAAAAGATCTGAAGTAAGGTCTGCTGAGGGACTGTTTAGCCTGTTATTAGTGTGTACTTCAGGGTGGATATTGTGGGGGAATTTTTCTATAGGGTTGTGTGGGGGCTGTCAGCAGGAATTAAAAAGTAAATAATTAGCAATCAAATTCCATCCAAGAACAAGAATCACCTGTCTTGCATAGGGGAAAAAAGAATAATAAAAAAGATATAAGCAGGAAGCAAGTAGATTTTCTTTCTGGATTTTTTAATATAAAAGCTATTAGAATAATGGCCAGGCATTAGGTTAGGGTTCAGATAAATGCAATTTGAAATTAAAGTTATTTGTTCTTTCCATGAACAGACATCCAGAATTTATACTGATTGGATGTTTGTTATGTGAATTAATATCTGCACGAGGAAATGGGCTCTATTTTCCAGTGCTGTGTGGGTAAGCATCCACTTGAATAAGTAACACAGTAATATCTTATAGAATATTCAGTTGTAATTGTTGTAAGCTGTCTTGAGTAATTTGTCTTAAGGAGAAACTTATAAACATTCTGAGAATTAGAAAGGAGGTGAATAAATACTTTGGTGACCTACTGTCTTTCAGTTTGACCCCATTCCCTCTTGTCCTCTCCTCCAGGCCCTTGTGAACACTCCCTCTCCATCCTCCTTGGTAGGAAGAGCAGCTTTAACTGCTGCACCCTTTTCTGTTTGAAGGCCTAGGTGGTATTTCTGAGCTTGTTCACATTTTTTTTATTTCATGAACATCCTTTTTCATTCCTTGTAGGTACATTGAGAGCGGCTCTGTAAGAAACTGGAGGTATAAGTAAAGCAGCTCTGCACTCCTGCTACCAAGGGGTAATTAGCCTGGGTTTCAAACAGATACATTGCCAGCATATTTATCACCCAGAGAAGAAATAAAGCTTCAATGAGACTCAGTCAAATACTTTTAATGCATTTTGGGGAATCCTTATACTCTGTATAACTTGCATTTCGTGTCTTAGGAGAATTATGGAGCATTATGGATAAACCCTGAGGAGCCTTGAGAGGATGAACTGTGACTTAGCTCTGTGCTAAGGTTTTCCAGGGAGTGGTGGCTTGAGGAGGATTTTGGGGTCTCCTGAATCTTTTATAAATTCCTAGGATGCACTTCATCTCCAGGTCAGCAGGGATGTTTTCTACAGCTCACAAATGTCACAAATAGACATTTAATTTCTTTGTTTCAGCATGCAGTTTATTCTGGAAAATCAGGAAACATGAATTTTTGTCTTCAGCAGTGGTAAAATTGAGTTGTTGCCCTCTTGGAAATTAGATATGCAGTTTTGCTGCAGCTTTATTAATGATAGGCTGTAAGTTAAAGCTCTGCAGGCAGAAAAGATGTTGGAACAAGTCATGTACCAGAGTATTAAAATGGCAAATGCTGTGTTAGAGGAGAAATAATCAAATCTGTTATTTATAAGGGGGTTTTTGTCTCAGTTCTCCTCCTATTGCTCAACAAGTCCCAGTTTTGTGAGTGGTGGTGATGGAATATTCAGGCACCTGAGGGGATCTCAGATGAAGCAATTGTGGGCATGGAGTTGGTTCCTGCTGGAGTTAATTTTGTTCCCCTATAATTAGATATGTATCATCTGTGTGCAGTTGCACAAAGGACAGAAATGATGAGTAACTCCCAAACTGAATTCTGCACAATACAAATAGACCTAAACCATTCCATCATCTTTGTCTCAGAAATCAGTGCAGGTTTTGGTGGCTGAGAGTATTTCTAAAAGAGCTGGAACTGGTATGGATTGTGTAGCACTTAGTGCACTTACTTTGTAATGGTTGAAGCAGGAAAATTCTAATGAAAGAAGCTGTTTCTTGTGTAATTCACCCAAATTATCTCTATGTTGCTGTAATACCTAATGTTTTATCTTTGTTCAAAACTGTAGAAGCAGAGTACCCTGATACTGCCAGTCCCTTTCAAACAAACCATGGATTCCATGTTCTTACCTTTTAGCACATATTTCACTTGAGGATAAAAGAAATTTGCTTTCAGGTAGAGTTTTATTGCTGCAGCACCAAAGAACATGTGTGTGCTATTTTTTTTCAGTGTATTTAAGGAATGTTTGGTTCTATGACTTGTGGGCTGTTAAAAACTTTGTTGGTTCTTGGAATTCTGTGGCTTGATGGAAGTTTGAGGTTCTGAGCTGCTTTGCATCAGAGCAGGGACACAGTTTCTCCAGGTTAAATGTACTTGATGTGATGTGATGGCAGCAGGGACCAGCAAACCCAGGCCAGGTACCAGGATGTCACCTGGATTTTTATGATGATGTTTTGAAACAAAGTAAATTAAGAATTATAATGTATTTAGGTTTTTAACACGAACGTTGCTTAGGTAGGATTTTTTCATTTTTTAATTTCCCATCAAAGTCCTCCTTTCTCATGGAATGCTGGGGGTGCATAGCCTCTGATTGTGGTGTTATCCAACCTCTGGGTAACTGCTGTTCCCAGGCTTTTTTTGGTAATCCTAGACTGTGAGTGAAGAGGAGTTCTCACTGTAATTGAAAGAGGATTGATGCAACACTGAGTGTGACACATCCTCAGTGGGAGGCCCACTCTTCTTTTCCTCTTCCCTGCCTGAAAATAGATTTAAGCTTCAGGAGCTGGAAGCTCTCAGCAGCTGAATTTTGTGATGTTAGGAAACTGAGCCCCATGGTTTCCGTCAAACAGGTGCCTGGCATTTAAAAATGCTGAAACTTTGGATTTACTCTTGATTACTTTTTGTTTAAAAGCAGAACAATTGTGCTTGGAAGGAAAAAAAGCTTGTGGACAGATTGAGCCCTTTTTAAAAAAAAATTATTACTCTGTAATATTGGAGTAGCTGTGAAGAAGAGGCTCAAGGAGACTCTGTGACCTTCAAGTGCTCATTGCTGGTCCTGGGTCAATGCTGTAATTCCACAAACTGACACACTCATCCCTTTCTGAGGTGACTTCAGCTGGGCACCAGGAGTGGGGCTGGATTTCTGCCACTCAGCCTCTGCTGTTTATGATATTAATAAACTGGTGTCAAATGTCCTGGGAACGGCTGATGCAGGTTGAAAGACCTTTGTTTCAGCCAACAATAGACCTGAATAGGAAAAGCAAATAGGCACTTCCTGTCGTATTTGAGGGAATATTTGAGTTTGGGAAGCATGGTTATTAAGAGATGTGAACTAAATGTTCATCACTTGCTCTTTGGCCCCAGCAAAGTGTTCCCTGTGTGTATCTCTGTTGTCCTCCTAAATATGTTTGCAGAGCTAATCATGTGAGGTGGAATCCCGTTTGAATATGTTATTTAGGATATTCACTGGGGGAAGAGCTCTACACTTAATGAAGATTCAAAATGGGGAATTGACTTAGTTATTGCTTTCCTAATCACATTTATTCCTCAAACAAGAACTTGGAGGCCTCTTGCAAAGAGTAGAAACTCTTAGGACAAAGTGAAATCGTGGAGTGGTGCCTCAGCTCATCTTAAGGTTGAGCTGTTTTTCACAGAGTGCTGGAACTGCTGTTTGTGGTTTCCAGGCAGAGGATGCCTTTAGAGCCTCCAGGGAATTCTTGTCAGGTATTGAATAATCTCTTATTATTGAGTTTGGAGTATTTTTCAGGCTGATGTGGCTCGTGTTGAGTTGAAAAAGGGCTCTGCCTTGAGCTGGTGAGGTCCTCACTTTGCAGCAGTGTTCACATGGAGTGGCTGGGGCAGCAGCAATCTCCCAGAGCTGTGGAGCTCTGCAAGAGGCTTCAGACACCCCCCTCAATTCCAGGATGGGAGGGGCTGTAAGGTAGATCAGATCACCTTGGGTGTTTGTAAAATACACCCTCAGGGGTGGAGGCAGCTCCCAGAGAAATCCTGTTTGTGGTGTTGCATTTGTCACATCAACTACTGCTGGAGCCATGTTAACCTTTACCTGTTAAATATGCAGTGCCTGGGTGTGGGCAGCCCAGTCAGCAGGAGTTTTTTGGGGGTTTATTTGTCTGGTCTGTAGTAAATGTATTTATTTTCCTGCTTCTCTGCATGTGATCAGACTGCTTGTGCCTTCCTCTGTTCTCCCAGCTGGATCATGTCCAGCCCAGGGGCAAGGCAAGTGCTGGGAACTCTGCTTTGCAGCATCTTTGGAACTAAATCCATTCAGTTGATAACTCTTACTGCTTGGTGGAAGGAGGCAATTTGCCTCTTGATCTCCTGTGCATGTGTTCTGAAGGGAGCTGCAGTTGTATTTTTAAAGTTTAAAAATAGAAAGTAATTAATCAGCATTATGAGGGTTAATGGTTTCTGTCCAGAACCCAAACAGATTTGCATTTGTTTATATACAGAGAACATTCTTCTGTCTGCTGTTGTTGAGAGTTTACCAGGAGAGGATTTTTCACAGTAATTTTTGAAACACTAATAAAAACTTATTTGGGGTAAAAACCCCACCTCTCTCATCAGATGAAATGGTTTCAGGGGGCCAGTTTAGGACTGTTTCCTGCTAACAGGAATCCTAACCCCATAGGGTTTCTTTCTTTTGTGGATTTGCAGTGAAGTTGGTGTGAAAGGAGTTACAGAGTGCAGTGACAGATTGGGTGAGCAGAAATAAAACTTGCAGCCCAGTGCTTACAGTGGTCATGGTACAGGTACTGCACAGTGGATCACAGTTCTGAATCAATTTAAGGTGTAAAAGTTCCTTCCCAAAGCTCCTGGTATTATTTTTCAGTGAATGCTTTCTTTTCATGAAGATCAGATTTCAGGAAATTGTCATGTGCAGTGGTAGGAAGCAGGGACACATCAGTGCTTGCTGCTGTTTGTCATCTCTGTTTTCTCTGCCACCACAGGTTCTTGGAGTCCTGCATGCTGGAGACTCGAGCTTCCTACTATAGATGGAGACAGGAAGCCAGTGGTCTGAGCTTTAAATCAGTTTTCTTTCTGTTCTAGCAAAGGCAGGTTCTGGCCCTGTTATAGATGGAAGTGGCTGGATACTGCACACACAAATGCAGTTAATTGGCATTTTGGGCGTGGGCTCAGTGCCTTTGCAAATCCAGCTGTGCTGGCTGCAGATGTGGCTGCTCCTGAGTGTGCTCCTTGCTTTCCCCCACAGCAGATTTGCTCATCTGATGCCTTCAGCTCAGTGACCTCTGTTAGTTGAGCAAAATACAAATGGTTTAACAGAAATCACACGTGTTGCCATTGCTCACAGAAGTGTGAGGTGGTGGCAGTGTCTGTTGAAGATGATTGTAAATGTTCCCTGCAGTGATTTCTGCTCCTTCTGAGGTTTGCTGGGTGTGTACAATTCTTTGTTGGTCTCTTGCCTTGGTTCCAAAATGGACTGTGAGAAAAGATAATGGTAAATTTGGTGATGGAAACCTGCCCTGAGTGGAGATGTTGAAGTAGTTGCCCAAGTGAGGCACAAGAGTTGTTTGCCAAACCCAAGAATTAAAACATTGTGTACTGCTCCCTTTGTAATCTGGATTGTAATGTTGACCATAGATTGTGCTTTCTATGAATTCTGTTTAAATGAGGATGTTACTTTGATGCCACAGTTAACTCGAGATCACATAAAGATTTCTGATGCATGAGAAGCTGCTGTTCCAGATGAGAGATTAGCAGATGGTGATTCTGTTATCTTGTAAAACACTTAATCTGTGTATTTGTTCCTATCCTTGTAGGATTCTGAGGGAGCTAGTATTAGTTCCTAGAGAACTTCTAACTTGCAGGAGCTTTTGAGTCATTTCTGTGGTAATCCTGTTGTCTGCAGCTCTAGTGCCATCCTCTCCCTCTGGCTTTGCAGGGAGCAGCAGCTTCTGGTGCATGGGGCAGATGGATTTGGAGTTGTTCTGCTCTGAGCCCAGTAAAGCTATTTAGGAGCTTTAGTGGCCTTACATAAAACTAATGGCAGCAAGATTAGGGCTGCTGCCACTGCTGCTGCTGTGGGAGGGGATGGAAGTTTGCTGTTTGTTTGCTCAGAAGCCATGAGGCTTAACAAAAGTTATTTGCATGAATTTAAGAAACCACCAAACTAATGTTTTGTACTTGAGCATTAAGTTGCATTGTCTCTGGAGTATCTAAGTGTTACAAATGCAGCTGTAAGTTCTGAGCCATCCTCATACACATAAATCCTGTGGAGTCTTGGAGTACTGGTTTTTCCCTTGCCTCCAGTTCCTCCTCCCATTAAAAAAAAAGGACTTCATTCCAGCTCCTGCTTCTGAAGGCTGGTGATAACAGAGTGTTCTTGCTGTCATTGCTGCTACATGGGTTTGACAGCACAGAGGGATCTCAGGAGGATGTGGCACACTCTGAGCTCTGCTTTGCCATGCAGGAGTAGAGCCCTGCTCACCTGAGCCCACAGTGAGCAGGGCAGGCTGGGGGCACGCTCATGTGACTTCAGAAGTAACAGCAAAAGCTTAATCAAGCAGCATCAAACTTTTATTTTAGGGAGCTAAGTAAAGAGTTAAAAATTAAATGTGTAGTAGTAATAATAATGGGTAAATCACTCTGGCTTTCTAATCCAAAGGTGAATTTATTGTTGAATTAGAACTTCCCTAGTGTATCTTTTCTCAAAGATTGGCAAAGTTGCAGAAGGGAGAAGAAAGGATGAATAAAAGAAAAGAAATGGGAATATAGAGGAATCCAGGAAATTAGAATGAAGTTATGGTGCTTTAGGCCTGCTTGACAAGGTTGATACTAGATTATTTTATTTAGGTGAATAATTTTTGCTGTGAAATTCTATGTATATTCCCTGTTTGGCCACTGGTATCTTGTGTAGGCCTCACATGGGTAGGGATATAAAAAGGACTCAGAGTCTCAGCCCTGAAGTGCATCTTCCCCAAACAACTCTGATTACTTTCAGCAGCAGCAGGAAAATCACAATTTCCTCATGGTTGTGTTTTTAATTTTCAGCCTCCCAGGGCTGTTGAAGTCAGTTCACTCACTTGGAGTGAGGGTGCAGCCTAGGGAACACTCTGTAAATCCTGCTCTGTGCAGAGCTGCCAGGGCTGCAAACCCAGCCTGATGCCTGTGCTGGAGCTGCAGCCTGGGCTCCCTGTGTGTGTCTGTCTGCCCCAGCAGCACTGAGCACTGAGCACTGAGCTGGCCACCACACAAACTCCCTCCCTGGGAAGGAGGGCAGCTTTGTGTGCTGCACAATTCCTGAGCTGCTGCCTGGGAGAGAGCAAGGAACCAGCTGGCTCTGACACAGAGGGAGGATTTTTTTTGCCACAAGGGCAATAACCCCTTTCTGGCTTCTCTGTTCCTACGTGCATTTCTTCCTGTCCCCATATTTTAAGGAATTAATATATTTTTAATGCCCTCTTTAGTAGAGAAGAGATCTATTTAAAGGGCTTCTGGAACAAGTCTCAAGCAGTAAATTGAACAGGAGGAATGCCTTCTCCCAGCTGCCTTTGGGTTTGTTGCCTAGTCACTTCAGGGAGGTGGAATGAATGCAGGGAATCACTCTTGCAAGTGAATGAAGGAGAGGGAAATGAAGTCAATAGTAAAACTGGTCATGGTAACTTTAGAGCATCCAATCCTTGTGTTCCCTTCCCCCTCTCCTCAGCCATAAATTAGGGATGAAGCTGGAATGCAGAGGGTGTTTTCTTTTATGGTATTTTGCTCTCACTCTTTTTCTGGGGTGTGAAGTTTGGTGCCCTGTGTTGGGAGCTCTGTGCACACAGATGTGTGGTCACCCTGCCTTAATCTTGTTTAAAAATCCTTCCTGTTCAGTTTGGGACTAGCACCTCACTGTCTACCTTCAGAGGTAAATACACAATACATCAGGACTCTGCATAAAGTAGTAAATCCAAATCACAAAGAGTGGGGTGTTGGTGGGATGACTCAGTGCATTGTGGAGCTGCTTTAAATATTTGAAGCCTTGGAAGAGCTTTTGTTTTTTCTCCAATGTCTTTCATTGTTTGTTCGGATTTTTTTTATTTTTCCCAATGATGAAATAAATAACTGCAAAGCAAAACCATTATTGGAAACAAGAAAGTCCAATCAAAAACCACAAATTTGTTATTAGCTGTGACTTGAGCTGGAGTTTCTGGAAGTTGCACCTGTGCAGAGTTTGAAGCAGGGAGGTTTTGCCTCACCCTGGATTGGAAAGGATCCAACAACCCACAAGTGATTTCCAGACACTCAACATCTGCAGGTTCTCCTGGACCTTGCTCTCTCCAGGAGGAATGGCTCAGTCTGTTCAGCAATTGTGCATCAAATTCAAACATTTCACTGTCTTTATCTCTCATGATGCTTATCCATTCCTCTGCTGCTTCCTCAGTTTGAGACTGAGCTTCTGTGGATTTTAATACTAATCCTAAAAGTTGGTTTCTTAATGTTTTTCTTTTGAGACAGTTCCTGAAATCTCCTTGGAATGATTGATTGATGTTTAGTCTGATGAAAATAGCTTTTCCAGGCTGATAAACTGAGGAAGTGGTCTCCACATTAGGGCAGTGAATTCAGTTTTCACTTCCCAGGACAGAATTGCCGACCTGTAAATAATCTTCTTTGCTTTATGGGTAGGATTTTTTTTTTAGTTGCTCCTTTGGAAAATTCCAGAAATGGTGTTTTGAAATCACTGGGAAGGTTTTTAAACAATACTTTCTAAATAATTTTAAAATGCTTTTTAAATGCTACAATTTTTTGCTCGGTCCTTGGAAACATCAGGAGATTGCTCCACTTGTGTAAACACTCTGATTTACTTGCTCTCTGCTCAGGCAGCAGATCAACGTGATTCCAAAAATTTGCACAGAAACCTTTTGGGTCTGGTGAAATAAAGACTCTCTTTGTTCCTGCCATGATTGACTCGCTGCTGCAGAGTAGGTGACATGTTTTGCCTACCAAGCATGTTTTCTGAGCAGAGTTTATATAAAGTTCATGGAACATTAAAATAGATAGCCTCTTCTCTACTAATAAAATCCCCTTTATTCTATTATTGGAGGCAAATTTAATACAGAATTGCTTTTCAGGTTTGTGATGGGCCTTCTGGAATGAAGTCATTGAATTACAGTTTGCTTTTGCTGGTTTATTCCTTTTTTTCTATAGACATTTGAACAGGGGTGAAACTTCATCACAATCCTTTTTTAAAATTTCAGAAAACTATGACAGTGCACATACTCTGCATTCAGTGCAACATGTGGAAGGCCCCCAAAGTGTGAAAGTGTTTTTAAGTATTTGTCACTGAGTTTTTCTTGTTCCAAACACTGTTTTTAACAGAGAAAAAGCATTTGAGATCTCTTGGATTCCTTTATTATTTTGTGATTTGAACTGCTTCTCTTTCCAGTACACTGACCCAGTGGCCTCAGAGCCTTACCTGAAGCTTTGAGATGTGTTTTATCCTCTTCCTGTTAAAGCCAAACACCTTGTTTTGATTTTTTTGGGGGCTTCTCAGATTCCTGTCTCCATGTCTACCATGGAAGAATTTAGTCCTGCTTGAATCCTGTCCAGTCTCCAGATCTTGATTTTTCTTGGAGCACTTGAAAAGTGAAGATGTCTCATTGAACCTCAATAAACTTAAAGCAGCTTGTGAAAATGAAGATGATGTGCAGAAGGGAAGGAAAGCTTGGCCAGGTTGTAGGTGCTGGATCTGGGAGAGCTGTAGGGAGGCTCTGGGGGGAGCAGACTCTGCCCTGTCTCCATGTGCTGATGGGTCAGGGACCAAAAATTCTCTTTAGTTTGAGATTTTTGTGATCAGTGCCTTGGTTTGTTTATAGAGTTTTCTCTCTCTGTGATGGGGATACAGCTGTGCAGCAGCTCTGTGTTTCCACAATGTTTTGCTCAACCTTTGAGAAAACATTTTCATTCATAAATGGATTTCAGGTTGTGTAGGTGATTCCCACCCCACCACCCCTTTGCTTTCAGGTCACTAAAACTCATTATTTGAAAGCATTTAGCAGTCTCAGAAGTGTTTCTACAACAATAAGTGCCTGTGAAGGGATATTGAATGAAGCTAAAGGACAAATGTATAGATCTGTGCAGGGAAATATTTGTCAATGATGTAATAACCTCTGAATTCTTTGTCCCAAGTTTTGCAAGAATGAGAAAACCTGGTACTGGTTTTACAGGTGCCCTGCCGGGGTGCAGGTGTCCCTTGCTGTCCTGATTTCTGTCTGTCACAATCATCTCTTCATCTCTTGTGATTGATGCTGCCCTGGAGTGTGTGAAACCCTCAGCACTGGTAATGCCACTCTGCATCTTGGTGTCAGAGAAGTGCTGAGATGCTGGGAGGGAGGAGAAGACAAATCTGATCTCCAGGGCACGGTGTGACAGCAGGTCATGGCCTGGGAGGGGGCTGGGTGTCAGATACGGGGTCAGTGCTTGGTTATCTCTCACACTGTGCTGGGAGAAGGAGGCACTGAAATGCATCCTGTTTCCAGCAGGGCCCTGCACCTCTGCTTCTCCCTCAGACATCCCTCCCAAGAGCTCCTGGCGCTGGGAAGGGATCAGTTCCCAGCAGGAGCAGCTCTGTGTTTGCAGGCTCCCACCTGGGGAGAGGAGGGAGAACAGCACGGGGCTGGGGGGGCTCTGCTGTGCTGCTGAAGGGCTGAAACCATCAGGGAGTTACAATTAGCACTGGAAAAAGGAAGGATGAGATGGGTACATGGTTTTGGCAATGAGGGTGTTAACAAGGTGAGAATCCCCAGGTGAATGCAGGCACTGGGGAAATGAAAAGCCCCCACTGTCATTTCTCCAGCACCTTTAGATCAGCAGCAGTGCCCTGATGTCTGAGGTGTGGGAATGTGGAATTCCAAACAGGGTGTTCCTGGGTTTGGATGTACAACTGCTTGTTTGCTCTCTAGCACAGATTTCTTTGTGAGATCTGTATCTTGGTTTGGGAACCCTGGTTTAGGATTCCTTAAGCAGAAATCTCATTTGTCTGTCATGTTTTTAGCACCTTTTTTTGCCCTTGGAGAGGGCACAGTCCAAGATCACACTGGGGAAGGCACATTGGATTTATTGATGTATCTTGAGTTTTAAAACTAATTAATAGGTTTCTGTTGTGATGGCTGCTAAGGAATGTATTTGGTTTTAAATTAGAACTGATCCAAGTACTTGGAATGATCTGCATGCTGTCAGTCAGGCACTGGAGATTTCAGTGCCCTGTCAGCCCTGCCTGAGCCTGCTGCTCTCCTTGGAGGTGTGGGATGGGGGGCTGAAAGTTTGTTTGTGCACCTGAGTCTGTGATAAAACAGATGTGTCAGCTTGGAGATCACTGGGGAGAGCTTGGATTCTCTTGAAAACTAAAATAAATGCAAAAAGCAAGAATATCTGGGATCTACAGGAAAGTGCTTGTCTTTGAGATTGGCATTATTAGTAAATACAATATATAGGAAAATAGACATTTTTGTCCTCAGTTAAAGGTTTTTCTGGCTGCTGTTGCTACCTATTCTAAACTTTCCAGTGACTTTCACCAAATAATACTTTGATTAATTTATCCATCTGCTCTTAGATGGACATATGAGACTTCTAAGGCAGTTTTTCTTTGCTCTTCTCTTTGCACATACATGGACACATTGGATCTGCTGATAATTTACTCTGTTATCAGTTGCAAGACTGTCAGAACTTGTAGTGTTAAGTCTGTTTTTCACAGTAGTAATTATTCTGTGTACTTCTCACTGCTGAGAGATGTTAGTGTGTTTTTCTCCAATTAATTGGTAACTTTTTAGGTGTTTTCCTTTTGGAGGAGTATAACCATGTGCTTTGCATTGTGTGGAAAAGTCAAAATTGGACTGCTTGGTTTGTACCTCCCTCTTTCTGCCCATTGATGAATTATTTTTTATCTCTGTGCCCTGTTCACCTGGAGAGGCACCATGGAATTCCACATCTGCTGCTCAGTGTTTGCATCTTAAGCCTTACAGGTGTGAGATAAATCACTTGGTCACACAGAGAAGAATGATTGGCTGAAGTAACTGGTGGCTTTTGGGGAAAAAATGATAAATTGATGATGGAATTAAAGGTTTTCTGTGTGTGATCTGGATCCTGGTTGAGTGAGGCACAGGCTGAGGTGGTATTTCTGTCCTTAGCTCTGTTTGGAGCCATCCCAGCCACTCTGAGCAGTGCCAGGGAGTTTGCTGGGGGATTTCTAGGGCAGTTTGTGCTGTAGAATACAAAACTCTGGCTCTCAGTCAAGCAGGTATTGATCTTTTTTAACTCTAAAATGTTATGGATGCAATGGAGGAATAAAAAACCATCCCACAGAAAATGCTGTTTATTTGCAGCTGACTGCCTGGAAGTGAAATGGCCTCAAGACTTGTGGATGTAAAACTCTAAAGGAGTTTCTCCTGCAGAAAATCAGATTTATAGAACTGTTGCAATTTGGTGTTTCAAAAATGGTTTGGATTCTGATTCAAGGACCATTCCAAAGGTATTCCATTTGTACCTTTGGAAATGTGCAGGCTTGAGCTTAAGTTGTGATTTGTCCTTTGTGATGTATAAACAGCTCAGTTTGATAGTAGGGATTACTATTCTTGTCAGTGTTTATTCACTATTTAATTTTAAAACTCCCTATAAAAACACTTGTGATATTGTAAACTTTCTTCATCCAGAAGAGATACTCAGGTTTTTGGAGACTCTTGAGGTTTTTTTCTGGTTTTCTGCAGCTGTTTATTCCTTGCATTCCATAGACAGTGATGGCTGAACTTTCCTCCCCTGATACCTTTTGCCTTTAAATTATCAAATGGGTAAATATATAATGAGTCCTGAAAATAAAAAAGGGTGCTTTGAGTAGAAAAATCAGTTCTAAGAAGTTGATGATACTAATCCTTTAAGAACAGAGTAATGCACAACACTCAGCTTGTAGCTCTGGCATCTGTAAATCTGGTGATCTGTAAATGTTTCTCAAATGTACAGCTTTAAACATTACTGTTATTTTTTGGAAGAAACTTCTACTTGGATTTTATAGATGTCCTTTCACTAAAGTATGATTTTTAATGGTTTGTTTTTGTTTTTTAATCATGGCTTTCTTGGCCACTTTGTATTTAAAAGAATGATTAATCAGTGGGTTTATTTTTGTTTTCTGCAGCGGATATAATTTCTACAGTAGAATTTAACCATTCTGGAGAGTTGTTAGCAACAGGAGACAAGGGAGGCAGAGTTGTCATTTTTCAACAGGAGCAGGAGGTGAGTGCTGTCTAATTACACTGTATTTCATGTTTTTTCTATTCCCTTTTTAAAGACAAGGAGCATGTTTTTATAAAACCTTTACACCAAGTGCATGCCTGTGTGATAAGTGATTACAATACTGAAATTTAATGAGAACTTTGTGGCTGATAGAAATTGTTTTAAACATTCTTGGCTGTGATCTAAACAATGTTGGAAGTGAAAAAAACAATGTTGGAAGTGAAAACCAAAAAGAGCCCAAAAGAGCCTTGAGGGAGCTGAAGTTGGTTCTTTGACAATGGCTCTTGGCTGTGAGGGTGATTTCAGATTTCACTGGAGCTGGGATATTAAAAGTTGCCCTTAAGCAGGTGTGTGGCTGTGACCTCAGATGTCCTTTTCACTCTGGTATCAATCAGGTAAAACCACAGAATCCTCATAGCACAGAGACCTTCTCTCCTTTTATCTTTGTTTTTTGGTCTTTAGGCTCTACCCCCATGCCAGTGGGCAGCTGAGCTGCAGATGTTTTTAACTGAGGCTGTAGTTGGAAGTTGCTGTGGTTAGAATGGATTTCAGGGAGATGTCACTGCTAGTTTTTGTTTAGTCTTTCCTTCAATTTCCATTTGGAAAGTCCCAAAGCCGCAGAATTGCTGTTCCCAGAGCAGGGCTGGTCTGTGGGCAGGGCACTGTCCCTGTGCCAGCAGCTCCCCTCGGTCAGTGGGGACATCTAGTGGGGCTGCCTGGCACCAGCTCTTACTTGTGGCTTTTTATTGTCTTCTTTTTATTCCTTTATTACTTTCAATTCTTTAATTCAAGTTGTAGCTTGATGCTTTTAAGGATCCTCTTGTGTAGCTTAAAGTTGCAGCAGTTCCTTGCCTGCTCTCAGGTGAGCTGTGTCCTTGGTTTTTGGAGCACATCCGTAGGAGCTGGGATCCAGGGGCAGGAATAACCACCTGCGTTGTCAGATAAAATTCCACAGAACTTTTTTTGGCATTTTTTGGCTTCTCTGTGTTTAGGGAATGATTTGTTTGAGGACTTAATTCCCTGATGCACTGCTAGTTGGTTGTTCCAACAACCAACTGTCTAGAGCAGGTTTTATATGTGAAAGTGAATAAAATAAAAGTGTTTTGTTTGGAATTCTGTGCCCCCTTGTACCACACAGCACCAGAGAGCTTTGCCTGCAGGAAGAGAAACACTGGAACAGGGGCTGTGTGAGGAGCTGAGCAAACCTGTGTGACTTCACCCACTGCCAGAGTGCTGCCACCTCCGGGCTGGAATGTGGCAGCCAGTGACATCAGCTCAGTGCCAGGCAGGAAGTGAATACTCAGTGAATACTCAGTGGATACTCAGTAAATACTCACTGGATACTCACTGGATACTGCATCTCCCAGAAACTGGGCAGGAATCTGTGTGGGCACACTGCAATTACCTAAATTGGAATTTAACATCATGCACTTGGGCCAACACCTCTCCTTGTTTGGAATTATTTTTTTTTCCTTTGAGCACCATGAGACTGAGGGTTTAAATTTTGATTTTATCCCAAGGATGGATTTTCCATATTACTGGGTTTATGTGTTATTCTGGTCCTGTGAAGTTTTACTAGAATACACACATAGAATATTTAAACCTCAGTTGTTATGGCAAGTCTGGAATTGAAGGAGAGTTCCCTGGATTTCCTGTAGGACAACAGATTTCCTTTCCAACCTGTTCTGACCCAGCTTCACTTGTTAGTTCTGGCTGAGCCTTAGAACAAAGTCCCTTCCATTCCCCAGGGTGGGAAAAGCAGTGTAAGGGACAGGTGTGGTACAGAATTCTGGGGCCAAATGTGATTTCTAAGCATTTTGCCCCCTTATCCCTCCCTGTCCTGAGCTTTTTTTTAAGTCTAAGAATTCCTGCCAGCTCTCAGGGCATGAAGCACAAGAAAATCATGCAAGGAATGTGACAAATGTGGGCCAGCAAGGGTTGGATCAGATGTTTTGGTGAGGTACTGAGGATGAAATGAGCCCATGGACGTGAGACACTGGAGCAGGAAGGAGCAAAGTCCCAGCCAGGAACTATCACAGCA
This sequence comes from Pogonocichla stellata, assembly GCA_026546895.1. NCBI lineage: Eukaryota > Metazoa > Chordata > Aves > Passeriformes > Muscicapidae > Pogonocichla > Pogonocichla stellata. The sequence continues at coordinate 2,570,951 of JAOTQZ010000889.1, read as the reverse complement.
AAGGCATCTGATGGTGCAATCCTGCAGTGGGTGGGACAGGAATAAATCACAAAATCCAGCCTGAAACCACTTCAGGTAAACATGGGGAGCACTACAGCAGAAATGGATCCAGTTTCCTGCACCCAGTGGATGAAATTCAAGGCTCAATCCATGCAGTGCAATATTTTGGGGCCTAAGCCACAGCTTTTGGAAAGAGGAATTGTGCAGTTTTTTAGATTTTGCAAACATTTCCACCTGGACAGGTGACTGCAGGGGTGACTCTAATGCCAGAGCTGTACTCAGCAGAGGTGATGAGCTTTTTGCCCTTCTAGAATGAGGAGGAAAAAGCTGCTTAAGCAGTTCAAAAGCTCTCAGGGGGCTTGGAGATTATAAACCAGAATAGTGGAGCTTCTGGTACAAATCTAGAGGTGCCATGTGGGATTTCCATAGTGTGCCTGGAAAGGTGAATATACTGAGTAGATTTACCATTTGTGTGTCTGTGCTGCAGGGGAAGGAATTTTCCCTTTAAACAGCAAAGGGGGGAAAATTAAAGATTCAAGAAGTTGTAGTTTTTTGATTTTTTTAAAGATAAAATATTTAGGCAAAATATTAGTTTGTTTAGCTGCTCAGCATAAATGTGAAAACTTGTTTGAGATATTATTCACATTCTGGGGAGAGTTTCTGGAAAGTTAAGCTGCTGCCTAAACTGTCCTCTGATTTTTCTTTTTTTTTTTCTTTTTTTTAGTCAAAATAGTAGAAACTTGAATAAATTTCTTGCAGCAGAGATGATGCTCATCTCACTTGTTTGACAGGCTCATGAAAATCAGGCAGGTTTTACCCCAGTGTACATTGTATACATGTCTTGATCATTTAATTCTCTTTGCAGAACAAAACCCAGTCTCACAGTAGAGGAGAATACAATGTTTACAGTACCTTTCAAAGCCATGAACCAGAGTTTGACTACTTGAAAAGTTTAGAAATTGAAGAGAAGATCAACAAAATTAGGTGGTTACCCCAGAAAAATGCTGCTCAGTTTTTATTGTCTACAAATGGTGAGTTTATTTTGCACCATAAGATGTTACTGTGTAGGGTTGCTATTAGGATTTGGTCTAATCCTCTCCAAAGGGCTGGAATCAAGCAGGGTTTAGCTGCAGGGATCTGGGGCTGTGGTGTCCCCAGCACAGGGTGGTGTATTTGGGGTTTAATTGCTTTATATCCAGAGACCTTCATGTGTATGTGAGTCCTTTAATTAATCATTCATAGCAATTCCTGTCCTAACTGAAACTTGCTCTAACTCTTATAAAAAGAACAAACTGTGGAGGAGGTTTTTTTAATGCTTTTGATCTTGTCTTGTTTTCCCCAAGCAGCGTTTTTGTCTTTTTTTGGTGCACGTGGGCGGCCTTGTCTTGTGTGAAGGCATCAGCAGTGATGGCTGGTGTCTCTCCACAGGTCTCATTTTAAACTGTGGCTGTTTCCTTGCAGATAAAACAATAAAGTTATGGAAAATCAGTGAAAGGGACAAAAGACCCGAGGGTTATAATTTAAAGGAGGAGGATGGACGGTATAGGGATCCTACTACAGTTACAACACTACGGGTGAGTGAGTCCCAATCAGCCAGTTCCTCCTCTGCCAGCCCATGGCTCTGGGAGCAGCTGCTCCATCACACCATTAACTTCATCTTTCCTGTGCTGGGAATCCTGGCTTCTGAGCTCTTTGATGCAGCTCTGCCTGCTGAAGGCTGTGCTGGGTTTGGGTCTCACTCCTGCTCTCTTGCAGGTGCCAGTGTTCAGGCCTATGGACCTCATGGTGGAAGCCAGCCCAAGAAGGATATTTGCCAATGCCCACACATATCACATCAATTCCATCTCCATCAATAGTGACTATGAAACCTACCTGTCTGCAGATGACCTGAGGATCAACCTGTGGCACCTAGAAATCACAGACAGGAGTTTCAGTATCCTTTTGCCATTGTTCTGTGGGGTGGGAACAGGAAAACTGCTGGATTTTGTTTCCTTTCATGAGAAGTGTGTAGTATATATACAGAGAATTAATCTCCATTAATCCTAGTTATTTCTCCCTAGTAGTTGTAAGGGTTTTTACTTCTGGAGAATGGTTTGGTTTGGAAGGGACATTAAAGCTCATTCCAGGTGGGCAGGACACTTTCCACTATCCCAGCTTGCTCCAAGCCACTTCCAGGGATGGAGCAGCCCCACCTGTGTCAGGTTTCTAATACAAAATAGTATTTTATAATGTAGCAGTATAAGTAGAATTTAAACAAAATAAACTTGTATATGAAAAACTTGGAGGGAATTTGTGGTATAGAATTAATTACTGCTGGGTGGAGCAAAACTGAAGCAGGTTTTTGCTGCTGTAAGAATTATCTTGAAACGGATACAGAATGTGATGTTACCACCTTGCTTTGTAGACAAATTGGGCTTTGATTTGGGTTGTGCCTGAGTCCCACAGACCTGAAAGTGCCTAAAACTGAGAAATACCTTGGGAAAAGCCCATTTCACTGGAGGCAGTTCCTTACCAAGCTGCTGCAGACATTGTAGATATCAAGCCTGCCAACATGGAGGAGCTGACAGAGGTGATCACAGCTGCAGAGTTCCACCCCAACAGCTGCAGCACGTTTGTCTACAGCAGCAGCAAAGGCACCATCCGCCTGTGTGACATGAGAGCCTCAGCCCTGTGTGACAGACACTCAAAGTGTGAGTGCTGCACTTTGCTCTCTCCCTGCCTCATAGCACAGCTGCTGTTAGATTATATCAAACCCTGACTTGTCTCTGTGGGTTTGTGTAGGATTCCTGAAGCCTAAAATCTAAATAAATCTTAAAATTACATGTATGTTTTTCTGGAGTAAAAATAGTGAATAAAATGAGTAGCAGCTTCTGTTCAGACACCAGGAATGGCTTTTTGCAGACTTCAGGTGGTTAAAGGCCATTTGGTCTGTGCTTGATGCTGGAAATCTTGCATGTGTGAATCAAGACTTCACATATTAGAAAACAATTCATTTTTTAAGAAGCTGACCTTGGCTTGCTACAACAATAACAGAGTATGGCAACTGTACTACAATTGTTTCTCCTTGGAAGTTATTTTATAGAACACAGAGTAACACAGGGTAGAAAGGTTTTTGAGACAATGTTAAAGTTTTTCAGGTGTATCTTGTGTCAGAGACACAAACTTTCCTCTTGAAATGCCTGTCTTCTTTTCCTGCAGTGTTTGAAGAACCGGAAGATCCTAGCAACAGATCATTTTTCTCTGAAATCATCTCTTCCATATCTGATGTCAAATTTAGCCATAGTGGTCGATATATGATGACTAGAGATTATCTGTCAGTGAAGATCTGGGATTTAAATATGGAAAATAGACCTGTGGAAACATACCAGGTACTGGGTGAAAATCATGTGGGTTGGAAATTAAAAAAACTGGACAGAGGCTGGGTCTCACTGATGGTCTTGATGTGGCAGTTGCAGTTTTGTCTGTAGATTCAGGCAGAGCATCCCTGAGGTTTGGGATTCCACACTCCTGGAAGATCTTGGGATTTGCAGGGTGGTGGCAGAACCCAAACCCCTGTTTGGGGCTGAAAAGCCTCCCTGTTACCCAGGAGCAATTTGGGAGGTGGAGAGGTGATCTCCAGCTGTGAGAACCATGACAAGTCTTTGTCTTTAAGTTCTGTTGTTTCCTGAAGAAAACAGGAGGTGAAACATTTCCTTTTCATAAAATGCTTTTAGCTGCCTCTGAAAATTGCTGTTTTGTTTATAAGAAAGAGCTCTTGTGAGCACTCTCAGTTCCTTGCTTTGGAACAGTCTGGGCAGGCTGTTTTACCTGTTTTACAGGTGTGTGAGTCTGAAGCTCACTCAGTTTCTCTGATCCCTCTTTTGCAGGTGCACGAATACCTCAGAAGTAAACTCTGCTCACTGTATGAGAACGATTGCATTTTTGACAAGTTTGAATGCTGTTGGAATGGATCAGACAGGCAAGTGCAATTCTTACCCTACGACTTCAGATCTTGCCAAGTTATTCTTAAAATGAGGAGTGGAGTGCAAAAACCTGCTTTTAGACAATGTTGTAGTACTTCAGTAGGCTTTAACATGTGCATTATTAACACTGTAAGAACCTGCACCAGACCTCTAGGGGAACCCTGGGAAAACCTTCCAGGAATGTTCCTTTTTACAGGGATTTGCCATGGTAGTGACCTGCCCGTAACACCACTTAGGACAGCTCTTGCTTCTGTGCTAATTATGTCATTAGCTGCTGATTTGCTGCATTTAAAGCAGCTCACTGGTTCCCTGTCAGTAGTCAGACATGGTGCTTTTGTTTTTTCTAATTTGGCATCTGTGTGTTCAAGTATTTTTTGAGGTAAAGGGAGGATAGGGAAATTTGTAAGTGTATTTTTTCATACTGAGCAGCAGAATCAGGAGCTGTGAGGGGTTTTCACAAACTGGATGTGCTGCTTAGTACCTAAATTCACACAACTTGCGTGTCACTAAAATCACAGGGCTGAAAATCTGATGTGTTTGGGGTTTGTTGGGGCTCTCCCACGTGTGAAAAGCAAATTAAATAATGACATTCAAGGTGCTTGGATAACAAAATACCTCAGAGGGCCCAGGGAAGGACAAAGGGTGTTTTGGTATAAAACAAGGCAATACCTGCTTCCCTTTAGCTGTAGCAGCTGTGGGTGAAGCCACCATCCGAGCGCTGACCTTTCACCTTGCTGAAAGCAGAAACAATTCCCAGCTGACCTCTTCCTTCTTCCCCCTGTGCAGCATTGTCATGACAGGATCTTACAACAACTTCTTCAGGATGTTTGACAGGAGCAGCCGGCGCGACGTGACGCTGGAGGCGTCGCGGGAGAACAACAAGCCGCGCACGGTGCTGAAGCCGCGCAAGGTGTGCGCCAGCGGCAAGAGGAAGAAGGACGAGATCAGCGTCGACAGCCTGGACTTCAACAAGAAGATCCTGCACACGGCCTGGCACCCCAAGGAGAACATCATCGCTGTAGCTACCACAAACAACTTGTATATATTTCAAGACAAGATGAATTAGGGTTGGCATTCCTAACTGAAGAGTCACTTCCTGCATAGTTGAAATAGTTGAATCTAGCATTTGTACCTGTAAGGAAAGCGAGTGAGAGGTCCATTATGGCACCCCTTTCCAGTGTTTAAAATGTGCCATATGACAACACACTTTTATAGCTCCATGGAGAAGGCTCTGTGGCTCTGTTGTCTCCATACCTGCTAGCCATTTAGGTGAGGGTAGGGCACTTTTTAATTTAAATGACTACTTGCACCATCTTGCCTAATGGACTAGACTGGACTGTCTCAACATCGGTTTACTCCACTTTTTATGCCTTCCATTGTGATGACGTCAGACACAGGGAAAGCCTTCAATCATGCTATGGGATTTAATTGTGTAACCTCATTACTGTATCATTCGTGGCCCCCTTTTTTTATTAAATACAGCTCATTCTTGCTGTGGCTTGTAGCATTCCTCCTCCTTCTGGCCTCCTGGACTCCCCCTTCCCCCTCGTCCCCCTCCACCTCGCCTCGGTGGTGGTGTATGGAAAAAAAATAAACAAAATAAAGCACATAAAATGGGTCCTTTTGGGGTCAGTGGTAAAGGGGGTCTGTGTTGCAACAAATGTTTTAATAAACAGTTGACTGTAATCACTCCTTGCCATGTCTGGCACCAAAAACAAAAAAAAGAAAATAAGGAAAAAAACAAACTACTGAATAAAAGTGACAAAGAATGGAGAATCTGTTTTCTTTTTTTTTTTTAATCTACCTCTTTATACAAATACTCTGTGTTTTATCTTAGATGCATGAAAATAAAATGATGGTTTTTGTAATGATTTTAACCAGTATTAATTATTTTTCATGGGAATGAAGAGAGGGAGGGATTTCACAGGTACCTGCATTCACTCCTGAGTGACCTGAGCACCAGCTCGTGTGTGACCACTTCCAACTCTGCTGTCAGCTTTTGATCTGAGCTGTCACTTCCTGTGTCCTTGAATGCTTCTCTTTTTAACCTGTTGCTTTAATCAGAAAGGGAATAGAATCTTCAGGTTTTAAATTCCATTTGATGGGACTGATGTCTTACTGTTGAGTTTCATCCTGGTTTCTTCAATGCCTTGTTTTAGGATAAAATACCTTTAATGCCTTGTTTAGAGCACCAAGTCCCCTGTGGCTTTTTGAGAAGTTGTCTGAGCTCTTGTGTGGTGTTCTGTAGTGCCAGCACCATGGTTCCATAGCTAATGACTGCACTGCATTCTGCTGCTCTATTTTCTGTATTTATTGCTAACTGGAAATGTAGTTCTAACCATGCAAGTGTTTTCTTCTGGCTTTTGGCTTTGCAGAGTTCCTGCACTTACAGAAATGTTCAGTGGTGCAAGGAGCCAAACATGTGGAGTGCAGAAGCTGCATGAATTAAGTGTTCATAGTGATGTGAGAGGTTTCAACTCTTCAGCACATAAGGCTTATCCAAAGACGAACTAGATATTGATGCTTTATACGGCTCATGAGTTTTTACTTCCAGATATTTTTGCTAAATGTGCTTTTAGGTTTTGCTCTTCCTTCATGGAAATGTTCAGTGAAGTTTGAATTCATGGTGAATTTACCTTGACTGAGAGAATCTTTACTTTTGAGTTACCTGTATTTAATTATTTCTGTGGCTTAGAGGTAGTTATTAAAATGACATTATGATTTGATCAACTGAGATACTGTTTCTGCTGTAAACTTTTGGCTGGGTTAGAGGTTGTTAACAAGACTACTATTGCAATCACTCTTCAGATTTTTTAAGTCCCTGTGCAGTGGTTTGAAAATGTAAAAATTCTAATATTTATTAATCCAGTTCTCTTAAATACAGTATTTGTCTTGTACCATGCATGCCTGACCATGAGCCTTTGTAAGGATTTAACCTTTTTTTTTCACCTGTTAGCCTTGTAAAACAAATGAACTGCCCCAGAGACAGCAGCTGTTTTCCAGTGGGTGAATAAATGAGTGAGCCCTACTCCTACTTAGTAGCATGTGACTAATCTTACTCCAGCAACCAGACGTTCCAACAATTCAAGAAACAACTCGTTGAGTAACATTAATCACATGTACAGCTGTTTGCAGGGCCAAGGTTTATTCTTTATCTACTGTGAGGGCACAGAGGTGATGAGATGCTTTTGCTGTGGAGCTGGTAAAACCCTGTTTTGTGAAGGTGTAGGTTTGATGCTGGGGTGGGAAGGTGAGATGAGGGCATTGAGGCTGCTCTTCCTGTGCCACCCAGAGCCCAGGGATGCACTGAAGGTGTGAGCACAGTGAGGGGTGCAGTCACCTAGAGCAATACTCCAGTTCAGCTTCCTCTTGGAGCACAGCTGGGCCTGCTGGGATGGGTGAAAGCTTGCCTTGGGAAAGGCTTTGGGTTTGCTGGTAATGGTGATCCTTGAGATGTCAGCTGAGGTTTAACTTGTCTTCACCAAACCCAGCTCCTGCCTGTGCTGTCACACTGTCCATTAGAGAATTCTCTAAGCACACTGTCCACTGATACATGCTGTAAATCGTATATTTTATTAATAAAAGTACACAGAGAATACACTTTGTCAGGATGCTTTTTATGCTCTTTCCCACCCCTCCCCTTTTCTGCATTTGCAGGTATTTTTGAATGAGTGATCTCTTCCCTGTGCCTGGGGAAGTGTTCCTGTCCCTGGTCACTGCTTTCAGCTGCCCAGTAAAACCAGTGCAAATCTGCAATTCCCAGTCCCTGAATGCCAGACTGATCGTGGGGAAGGCATTCTCTTCCCTGCTGAAGAAGCCACCAGGATGGTACTGAAATGCCACCAAGCAGCACTTGGGTGGTTTTATCGGCAAAGTGACAGCCACAGTGTCACTCCTGCTGCCAGGTCCTGCTCAGGATGAGGTGTTTGTCCAGCTGACAGTGCCGAGCTGCAGGAGAGCCCTGTGCCTCCAGTCCTTCCCTGCCAGGACCTGGCTGCTGCCTGGAAAACACGCTGGGTATGCAGCAGCACCAGCTCCCCGACTGCTCTGCTCAGGGAGGACAGGATCGTTTATTGCTCAACTACAAATCCTTTTATTATCAGCCTGATGGGAAAAAACTCGGGTTCTGCTGACAAGCAGAAACCTGTGGGGTTTCCCCTCCTGGAGAGGGGCTGTGGATGATGGAATACCAATATTTTCAAAGAGATTTTTATTGTCACCTTCTTAGGCACAGCAGAGCTGGGAAGCAATTTCCTGTGTGCTGCTCCTCTGCTCTTCCCCTCGGGCTGCAGAGGTGTAAAACATCCCGGCTCACATCGAACACTCCTTTATCGAACACAAGGTGCCTCCTTCTGCCCTTTCCCGTGGAATTGGCTGTTGTAAAGGGGAGGAGCAGTGTCTTGGACAGAGGTGTGCAGCGAGTGAAGCTGCTGTGGAATGACTGTGGGTGTCTGGAGCTGTTGGTTTGCCCGCAGCAAACATCTCATTTCACTTGGTTTGGGCTTGTAAAGATAAGCGGTGGAATAAAACCAGTGTTTGTTTCACAGCTGAGAGAATAAAACTCGGTGAATTCAATATCTCTACACAGTGAATTTTACCCTCCAATTTTAACCATCTCGATCTTTGCAAAAAGGAAAACAGCCCGGGCTGGTTTCAATTATGCTTTTCTGAGCCGGGGCTCTCCACTAGGAGGCAAAACGTTACTGTGAAGAGGTGGAGGCTCCGGAACCGAGAGGGGTCACGGCGAGGTGTGGCCGCTGTCCCTCGAAGTCACCTCCGGAATCAGCAGCGACCAGTTGTTGCTAAATATGAAACGCTATAAAAGCCTTTCCAGGGTGGATTGTTGCAGGACGAGGAGTTCAGCCGAGGCGTGCAGGGCAAGCAGCCCCTGTGCTGGGGGATGCTGCGTGTGGCCAGCTCAGGAAAGGGATTTTTTCAGCTCTGGGGAACAGAAATACTAAAAAAAGAAAATAAAAGTGATCGAGGCGTGTTGTAGACTTGAGAATCATGGGATGGTTTGGGTTGGAAGGACCTTAAATCCCATCAGTGCCACCCGTGGCAGGGACACCTCCCACTGTCCCAGGGGGCTCTGACCTGGCCTGGGACATTCCAGGGATCCAGGGACATCTTTCAGCCACATCTTTCCTTCTTTACTTGTTCCAAACATTTAGAACACCTCGGAACCACGAGATAAACCAGTGGCGTTATCTTGGCTCTAGGTCTTGTTAATTGTTTGATTCCAATTGACTTAAAGGCTTTTTTTTTATTATTTTTTTTTTCCCTGGAAGAAAAACCTTTGTATTGCACTCTAGTACAAAAAGCTTTTCCCAGGAATTTATGGCCATTGTTTCTCTTCTATTAACGTGTGGTTTTGTGTCTGTCCAACCCTGCCATTGTCACGGCATTTTCCACGGCAGGATCCAAATTGCAAACATCAATTACATCATTCAAATGCCTCATGGAACCTGTGTAGTGGCTCGAGCACAGGGCTGAAAGTCAGGCCTTGTGAATGCTATTTCTGGCTCTGCATTGACTCACTCTATAATCTTGATCAATTTATTTCTGACTCAGAAATTTTAATAGTCCCACTTGACTGATAAATATTCATGCCACAAGTGTTGTGGCAAATGCTTCCTGAATGAGGGTGGTGACAAATGCTCGTGTTAGGCTGTGATTTGAGGGTTGCAAAGTAGGATTGGGTTACCCAGGTGGGTTTTTTACTCAAAATCACAAGTAGCTCATTGTTCTGAACTCCAATCTCAAATGTTTCCGCAGCCCCTCCACCTGTAAACAGTTGTTTTATCAAATTAATTAAATTAATTAAATTTCTTTTTACTGCTAATGTGGCTAATTCTACCCCAGAGACATCCAGATTTTCCACAGGGTTGGATATTTGGTACAGTCATGCAAGGCCTGCAGTTAAATTGAGAAGTGTTGGTGTTACAAAAGGTGGATTTCAAACATCCAACATTACTGTAGATGAATAGAAGACAAAAAAATATTTGAAACAGGTATTGTAGCATGGAATGATTGTGACGCTTGTGGATACAAGATTTTTCTCCAGCTTAAAATAGTTCTGATACAGAAATTGATTTCTTCACATTTGTAACAGGGACTAAACTGGAGTTGTGCCTGCGTGGCTTCACTCTGATCGTGCTGCTGCTACTGAATTCCTACAGTGAGTCCAGTAATGAAAAAACACAATTTATACTCTCCTGGCTGTTGATGGGAGAACTTTATTGTGTAAAAGGCTCCTTTACAGCTTTTGGGAAGCAAAATGCTTATAAATATAAATATATATGTGAGAGAGATGAGACTGAAGTCACAAAGTTCTATCGAAGAGTCCAGACCTCCAAATAAACCTTAAAGTTGAAGTGGTGTCAAAACAGAATGAAGGTAAAATGAAAAGGAGGCTCAGGGGGAATTTCTGGCTCTGCACAACTCCCTGCCAGGAGGGGACAGCCGGGGGGATTTGGGATTTCTGCCAGGGAACAGGGGCAGGAGGAGAGGGAATGGCCTCAGGGGAGGCTCAGGGTGGACATCAACAGGAATTTCTCCCTGGAAATGGTTGTTAAATATAGGAAGGGATTGCCCAGGGGGGTGTCCAAGGAACTCCTGGAGGTGACACTCAGTGACAAGGTGGAGATTGGGCACAGCTTGGACTCAACGACCTTGGAGCTCTTTCCCAACTTAAATTATCCTGTGATTTTGGGAGGGCAGAGTGGGAGAGGGATTTCCTGACCACCCCAAACCTTACCCTTGTTGTTATAGACATCTAAGTAATTTGGTGCAGAGAAGATTGTGATTAACGAGGGAAAGCCCGTGGTCTGGCTCTTCCTGTACATTCGGTACCTGCAAAACAGGGCAGGAGTTAAACCTGGCTCAGCCCAGCCCAGCCCAGCCCAATCCCAGCCCAAACCCTGCCCAGCCCCTGGGCTGCAGCACTTACCCAGCATCCTGGGCTTCGTGAGCTCGGATTACGGATAACAAACTATTGTTCTGCAAAAATTCACACACTGCAGGATAACTGGAAAACAAGAAGGGAGGAGAACTCAGCAGGGAGCAAAGGAGAGCACAGAGCTCGGGTGGTCTTGGTTGCAGGGAGAAACTTGCAGAAAACATTCAGCTTCTGTCCAGCACCCCAGAATATGTTTTTTCATTCAAAAATTAATTGTAAAGGGTTCTGTTTATAAGTGGACTGTCAGCACAAATCCTTTTTTAGCAAGGAGAGATTATTTCCTAGAGATCCAGGTGCTGAAAACCACTCACAGGGCCAGTCCAAAGAAGCATCTCTGCTGTTTGAGACCCCAATTCTATAAAGTAACTTATCCAAAGCCAGCTCAGTATTACAGAAGAAAAAAACAAGAATTTGAGCATTAGAGACAGCTGAGGAGAATTTAATGTACAGAGTGGCCTGAACAGTGGATTTAGTGTGAGGGGAGAGAAATGCCCCCCAGACCAGCCCTCACCTGTAGAAATAGGAGCAGCCTCGGACAGTGTTGTGGGCAAAATGCTCCAGGGTTTTCTCGTTGCCGTAATCCTCCGAGGGATCCGACCACAGCAGGTCACACATGGGACCAAAGGCTGGAGGCTCCTTAAACCTGTCTAACTGGAGAGGGGACACAACATCAGCAGGAGCTGTGGAGGATTCCAGCCCCAAATCCACCCAGGGGGAACCCCACTGCTGCCTGGAAAGGCTGAGCTGGAGCAGAGACTGGACAGAGCAAAAGGGATAAAATTGGAATTTATTGAAGGGATTCACCTTGGGCAGTGCAAGAGCCTGGATGGGGCTACAACAAATCAAATCCAAGATGGATCCTGAGTTTTATTCTTTTGTAAGTTTTGGTTCATCTGGGGGTCAACCATCCAACCACAGCCCCAGGCTATGAAGTCTCATCTCCCTGGCTTTCTCCTTTCCCTTGCTGCTGTTTCTGCTTTTTGGGTACTGGGTGTCCTTGATTTTCTGGCTGTTTTGTCCAACCACCCTGTGAAGAGAACTTACTAACACCTAACTAACACTTTACTAACACCTAACTAACACCTTACTAACACCTAACATGAAGTTTCAAGAGTTACACACCAAGCAGCAGAGATTCTAAAAAATATAAAAGCTAAAACCCAAAGCATTGAAGGTTTGGGATGGAAGGATTTGATAAAGGTCCTGGATTAGGATTTGATTGAACTCAGCACCCCCTTGCTGGCAGAGAAGCTCTCCCAGCACACACCAACCCCACCCAGATGCCCCCAAACTGCAGAGATTTAACAACCAAGTGGTTTGAACTCTCTCCACCTGCCCCCTGATCCCCCTGAACCTCACCAGGACGAACTCAGGGAAATGCCTGGGAAGGGATTGCTCTGTCAGGGAAGGGAGAACTCCATGGAGCTGACTTACTTTCCTAATGTCATCTAGACATGTGATTTCTGGAGAGAGGCCCCCGTGCACACACAGGAACTGCTGGTTGAGGAGGGCAGCAAGAGGAAGACAGTCGAAGGTGTCCATGCACGCGTCGTACACTCGCTCCGAGTACTTGATTCGACCTGGCAGGGGGGGATTAAACAGGATTGATGGGATAAAGTGCTGATCAATCAACTCAGGGAACTCCATTTCTAAAGGAGGTATGGCAGCTCAGAATCAAAATGGCCCAAAAATCAAGTTTTGCATCAGGGTGTTCATGAAAATACTGACCTAGATCAAACCTCGCGCCTGTGGATTTGTGAAAATTCTGATTTGGAATCAGATTCTGCATCTCTCTATTTGTGAAAATACTGATTTGGAATCAGATTCTGCATCTCTGTATTTGTGAAAATACTGATTTGGAATCAGATTCTGCACCTCTGTATTTGTGAAAATACTGATTTAAAATCAAATTCTGCACCTCTGTGTTTGTGAAAATTCTGGTTTGGAATCAAACCTTGCACCTGTGTGTTCGTAAAAATCCTGATTTAGAATCAAATTCTGCACTTGAGTGTTTGTGAAAATTCTGGTTTGGAATCCAACTCTGTGCCTGTGGATTTGTGAAAATTTTGATTTGGAATCTGTACCTATGCATTCATGAAAATACTGATTTGGAATCAAACCTTGCACCTGTGTGTTTGTGAGAATTCTGATCCAGAATCAAATTCTGCACCTGTGTGTTTGTGAAAATACTGACTTGGAAAAGAACTGTTGGATGTGTAAAAGAAAAGGGTTTTTTAAATCTGGAATTGGACAATATTCATCTCCCTTCAGGCTGTTTTCTAAAACACCTGCACTGAGATGAGCACAAAGGAGATGAGGTGTTTCCACATCATGAAAACTGGGATCATGGAATAAATTTGGGATGCTGATGAAGCCACCCCATCCCTCCCCTTAAAAATGCTCAAACTCTGTGCACATCTTTTAACTGAAAAATAAAAAAAATAAAAAATCTATAAGGTAAATGATCTCCCCAGTGCAAAGATCCTTCCCCCATTCCCAAGTGCAGTCACTGATCCCAGCTGCACAACCTGGAATCTTTTGGCACTGATTAAATGTTGCTGGGCCTGCAATCAGGGAGGGGAGGATGTGCCTGGCTCATCAGGGGAGAAATTCCCATTTCTTCCATCCACACTCAGTCTTTGAAACCAAAAGGCCACATTTGGTGCTTAGCAGAATTTAAAAATTTGGGTTTTGGGGTGTTTTTTATAGCAGGGGTTGAAAGAGGAAAACAAGACAACAAGGTTTTTACAGCTCTGATGCCACAAAAATTGAAGCCCACACCTTCTCACAACACATTTAAAAAAAAAATAATATAAAATGTATTATTTAAATGCATTCAAATCCTTCTCCCACTGCTGATACTTACATTCCTGCTTGAAGGTGAAATATTCTGTGAGGTGCCTGCACTCGTGGTTGCCTCGAAGGAGGAACAAGGTTTTGGGATGATTTATCTTTAAACTCCATAAATACAGCACGCACTGCAAGAGAGGCAAGCAGGGGAATGTCACAAAATCCTTTCCCAGGGCCACCCATCAGCCTGAGACTGCACTAAGAGGTTCTGGGAAGACACCCAAAGTGGAACCCAGCTCCATAATGGGCAGTGGATCTTCTCCTGGAAAAGCCACTGGGATTTCTCTATATTAGGGCTGGCTTGGAGAAGTGACAAATGAGGCCAGAGCCAACAGAAAGCAGCTCAGGGCTGGGTGGGGGCAGCTCTGCTCCCAGCACAAACCAAAGGGGAAAAAAAAACCCTTTTGCAGAGCAGCAAAGCAGAACCAGCTGTTTGCTCCAGATGTTCCACTGGGATGGAGAGAGCAGCGAGAGGAACAGGCAGACATTTGCCCAAAAACACCTGGAAAATTCAACTTCACCCTCCCCACTGATTTCCCTCCCCCTGCCTGGTTTTTCTGCTTGCTCTACAGTCATGAGAAGTTCAAGCTGAAAACAGGAAAAGCTGAGCCCAAAAAACAAGCTTAGCTTAGCAAAGCTTTGCAAAGGGCTTTCCACATTCCCTCTGTGTGCAGCAGCACCTGCAAAGCCTGAGCCTTTGATGAGGCACAGACCAAAGTCAGGCCTAAAGTGGGGGTTTAGCAGAAATATTTCATGCTGGCTTCCCCAAAAAAAGCCTGAGGGAAGGGCTGGGAGGTGACAGGGCTCAGTCACCCTGAGTGTCAGGCTGTTGGCACATTCCCCTCCTTGCTGTGGAGGCTGCAAGGACAATCCACAAGGACAGGATCTGGATTAAAGTCTCCAACAGGAGCTTATCCTGGGAATGGGAAGCACCACCAGGTCTGGTTACACCCCCAACATCCCTGATCCCCAGGAACCAGCTGGGAACAACCCCCAGACCCAAAGAACCAGGTCCCAGCTGGTTCCCAGCTCAGGTCTGGTGGTGTTTCAGCACTGAGCCTGCAAGGTAAGCTCTGCAGGAATCATCCCAGCTGATCCCAAAAACCCTGAGCAGCTCTAAAGCACTGCCTGTCTCTCACTTGGAATTCAACCCCACATTAACAACTTGATTAATTGGGAATTCCAAAAGAGAACAGGGCCAAGGCCAGTAGCAGAATGATGTTTTATTGCATCTGTTACCAGGAGGAATGCTCCCAACAAAACCATTTGTAATTATTCTGGGATTTAAAGCTTTAACCTCCCTGTGTTTGCAAGTGAAATGTCACTTTTCAGGGCTGGCAGGAGAGCTTGGAAGTTGCTATAAATGAACTAAATGACTTGGAGGAAGAAGCAGCCCTGGCATCAAAGCAAGGCAGAGATACAGCACCAACAGGGGAGGGCTGGGATGTATGGGAGGCTGGCAGCTTGCAGAAGAGAGATTTTGAAACACACTTGAAGGGGTTTGAAGCGAACTGGGGTTGAATTTGGCACCACAATTCCTCCTGGGATGTGGAGAGTGGCCATTCCCTAGGATGTGGGGAATGTGGGGGCTGCCAGGTGCCAGCACAAGGAGGAAAGGACACTGAAGAGCCCTCGAGGGCTCCAGAGGGGCTGGAATGAGAAATGAGCAATGAGGGAGTTTCTGCTCTCACATGCTTCAGATGTTTCCTGGTGTTTTGCACAGATCCCTTTCCCAGTGCTGCACCCAAAAATTGGTTACTGCCTGTTTGCAATAGCCAAGGAGCAAATCCAGATAGTCACAGCTTTTTGGGTTTAAATAATGTTAAATAATCTCCTTCTCTCCTTATTCTGCCCCTCGGTGTGAAGGCTGAAGCCAAGGGTTTGATCCACTTGGAAAGGAAAAGCTCAGCAGGACACAGGGAAGAATTCCAAGAAGAATTTGGATCTGTAACCCCAAAAATGCAAGAGGGGTTGGTGCCAAACCTGCCCTACCCTGACCTCCCTCACCATTCCCAAAATCTGGAATTTGTAAGGAAGTTTTTACACACGGAGCCTGCCAGAGTGGGAACAGAATTCCCAAACCCAGCCCACAAATCCACCTTCACTCCCACTTCACAGGGATGACTGGATCTTTTTAATATTACTCTGGATCTCTTTGACATTATTCTGGGTAAAAAGTGCATTCAATCAAGGTTAACATGTAATTCCATAATTAGACAGCAATCACGTGTCCTGTCATAACTGGATTGGAAGAAGTGGCCTGGGAAAGGTGCACCCATTATCACACCACCTTTCCTGATAAATTTCCTCTTTCCATGGATTCTGTTCCTGGCCTTAACAACTGTTTTGCTTCCCTAATTTAACAAAATCATCCTATTCACTGTTTTCCAGCTTCATGGACTGGGATGGTCTTTCCCTACCACGAGCACAGACCTCTCTTGTGCCCACTGTGGGATTTGGGATTAAAAGCTCCATGAAAGGAGCATTACTCCCCACTGGGAATCCTTCAGCATGTCCCAAAGGAGGAATTCACCCTGATTTCCCTGCTGCCTGTCAGCCCAGCACCCTGGGGCTGGGATCTGGGACCAGATCCATGAGTCTGGCTGTCACAGTGGGTGTGGGACAGCAAATCCTTCCAGCAGCATTCCAGCTTTCACATGCTTCTTCCCCTCCCCTCTCCCCTCACAATTCTTTTCTTCAGAAAAAACAACAAAAAAACATCAACCAATCTACTCTCCATGGCCTCATTATACTGGGAATTCATGTTTTTAAATGAGAATTTCCCTGAGCTAGAGGCCCAGCAAGAATTTGTTGAATGATTTGTTGCCAACATCCAGCTGAGCTGATAAACTGAGAGGTTTCAAGAGGGTGGGAGGGGGTTGAGTTGTGGAATCTGAGCCACAGATTCCTCCTTGTACCTGGACAACCAAACACCTGGAGGCACAGGGAACACCTGGCAGGGATATTTGGCCCTTACACCTCCCTGGCCCCCACTCTGGCATTATTTCCTGCAGCAGGATGCAATTAAACCATCCCCTCCTATCTCATTCTGCTAAAAGGTCACAGTTGTGGAATTGTGGAATATCCTGAGCTGGAAGGAATCCACAGGGATATTCCAAAGCCTGGTTCTGCTCAGGGCAGGCACTGGATCATCTCCCCATGGATCCAAATTTTGTGTGGTGACTCATGAGGCTGCTGCTGCTGCTCCCCAAATTCCCAGGGTCACCTCACAAGGAAAACCTGGATTTTTTTCCATCTGGGATATTCCAAACCTGCTGTTTTACTACAGAAAGCAGATTTTGTGCATCCAGGTGGCAATCTCTTCCAGCACAGTGCACCAGGTGGAAGGGAGAGGCACATGGGAATGAAAACTTTGGGATTCTGCCTTATCCTGGTGTTTGGAGTAGCCCCTGCCTGTGCCCACCCTGAGCCGTGGGATCAGAGGGATTCTCCAGGGGAATCTGTGGCAGGAGGAAAGGAAAAAGCAGCAGGAAATAAAAGATAAAACATCTTTTTTGCTCTACCACTTCAGTTCTCCAAGGAGAGACACCAAATTGGAATCCTTCCATATTATCACAGGCAGAGAGGACAAGGGGGAATAGATTTAAACCAAAGATTTGGGAAAAATTTCTGCCCTGTGAGGGTGGGGAGACCCTGGCACAGGTTGCCCAGAGAAGCTGGGAAAGATTTCCCCATCCCTGGAGGTGTCCAAGGCCAGGCTGGACAGGGCTGGGAGCAACCTGGGATAGTGGAAAGTGTCCCTGCCAGGGCAGGGGGTGGAACAAGAGGGGATTTAAGGTTCTTTCCAACCCAAACCATTCCATGCTCCTGCGATGATCCCAGCATGGAGAGACCAGGGTGCTGATCCCCAGAACTCCTGGAGATCTGAGATTAAATCCTGAGCTAAGAGCAGAGTGGGAGCAGCACTTTTCTACACAATCCAGACACAGGGCTCAACACCAAAAAAAATCCTCCTTTTCTCTCAGAAGGAGCTGCTGTTCTGGAATATAATCCCTTTTCCAGGTGAACACTTTTCCAGGAAGTGCAAACCCAGCATCCCAGCAGTGGGATGTGTCCTTCCCCTTCCTCCCTGGGGGGCTCCTCCTGCCAGCACCACCCCAAACCCCACCAGCCCCAGCTCTGCCTCATCCATCCCAGCTCCCCCTCCTCACACCTTGGCTCCCTGTCAGGATTCCAGAGCTCAGGGCTGGAAGGGAGCCAGGGGCTGCTGGAGCTCAAGCTGTCAGCCCTGCTCTCCCTAAATCCTCTGCAGAATCCTTCAAAGAACCCCTTGCACTCATCCCTGACAGTTCCTCCCTAAACATTTTCACTGGGTGAAGGCTCCTCTGCAGAGCTCAGCTGTTCCTGCAGCTCCTTTTTTTCCAAGAGGAATCACCCCCTGTGCCATTCCAGCTGATTACTGCCACACTTCAGCTCCCTGCTCCCCCAAAAACCCTTCCTCACGTTGCTTCCAACTGGGATAAGAGCTGCACTTCCCTTGGCCCTGCCTCTGTGAATCCAGATGGCTGCAATCCCTTGGGATTTGTGGCATTTGCTAAGAGCTGTCCCTTCCTGTCCCATCCCAGCTCTGCACTGAGCCAGCAGCAGCCACAGGGATTTGCTGAATCCTTTATCCCCCACACCCAGAACTCCCCAATTTCCTGATCCACTGAATCCTTTATCCCCCACACCAAGAAATCCCAAATTTTTTGCTCCACAGGGATTTGCTGAATCCTTTATCCTCCACACCCAGAACTCCCCAATTTCCTGATCCCCATGGATCTACTGAATCCTTTATCCTCCATACCAAGAACTCTCCAATTTCCTCATCCACATGGATCCACTGAATCCTTTATCCCCCACACCAAGAACTCCCCAATTTCCTGCTCCACATGGATCCACTGAATCCTTTATCCCCCACACCAAGAACTATCCAATTTCCTGATCCACTGATCCTTTATCCTGCACACCAAGAAATCCCAAATTTTTTGCTCCACAGGGACTTGCTGAATCCTTTATCCCCCACACCCAGAACTCCCCAACTTCCTGCTCCACATGGATCCACTGAATCCTTTATCCTCCATACCAAGAACCCCCCAATTTCCTGATCCACTGATCCTTTATCCTCCACACCAAGAAATCCCAAATTCTTTGCTCCATGGGGATTTGCTGAATCCTTTATCCCCCACACCCAGAACTCCCCAATTTCCTGCTCCACATGGATCCACTGAATCCTTTATCCTCCATACCAAGAACTCTCCAATTTCCTCATCCACATGGATCCACTGAATCCTTTATCCTCCACACCAAGAACTCCCCAATTTCCCGCTCCACATGGATCCACTGAATCCTTTATCCTCCATACCAAGAAATCCCAAATTCTTTGCTCCACATGGATCCACTGAATCCTTCATCCTCCACACCCAGAACTCCCCAGTTTCCTGCTCATGGAATCCCAGGGAGTTGCAAAGCCCTGTCCCAGCCCAGGTGACTTTTGCTGCTTTTCCTGACCCCATTCCAGGTTTTCCAGGGGGAAGCAGTGACTCAGGCTCTTTCTGCTCAATCCTGAATCCTGCAGCTTTTCCAACATTTGCTTCCCACTCTCTGCTGGGATCCTGTTGCCTGTGCCTGAGTGACAGCTCCAAGTGACATTAAAACCACTCCAGAAGGCAGAGGTTGGGCATTAACCCCATCACTGCCACCTCACTGTCACTGTGTGAGGATCCAAAGATTGGGACATCATTTTCCTGCCCAAAATCCCTCTCTGAGTTATCAGCATTGCCTTCATCCCATGCAGAGCTCCACTGGAGGGTAAATCCAGCAGGAGAGATCTGGGTTTGCTGTCTGGACTCATTCTGAGCTGGATTTTAATGATTTTGAGCTGTAATTTACTGATTCTGAGCTGGATTTAATTGATTCTGAGCTGTATTTTACTGAGCTGCATTTGAACTGATTTTGATTTGCACTAAATTCATTTTGAGCTGGACTTTATTGATTCTGAGCTGAGTTTTATTGATTCTGAGCTGAGTTTGAAATGATTTTGAGCTGGTTTTAACTGATTCTGAGCTGTATTTTACTGAACTGCATTTGAACTGCTTCTGAGTTGCACTTCATTCATTCTGAGCTGAATTTAATAGATTCTGAGCTGAATTTTACTGATTCTGAGCTGCATTTGAACTGATTCAGAGTTGCAGTTACTTGATTCTGAGCTAAATTTTATTGATTCTGAGCTGCACTTTTCTGATTCTAAGCTACATCTGAACTGATTCTGAGTCGTATTTAACTGATTCAGAGCTGGATTTTAGCTGAGGTTCAACACTTCGGGTTCCTTTACCCCCAGCACCCCCAGGCTCCACCTCTTTGGTCACCTCTATACTGAAGTAGCCTCTGTCCACATAGTCCCCCAGGAAGAGGTAGCGAGTGTTATTGGGTGATCCTCCCACTTCAAACAGCTTCATCAGGTCAAAGAACTGCCCGTGGATGTCACCACACACTGGGGGAGGAAGAAGAGCACAAAAGAGGGACAGAATTACCAAGCTGAGAAAAGCAAGGCACAACAGCAGTGAGGAGTTGGGTTGATGTGGCCAGAAATGTGAATTCTGTCCCCATCTGTTGGAGCCGGGTGGGGCAGTGACCCTGATCTCCTGGCACATATTATCTGCTAATGGGCCAT
>JAOTQZ010000889.1:2510390-2527676 GCA_026546895.1 Pogonocichla stellata | reverse complement strand
AAACAAAACAAAAAACACACATTAAAAAAACCCACAAAAAACCCAACAAACCCCCCCAAAACAAACAAACAAAAAAAGTAGAAAACACCAACAATAAAACCTTGGAAGGAACCTGCATGTTTTCAGCACCCACAAAGATCCCAGGCAAAGCACTTGGACCTGCAGCTGTTCACTGTGGAGTTCAGTCGAGAACATCAACCCCCAGAGTGTTCTGGAAATATTTTGTGAGGTGTACAGGAGCCTTGGCAAGATGATTTTGGAGGTTGCTTAGGATTTCTCCTTTCCTTTCCCCGGTAGAAATGAAACAACATTTGTCACTGAGGTGGAGGAAATCATTTTTTCATCACAGATAGGCTCCTGAGGAGCATTAGTTCTTTTTTTATGATAAAGGAAAACACTTTTTGCTCAGTTGTGAGGAGTAAATAGCAAAGTGTGGCTGTTTGCAGTAGTTCCTCCTTTGGGGTGACTCCCACTGCTGTGCTGCCATCACAGAGGGGCAGCCTAAGTTAAAGAGGGAACATAAAAGAAGTTCAGAAGCTGCAGTGGACTGAAACAGGAGAGGTCAGCACAGCAGCAGGAGACAGTGAGCAAAGAGCCAAGTGGGAGCAGCAGAGGCTCCCAGAGCTCTGCCAGCACTGGATTCTCCAGGAATTGGAGCAGATGATGTTTTAGGGGATGTGTTTGGAGCAGGCTCAGCCTGGCTGTGCCACCCCAGTGCTGTGGGTTTGCACTTCCCATGGAGAGTACAAACAGAGCAGTGAAAGTGAGAATATCAGGCTGGTGGCAGCACAGAGAGCTCAGCAGGGCTTAGTTTTGGTGAGGAAGAAATGTCCTCACTCAATGCAGATGAATAATCATGGGCAGGCCCTGGTAAAAGTCACCCAGAGGAGCTGTGACTGTTCCTGGACCCCTGGCAGTGCCCAAGGCCAGGCTGGGATAATCTGGGACAGTGAGAGGTGTCCCTGCCATGGCAGGGGTGGCTCTGGTGGGATTTAAGGTCCCTCCCAACCCAAACCATTCCATGATTCCATATTTAGATGGGATTTGGGGAATAAATATTGGGAAAGGGGCTGGGATGGGATTCCCAGAGGAGCTGTGGCTGCCCCTGGATCCCTGGCAGTGTCCCAGGCCAGGCTGGGATAATCTGGGACAGTGAGAGGTGTCCCTGCCATGGCAGGGGTGGCACTGGGACGGGATTTGAGTCCCTCCCAACCCAAACCCTTCCATGATGTCTGTGACTGTGCCTTTGGAGACTGAAGTGCTTCTGCAATAAATAACCTGTTAGCAACTATCAGCTGCTTTGCTCATTTAGGAAAATAACCCCACAAAGTTGGTGCCTAAGAGCACCAGGGGTCTGAACCTCACAAGGATGATTTTAAGGTCCCTTCCCTCCCAGACAAATCTGTGATCCCACAACTTCTGCATTCTCCAGCATGGTCCTGCCTGGAGACCTGAGAGTAGCTTGGCAAAGGCCAAGGGGAGCAGCAAGGCCAAGAGTTTGTCCAACAGCAGGGCCAGAGCACAGAGCTGTGCTCCCCCAGCAGAGAGGCCCCTCATTGTGCCAGGACATCAAAAGGGGAGGTTTGTGACGCTGGGGAGGGTGGGGAAAGGAGCCTGGCTGCATAAGAACCAGCAAATCTGGGCCCTTCTGGATAATTGATTAATTACTCTCATTTTATTAGGCAATGTATTAAGTAGGGTTCAGTGCATTAACAACTCATTAACTGGGGCAGCCAGGGACAAGCACAAGGAACACATGCAATTGGATTTTCACAAGGGCTGCAGAACGCCCTCACATGCACACAGAACCCCTTTGAAGCCCCAAAACATCCCATCCTGCAAGCTGGAGCAGCAGCACAGCTGAGCTGCTCCCCCCAGGCCTGGCTGCCCTGCAGGAGGGCTGGCAGCCGCTGCCCTGGCCACTGCTGGGACTCTGACCCTCACATCCTGATGGTCACAAATAAAACATGTTTGTGAAGTTTGCTTTAAAGCTTCAGGAAGAGTTTGGAATCCTCTCCACAGCCCTATGAAGGAGCAGGGGGTGGAGAGAGGCCAGAGGAGCCCCAGGATGAGCAGAGGGAAGGACATGGAAGTGTTGGGGAGAGCCCAGAGGAGCAGAGGGATGGAGCAGCTCTGCTGGGAGGGCTGGGATTGTCCAGCCTGGAGAGGAGAAGCTTTGGGGTGACCTAACTGGGGCCTTCCAGTGCCTGAAGGAATCTGGAAGAAAGATGGGGAGAGACTTTCCAAGAGCCTGGAGTGCCAGGACACAGGGAATGGCTTCCCACTGCCAGAGGGCAGGGATGGATGGGATATTGGGAAAGAATTCCTGGCTGGGAGGGTATGAGGGGCTGGGATGGAATTCCCAGAGGAGCTGTGGCTGCCCCTGGATCCCTGGCAGTGCCCAAGGCCAGGCTGGGATAATCTGGGACACTGGGAGGTGTCCCTGCCACGGCAGGGGTGGCACTGGATGATCTTTAATGTCCTTTCCAGCCCAAACCATTCTGTGATTCCATGGTGCCAGGACACCAGTCCACAGCCCAGGCTTGCTGCCAAACTTCATTTGGGCAGGAGGCTCTGGCAGGGTGTGGGCACTTGTTGTGTTTTATGCTATAGGTGATGGTGAAAAGGATAATGTAACATAGTTCCTTGTGTAATGGAGAAGCAAAAGAGCTTTATTTAAAGAAACACCACACTTATATAGGGTAGTTCGTGCAAAACAGGATAGAAAAGACTCATTGGGCCAAGAAGGCAACACCTCTTTGAAATCATGCTTTGTGCAAAACAGCACGAGACACTCACATGGCTCTCAGGCACCCTGAAGGTTATAATTTCTTTTGTTAAAATTTCTTTTGTTATAATTTCTTTTTGTTATAATTTCTTATCCTTGTGAAGGCTGAGAAACCCAAGGCTTCAAGGCTGCTTTTCCCTGGTTCCCAGCAGCATCCAACAACAGGCACTGGGCAATCCCAGAGTCCAACAACTCCTAGAAAAAGCCACCCCAATCCCCATCCTCCCACTCATCCTCACGCCCAGCAGAGCAGTGCCTGAGGCAGCACAAACCCAACTGGAGCTCAAATCCTCCTGGCAAACCTGGGTTGTCAGGAATTAGGGCTGGCAGCCTTGGTTAAACATTTTGTGGTGGTTGGGAGCACACCTGGTGGAAGTGATGAGCTGCAGGAGCAAGGAGCTGCAGGGTGGGATGGCTCAGGGGGCTCTTCCCCCATCACACCTGTGGTCTGCAGTGCAGGACTGACTTCAATGCAGTGCTGAAAGGTGATTTTGGTGCTCGGGGTGATGGATACAGCCCAGGAACAAGGGTAGAAAATGGGATCTATTTATAGGCCTCTCATCAAGATATATGAGCTGTAGGGTGGAAGGTTTTCCCAGCAGCAAAGCTGAGTGTGAGAACTGCTGACAGATTGGAGCAGGGCTGTGCTGGGCATGGAGAGGCAGCAAAGATGGATACAGCAATTATGATGAAGGCAAAATCTGCTGACAAATTGGCTGGTTCCCTTTTTTCCTCTCAGTTAGGAGTGACAAATGGTTTAATTTACATTACTTCCTACATTAAACAACAGCATGGCCAACTGCCTGGAGATCCATCTATGGGTGCATTTTATTGTGGGTTTTTGGGAGGTTCCCAGTGAATTTTGCTTTTGGTTCTAGTCTGTTAGGTCCCTGCAATGTGGCAATGTTTGCAAGAAGGAAGGATTACAGTGCAATTAAAATTCCTTGTCCTTTTTCTTTCTCCTTACTGGCACTTCTGTGTGAGAAATGGATTGTTTCTCTCTGGAAGATCCAATTAAAATTCAACACTGAAAGCCTTAGAGGTGTCTTTATAACTCAACATAGGTGGAGCAGGAGTGCTGCAGGATATCTTATTTATTTCACATTCTTCAATAATTTTCACTTGATATGATAATTAGAAATATCATGAACATAGATAGGAATAACTCTGGTTTACAGTGCTGAAAATGCTGTCTATACTTTCCAAAAATGGGATTAACCAAAGCTAACTTGCTCTCTGTGCAGAAGAATGCTGAGACCTTTCCCAGTAAGAACTAACATTTTAATAGGCTCTGATTCAATTCTCCCAGACAGTGCTGAAAATTTTAATCAGGTGTTATTTTTAACTGTGGCTACAGGAAAAAAATAATTTCTAGGAACAGGAGGATAGTGAAGAGAAACTGTGAGCACTGCTTTAGTTGGATTTGGCTTCATCTTCTTCTTTGGATTTGCCCATTGACTCATGTGAGTTTTTCTCAATATGTCTGTTTATCAAAAGCAGCTCCTGGTGAATGTCTGTGAGTCATTTTGGTCTCTGCTGTGTTGAGGAGTGTTCAGCACCCTGAACCCACCCTGCTGTGAGTCCCTGTGCCAAACAGCCCCCACCCCTTGCCAGAGGCCTGTTTGTAACCCCCAAATCTGACAGTCCTGAAAATCCTGCTGTTCCCCCTCTGTAAAATCAGCACAAAGGGATTTCTTTCCTCCCTTACCTTTTGGATTTCTTTCCTCCCTTGCCTTCTTTGGACTTTAGAGATTTGGGCTTTGGGCACAGGAAGCACCAGTGATGCCCCAGTTTCAGTTTCTGTCTCACCCCCAGTGGACACAGAGTTGTGTCAGCTCCAGCTCCTGGGGACACAGGCTGAGCTCAGAGTGCTCTGAAACCTTCTTGTGGCCAAACTGATCCAGCAGTGCATCCTCTGCTGCTGGTTTTGGTGTTTCTGGCAGGGATTTGTACAAGATTTCACAAATGCTGCATATCCAAGGGCATTTCCCTCAGGTTTTTATTTATTTAATTGATTTGTTTAAGCTAAGAGAGGAAATTCCTCAGTAACATGGAAAACAGGACAAATCCAAGGCAAAGGCAGATTTTGGGAGAGGCTTGGCAATGGGTAACCAAGGCAATGTGGCCTCTTGAAATCAGTGCTCGCAGCAGCCTCCCCATTTTGTGTGCAGAATGGTCAGCATTAAAAATTAGGGAAGACAAGACTCTTTGTAATTGCATTCTCTCACAGAATTCACAAGGTGAGGTACCTGAGGCAGACAAAATCTTCAGGCAGGGAGTCAGTGGTGCTGGGTGGAAGCTGGGCCAGCTGGGGGTGGGTGGTCATTGCTGGTGGGGTCATTGCCTCACAAGTGGGGCAAGAGACTGGTTCTGCTGATCCAGAAATGAAAATAGAGATTGCAAGATTTTTGGCAAAAGTGGTCCCAGTCTGCTCTGATTTTACACTCTGAATCTCTGCCAGAACTCAGACAGCAACTGTTTATTAATAGAGGGGGGAAATGCAGCCCAAAGCTGTCCCTGAATGGGAAAATTCCTCTGGGTCTGGCTTTGATCACTCGATTAGACATGGGGACAAACAGGAGGGAGACACAAGGAGTGTTTTAAGGCAGTTTTGTGTTCCCATCATCTGCTAAACGCCCCGGGGGGGAGCAGGTATTGTGGCTGCTTTAATTGACATTCACACTGTGATGTTCTTTGGCTGATCATGGCTTTCCTTTCACTGAATTTCCCTCCAGCATCTCTCCTGGTCAATACAGAAGTTGTGATTCCAGGCTTGTGGGGAGAGGATGTTGCATGGATCTGAACCAGAGCTCAGCTTTGGGGTTTCTTACAGTTGCAGGGGGCTGCTCTCTGTCCCAGTCAGTCCTTCTGGATCAGCTTTGCTGTGTTTGTGGGGACAAGCAGACCTGCTGGGAGGTGGGCTCAGTTCTGCCCCAGCACATCTGGGAACTGTGACCCCTGGGGCTGAACCGGCCTGAATTCATTTCACACAGCCCCATCCAGGTGCTGCTGAAGCTGTGCCAGTCCCAGGCACAGAGGCTGAGCCAGAGACTGAGCCCAGCCCTGCAGGAACCTCATGGCCAGGTTTGGAGCTGCTCCTGGACACCTGAGAGTCCCTTGTCACATCCTTGTCCCAGCCTTGTGACACCCCAGCACCAGCACAGCTTTAACCTGCTGGGAGTGGATAAACCACAGCTGATAAACTGCCTGGGAAAAGGCTTTAGGGAAGGGTTCTGTACGCACAGATGCTTTTATTCCTTTTTGTCTTATAAAGTGAGCCCAATTTTTTTTATTCTGTGGCCAGGGGTTACTTTTTGGTTGCTCCATCACCTGGAGAGTGAGGGGGTGGGTGGCTGTGCTTTGTCTCCAGCTGGGCCTGGTTTTCAGTGTGGTTTAAGCTAAAATTCGGTGGGAATTCCATGCAGAGGGGGATGCTGGTGCTGTTCAGTGGGAATTCCATGGACAGGGGGATGCTGGTGCTGTTCAGTGGGAATTCCATGGGCAGGGGGGATGCTGGTGCTGTTCAGTGGGAATTCCATGGACAGGGGGGATGCTGGTGCTGTTCAGTGGGAATTCCATGCTGGTGCTGTGGGAGCAGCCCCAGGACGGGGACACAGCCCCGTGTCCGCAGCAGCCCCGCGGCTCCGCAGAGCCGCATTCTGCTGCCATTGCTATAGTAACTTTGTGCCTGCTGGTTTTGTTCTGAAAGCCTCGGTGCGGCTCCAGCTGATGCCCTGCTGTTCCAAACATCCCCGCTTTCCTTGTTAACCCGTGAGTGCGCGGCGCTTTTTAGCCGGGGTTCCTTTGTGAGCTTGCTCTTCCTTTGTCTCGGCGCACTCCACAATGGACCATATGGCCATGGCACACAAAGGGGGGAATTTGGGAGCTTTTCCCGCTTGGATTTTGGCAGGAGGGGATGCTGGTGGGCGTTCTGGGGAGGCAGCAGCTCCCAGCGGTGTTTTTTGCAGGATGAACAGGTCCAGCAGCTGCAGTGCTCTGAGCCCTGACTTTGTGCCGCTTTATCACCTCTCCGGACACAGCGCAGCTCTTTTCCTTCTCTGCGCGCTGCTGCTGCCATGAAAACACCCGGGAGCAGGGCTGCCTCTGTCCTGGACCCGCTGGGAGCAGAGGGTCCGTGTTGTCCGTGGTTTTTGGGTTTTTAATCCGATGTTATCCGTGCCACAGAAGGGACGAGGCTAATTCGGGTTAAAGGAGGAGAAACTCCCCCAAAACTGGGCAGGAAGCTCAGGAATTGACACATTAATGGTCTTTGTTTAGGACAGAACTCAAACAACCTTGAAAATGACCCAGTGCCAGTCCCCAGTCACAGGGACTCCCAAAAGACCGTGGTGGGACAGAAAGTCACAGGTGAGAGGGACTGAACCAGCTCCAAGGAGGGGACAGTGACAGCATTTCTTGTGTCCTCATAAAGAATCACCAACTTAATTATCCCTTCATTATTCCTGTTTCCTCCCAGCACCCTGCAATTTATCCTCACTCAGAGCATCTTTCCTGCCAGACCTGATCATTTATCCCCCCCAGGTGCTGGTGAAACATTTTCAATATTTGAATAACTTAGTTTCTGCTGCTGTTTGTTAAAGTGAGAGAGTGGGAATATATTTTGGGCTCAGGGAACGTGTCCTGCCTTGAGTTGAACAAGAGAGATGCACAGAGAATTATGTGCTTTAAAATCCTGCTCCACCAAATTGATTGGACTTGGATGGATTTTCTGATTTCAGTTCTGTTGGTGCTGAGTTCTGTACATTTTCTTATTAGTAAATAACTGCTTGCCTTAACACTGATGTTTCCTACACCTAATTTTTGAGATGCTGATTAATCAGTGCCTAATGCAGTAGATATCTTAAGTAATTCATTTTGTTATTGTCTTTTTGTCTTTAATCCCCACATCTGATTTTCTAACCACTAAAGAACCAATTAATTAAAAGATCAATGTATCAATTTGCTCTTTATCAAAATATTTATAAAATATTTATTCAAATTATTTTTGCAGCTATTTAAGTGATTCTTAAACTGCAGCTCTTAATTTTGAAGTCAGAACCTTCTCTGCAAACATTACCTTTGATCCTACAGAAGTGTAACAGCCTGCTTGGCCTCCAGAGGAGATGTTCCCTCTCAGATGGAAACCTGAAACATCAGTGAGTGAGTTTTGATTCACTCAGTTTTATTCAACAAATTGTTTAGTGCTGACCTCTGATGTTTAAAACAGAATCCCAGCACAGCAGGTCAGGAAAGGCTGTTTTGCACAGAATGTAACAGAAATTCTGCACCTCCTGTACTGCTCCTCTCCAAGAGTTAGTGACACCCTGTGTTTTCATTCCAACAGGGGTTTGGGCTGATCTTAAACAAATATTTCCTGGTATAAAGCACATATCGAAGGGAATGCAACTTGTGCTCTTTTTGAAACACTGGTGCCAAGTTTATGGGATGCTGAAGCAGCATCCTGGATGCTCCCATCCCCCCTGTGGCCCATTCCAGGGGCTCCACTGGCAGCAATGAGATCACAGGGGTGTCTGCTTTGTCAGGAGTGCAAGGCTATGGGGAGGAAAAGCAGAGTCCAGGCAGGAGTTAACTCTCTGGGTGATCTGTGAGGCAAACAGATTTATGAAATAAAAGCTTGTAATGCAGTTTAATAAGATTAGATTTATTTAATAAGTGCAACATGAGGACATTGGTTCATGGCAGCAGCAGCAGCAATGCCCCAGACTTTGTGCAGAGCAGCACAAAGAGATCTGAGCTTCCAGGGCAGTTATTCTGTTTAGTTCCTTTTCTTACCACTGCTGCTGTTCCTGCCTGGAAATAGGGCTGGAAACTGTGAGGCCAGAGCACTGGTGGAGGAGGATCCCCAAAGAGATCTGGCTGCACACAACAGGAGCCTGGCCCAGCCTTGCTCTGTCCCAGGCTGCTGCTGTGGTTGGAGGTGAATTTGAATTTCTATGCCTCATTTCCCATGTGTACAGTGAGGCCAATAATGCTGCCTTTGTCTGTGGGACTGTTTAAAATGTAATGAGATGAGATTTTCAGAAATGACAAATGGTTTGCAGGGCCATGTGCTGGGATGAGAGCCCTGGGCTCTCCTGCTGGGCACCGTGGCCTGACTGGCTTTTCAAGCTGTGTCAGCAAGAGGAAGAGCCTGAGCAGTGCAGAGACAGACCAGGGCAATCACTCCTTGAAACTGGAGCTTGAAGCTTCTTCTTGGCTTTTTATTAAAATTCAGCCACACCAAGGTGTCTTTCCAGTCAGCACTGCCTCTCCCACACATCACATGTGAAGAGGAGAGGAGAGAAACCTTTGTGAAAACAAGAGAGAAAAGGGAAATTTTCCCTTCCATGGGGTTTAATGACTTGATTTTTGCTTTGAAATTTTCAGCATGAAGTTTTTGCTTAACTGTTTGTCCTCCCTGTTCTTCTTTCTGATACTGAACCAAATCCCAGTTCCCTGGGAACACTGATCATCAAGAAAATCTTTGCTGGAGACCTCTGGAAAAGTCTGCTACTCCTGTGTATGTTTGTAATATTACACAATATACAGTATATTTATTATATTATACAGCTCATGACCTGCTGTATGTGAAGCATATATGAAGCTTCAGTTTTTTTCTGTTTCACTTGAAAGTGTTGCACTGCTTGGAAATCTGTTTTGTGTGTTTATTTCTCATTTTTTCCCGTTGGAAATGGCACCAGATTAGCCATAACCACTGCATTTCCAGTGTAGCAGTTCTCTCCTCTCTGTTCCTGTCTCTGCTTGGCATTTTTATTTTTATTGCAGAATAAAGCAGGACAGTCTGTTTACCTCTATCAATTCACCCAAGGCATTTTCCCTCTCCCTCACCAGGGTTCACCAGGTCAGTGTTTGTGTGCCTGTAAACCAGCAGGGCACTCAGAGCTGTTTTTCACATCCTACCTGTGCAGACAGGTGCCCTGGGTCTAAAATAGGCTCTAAAGCCACCCCCAAACACGAGGTGAAGCTGCTTACTGCAGCTTAAGGGTAAGATGCTTTTGTGCTATGGGCTGGTGGAGATTCCAGCCAGTGGAGCTGAAAAACAGAACCATCAGCACAAACACCACCTTCTGAACCCACCTGGGCATTTCCACCCAGCACCCCTCCCTCCCCTGGGCCTGATGGGCCCTGCCCCTCCTTTCCTTCAGCTTCAGACATCCACAGTGAATTTCTGGCAAGGGAGAGGGGCAGGATTTCTGTGTGATGAATATCCTCAGCCCCAATTCTGTCTCTCCCTCTGGGTGCTCAGAAGTGGCTCCAGTGCCCAGGGCAGCCTCCCCTGAGCCCAGCATCCCCTGAGCCCAGTGCTCAGTGTCACGTGGAGGTGAGCTCTGGGTTGTATTTCAGTATTTCCAGAGGAGAGGAGGTTTCAGTGAATGGAGGGTGCTGTAAGAATTGCTGGGGAGCAGCAGGGACAGGAGAGAGCAGTTCCAGAGCAGCTGGAAGGAAAGGTGAAGCTGGGCTTCACTCCCATGCAAATCTGGGATATTAATCCAACAAGAAATTGTTGTTCATAAACCTGGGCCCCTCCTCATGCTGATTTTACAGCTGATTTTTATTTTTAGTGCTGCTGTGCCCTGTCTCAGAGGAACCCAGGGAGCTGCAGCACTCCAAGCCAAGCAGGTGAATCCCTCACAGGCTGAGCTGTGCTTTATGACTCTTGCTATTATTTTTGACACTATTATTTATTAACACAGCCCTTGGAAGGTGTGGGAAGCCACATGGATCACAGCTCTGCATGTCTGAATGGGAAGATTTTATCTGGGGAGGTGGGGAGCAGCCAGGAGACCCCAGTGACAGGATATAAACTGATATTCACTCATTGCTCTTTGCTTTTTGGCCAGAGCTCCCTGCCTTGGAAGATCAGGTTTTAAGCCATGTTCCAGTATTAAGGTTGCCATTATCCATTCTGGGTCCTTGAGACAATGCTGGCAAAACTTTAGATCATTTCCAGCCCCCAAATCAATGGTTTTTTCCTGCCCAGCTCCACACAAATATCAGTGGTGGTGAGCCAGGAGCTGTCACATTCTGAGAGAGAAGTTCAGAGGAAATGTTAATATTTAATGCTGCCTTTTTGTGGTTAGATGGGTGAGTTCTCCTAATGACACTGTCTGGAAGAAGCATATCTCAGTTACCAGCTGCAATTCAGGGCTTCCAAATGTCACAGCACACTTATGGGTCTCAAGGAAATCAACAATTTTGGAAATTCTGTTTTAAATACTGAACACTTTGGAGAGATTCCTGTTGCTTCTGTCCATGATCATCTTGGGAACAGCTGAGAAAAATCTGATTTTAGGGTGGGCTGGTGTCTGTCACATGCTGGATTAGATTTTGAAAGCGGTGAGGGTCTCCATTCCCCCAAAGTCACTGGGAATTGGGGGCCTCATTTCCATTTGGAAAATATTCTGATAATTGGCTCAGTATTTGTATTATTGTGTTTGCACAGACTAAAACTCTTTGCATGGGCTGAAACCCACTGCTAACAAAATTCGAGTGTCAGAAATTTGCTGGGGCTACTTTATGTTAGCTGAGGTCACCGAGGAAAAAACCATAAAGGAAAAGTGAGGCATAGGATAAACAGAAATCAAAAGGACCATGGAAAAAAAAAATGATCTTTGTCTCAGCATTTGAATGGAGTGTATTCATTTATCAAAAGACTTTCTGCTGGTCTTTAATGTTCCTGAAATAATGTGTCTGGTCTTTGAGTGCTCACCGCCAAGAAAAGCTGTCAGCCACTCCAGCAATTATCATATCCCAAAGGGAAGCTGCTTAATGATTTCTCTGTGGACAACTTGGTCTTTCAGTTTTTGTGCTCTGCCAGAACAATTTCCAACCCAATGAAGCATTTTAGGGTTTGGTTGGATCCGAAATGCTCAAGGAATATTCTGGAAATGGCAGTTATTCAGTGCCTGCTCTTGGTCCTGAGCCTGAGGAAATCCAAATGCCAGGGTGGGATGTGGGGAGCAGCAGTGGGTGAGGACACCCAGAAAGAGGGAAGGTGCCTTCCCCAGCTTCTGGCCAGGCAGGGAAATTAAGATTATTGCAGTGGCAAGTGCAACAAGTTGATGTTTTAAGGGCTGGATAATTCTGTGAGCAGTGCTGGCTGCAGAGTTCAGCACAGCCTAAAACAGATCCTTGCTCTGAGCATCCCTAAAATGTTGATTTCTATTCCAGCTTTGCTCAGCTTCTCTTTGAGGACCAGGGTGGTTTGGGATCCAGAGATCCAAACAGAGACCCAGGCTGGAGCTCTCTGAGCCATCCCTTAAATTAACCCAGAGACTTGTGCCAGGGTTCTCTGCTCATTTTCACTGGAGAATTGACTCAGTGGAGTTCTGCCTCTGCGAACACCCAAATTTCACTGGGATCCTGCCTTGCATGATAAATCTTGCACCCACTGGAAGTATTAATAATTGATTATTTGCAATAGGAAGAGCCCCAGATTGGGAAGCAGTCTCTGTCATTTAGTTTAATGATGGCAATTTAATGGTGGAATATACTGCTGTGATTTCTGTCTGGGTTCTTAATTGTTAAATAATGAAGAAAATTCTGGATTTGCAATTACCTCACCTAAGGATGGAAGGCAAATAAAGCAACATAGAGGTTATATTGACATGTTTCAAATTCCAATCAAGTTTGATTGTTCAGCCTTGGCAGTGACTGTGAGAATGAAATGGAATAAAGCACCATTAGAGGGTGGAATCAGAGAATCCCAGAACAGGGAAGGGACCTGAAGCTTTAAGGAAGGGACCTTAAATCCCATCCAGTCCCACCCCTGCCATGGACAGGACACCTCCCACCATCCCAGATTGTTCCAAGCCCTGTCCAGCCTGGCCTTGGACACTGCCAGGGATCCAGGGGCAGCCACAGCTGCTCTGGAATTCCATCCCCACCCTCATAGAAAGGGATTTTTTCCTAATATCCAATCTAAAACTGCTCTCTGTCAGTTTAAATCCATCCCCCCTTGTCCTGTCACTCCAGGCTCTGGTAAAAGCTGGGATTTCTTGGCCAGATGGAACAGGAGATCAGAAATCTGATCACCATTGGTGTGGCACAGGGATCAATCCTGTGCTCCTGAGTTTCTACAGTCAGGGAAAATTCCAATTCCAGGACTCTGTGCACAAAGGGAGTCTCAGTATGAGAGTCCAGATTTTCCTCTTGTTTGACAAGGAGCCAGCCCACTGCCTATCTTTGTGCTCACATTTCCTTTCTATGGGTGTAAAGTTATTTTTGTAAAAGAAAAATTGTGCAAGCCAGGCTCTTCATGCCATCCTTCCCCTTGTCTGTGCCAAGGCCAATCCCCAGACAGGGATTTCTTCTCTCATGGGGTGCTGAGTGAAGGCAGGGAGCACTTATGGCACTCAGGACTTTGTGCAGGAGCATTAAAAGATCTTAAATTAAATTAAATTAAATTAAACTAAGCTAGATTCTGCCACTCTCCTCTGCAGTACCAGGTAAACTCCCTACTCATCACTTTTCTGGGGTGTTATTCCTGATTCAAGTCACTTGCTCCAAGTTGTCCAGACTTTTAGGATGTTAAGAAAATCTGAAGATTAATTTCTACTTAGTTTCCCTCTTTTGTTTCTTTTACTAATTCATATTATCCACACATATATTATAACTTTAACCCATTTTCATGTGTTGCTAAATGGTTTATCTGCAAATAAGCATTCAGCTTATTCTGCTCTGCACACCCCTAGAACTGATACAGCAGGAACTAATTAATACTAATTACAGGAGCAGAAAATAAAGCTGCTGCATGGAGACTGAAGCTGCCAGTGTGATTCCAACTGTCCTGATTAATTTCCAAGTTTGTCTTTGGGTTTCTCCAGTGTTCCTCCACCTTTGTAGGGCCAAGTGTGAATGGTTTTCTGAGGAATTTTCATATTGGTGCTGGGTTTATGAAATTCAGATGAGGGTCAATGTCATTCTCAAAGTAATTTATGTGGTTCTCAATGAAAATAGAAACCCTGTGGGATTATTAAACGCATGGATTATCAGCTCCTAGTGATTTTTCAGTAAAATTTTGTTATTTCTGTGCTTAGAGCATGGGCATATCCAGTTGCTGGTTTAATATCTCACCTCTCAGGAATTGTTCTGTTATGTAGCTGTAAACTCAAACTGAAATATAAATTCCATCATCCCATATTCTCTTTATGATAACAAAGTTGATGGAGATCTGATGTACCTGTCTGGGAATTCTGGAATCTCAAACAAGATTTGTGTGCCAGACACTACAGAGGTTTAATGGGACTCATGTAGGGAATAAATTTCTGTGTCTGGTCCCAAACTCAGAGTGATTTTGGGGGTCTGAGTTCTCACTGGTGCATCTTTACTCATGCTAAGGCTCTTCCTGGAGGAAGAAATATTTGAGGAATAAAGCTGTGGAATCATGCAGGCACATTTAAGTGCTTCAGTTCAAGTGTAGCAGAATAAATAGAATTTGCTACAGCTGGGATTTTTGCAAGATCTGATACTTGGGTTTCATAGGTGGAAATTAAAATCTTTAAATTGCACTAATTGCATATGGAATCTTTAAATTGCCTCCTCTTTTTTTTTCAGTGCCCATGAAAGGATCATAAAAACAGAATTAGTAGACAGTCACTCCGAAATATCCATAAAGGAGAATGCAGACAGGGGATGTCTTTTAGCAGTTCAGTCATTTTTTGGAATGTCTGAATTTCCTCTGGGTGATTGAAATCATCTTTGGTTTGATACGAGAGATCAGCCAGAGTCTCAGCAGATCAGCAGACACAGGTGAGGCCTTTGACAGACTTCCCATGAGCCCAGCTGGAAACACAAACCCCAAAAAACTGAAATATTGCTGAGTGTGTCCTTGGGTGCCTGTGGAAATGGGAATCCCTTGGAGATGGGTGTTCAGTGTGAGGCTGTCTGTATTTTGTGGGGTTACTGTAAAAGATTCAGATCTGTACAGCAGGAATCTCTGGGAGTGACCTTTACAGCTCAGACATGCAGAGGTTCAGTCTGTCTGCAGGATTTCATTCCTGTCTGGATCCCTGCTCAGCCTCCAGCTTTCCTGGCAGATCCTCCCCAGCCCTGCCCACAGCCTGTGGCCCTCTGAGCATCTCCAGGGCTGTGCCAAGGGATGGAAGAGCTGGATCCTGGATTCCAGGCTGTCCCTGAGAGCACTGCCTCCATCTCAGCAAGCTGCAGAACGTGTCAGCACAATCACTCCGAGGCTTTCCTCCTGCTGGAGCCTCCCCAGCACTCCTCACAGCTCTGCTGCTGCCCCACCAGCAGTGCTGTGACAATTAATATTTATAAACCTTCAATAAAACAGCACTTGTGTGTACCTGAGAGACCATCTGGGGCTGCAGTGCCAGCCCTGCACCTGAGATCAGCATGGCTGGAACCTGCTGGGATGATCCCGGGAGGGGAAGGAGCTGGGGCTGTTTCCCTGGAGAGCCTCTGGATCCCTCCCTCCTTCATTAGCTACCAGAACACATCATCCTCATCCTTCAGGGCCAAGCTGCAGGCTTAGCTTTTTTTCTTTTTAGTCTGGAGTCTTTTATCACTGCACTGTGCATTTATTACCGGGCTTTGCTCAGTTGTGACCTTGGCTTTGGTGGTTTTTCCCCCTTTTGGATACAAATGCCTTGATTTGGGTGTGGTTTGCAGGGAGAGATGGCTCTGGGGTTATTATTTTTTAAATGCACCTCAGTTTATTTCTTTTAGTGCTTTTTGGGTTTTTTTTTGGGGGGGGGTTTGAATCTTGAAAAGGTGCTTGGTAGCCATTTGGACACAGATGCTTCTCAATTAACAATTAATGTATGCATGTGCAAAGATGCCTGGCAATGAATAATGCATGGGAATAAGCAGCCTGGCCACTGGGTTTGGCCCACACAAACATTGCACATGGATTATCCTGAGGGCCCAAAGCACACGTGAAAAAACGTGTTATCAGGTGGAGACAGCCAAGTTCCACCTATTGTGTGCTGCACTTCTTACCTCAGTGAGCAGCCCCACGTCCCCAGGCTCTGCAGGCTCACAGGGCTGGTTCTGTCCCAGCCATCCCTTTGGGAATGACCCAGCCTCCCTGCGCCTCGGCGGGCCTGGAGCGGCTCGTTTGGGTACAAACCGGGGAGTAAATCCCAGAGATGGCAGGCACGTGTAGCAGGAGCTGGGCTGGGGGGGCAGCGAGAGAGAGGCGGGAGCGGGTGGTGCTGAAGGGACAGCGCCGGGGCCGAGCCGGGACCGGCTGAGCTGGGACCAGCAGAGCCTGGAACAGCAGAGCCGGGACTAACCGAACCGGGACTAACCGAGCCTGGAACAGCAGAGCCGGGACTAACCGAGCCGGGACCGGCTGAGCCGGGACTAACCGAGCCTGGAACAGCAGAGCCGGGACCAACCGAGCCGGGACCGGCTGAGCCGGGACTAACCGAGCCGGGACCAGCAGAGCTTGGACCAGCAGAGCTTGGACCGGCTGAGCCGAGACCAGCCGAGGCCCTGAGCTGGGACCAGCCCCTGTCCCTCCCTTGGCCTCATCCCCTCTCCCTTGCCCCCATCTTCCCTCTCCCCATCTCCTCTGCGCCCCATTTCTCCTCTCCCTCTATCTCCGCTCTGCTCCCCACGCTCGCTCTGCCCCATTTTCTCTCCATCCCCCATTTCCCCTTTGCCCTCCATCTCCTCTCTGCCCCCACCTCTCCTTCGCCCCCATCTCCCCTTTGCCCATCACCTCCTGCCCCCATCTTCTGTCTTCTCCATCTCTCCTTTCCTCCCCATCTCCCCTCTGCCCCATCTCTCCTTTGCCCTCGTGTCCCCCCCTTTTCTCCGTGTCCCCTGTTCCCCTCGCCCCCATCGCAGGGTCACTGTCGCTCTCCGTGGCGGGGCTGCTCTGTCTCCTCCTCTAGGAACCTGCCCTCAGCCGTAGCCGCCTTTGGCTGCCTCTCCTCATCTCCCGCAGGGAGGAACCGGGGTCTCCTGGCACTGCAGAGGCTTAATTGCCTCGCAAGGTCACTAATTTCTGCTCCTGGAGGTAAGTCCCGCCTGCCAGCCCCTTTTCCGCTCTCCCCCGGTTCCCACACCCTCTCCCATCTGCCTCCCTTTCTCCTCCTCTCCCCAGTGCCATCCATCAGCCCCTTTTCCCCCTGAAGAGGGTTTGCCAGCGAGGCCCGGAGCCCCAGGAGCTGAGTCAGCGTTCTGCTGCTCCCGCCCCACCGCCCCAGCTGCGATCCCGGCTGCTGCCGCCCCCCGGCCCCGCGGCGCTGGGGAAAGTGAGGAACAATGGGATTCCCGGAGCTCTGCACCATTGCTGGGCTGGGAGGAAGGGAGGGACAGAGGCAGAGCAGAGCCCCTCTCTGCCCTGCCCGGGCTCGGGAGGGGGTGCCGGGTCCCCATCAGCTCCCGGAGCAGCGAGATCCGCACGCCGGGGAAGGGGAGGGGGAGAGGGTGGGTGTGATGTGTGATGTCTGATGGGGGCTGCTGCTCCAACCTGATCGAGTCCATTTGCCACTTCACCACTC
>JAOTQZ010000889.1:2462336-2478035 GCA_026546895.1 Pogonocichla stellata | reverse complement strand
TCTTTCCCCATGGGCTGAGGTGCTTGAGAGGCACAGACTTCCCAAACACCTGACACCTGAGATTCCCCTCTAATGTAAAACCCTCCCTTTTAATTTTTAATTCTTATAGAACTCATAGTTTCTCCCCATTGCTTCTTTCATCTTTCAATACCAAATTTCATTTATCAGCAAACCTACAGTTTGTTTGTAAAGGCAAATACCTTTTTCCATTTATCAATCAGTGGAATCCATCCCATTCTTTCTTTCATCTCTCAGTGCTGGTTGCCCACAAGCCATCCATCACCTTGGGGCTGGCAGAGCTCTGAGGGCACCTTTAGTCTCAAGTGGAGATGGATTTATTCCTGGGATGTGTTAGAGATTAAATGGGCTTTTTAATTTTCTTTGGCTTTTCAATTAGACATTTGTGTAAACCTGGGCATTCTCCATGTCCCATTGGAAAAGCAAAGGGAATGTTATTTTCTCCTTGTTGTTCATTCCATTTAAGCTGAAGGGGCTCTGTTCTAGCCAAGAAACAATTCAGGGTGGAAGGTAGCAGAAGATTTCTGGAGGAGCAGATCATGGAACAGAAATTAGATGATATTTTAAAAAATAGGTCAGTTTATTGTCTGGTTATATTTGGGCTGCTTTTCCCAGTGAAAAGCACATCCTTGATGTGGTGCCAGACAGGAGGCAAAATTCCAAGTTTTCCCTCCTAGCATGGATTTCTGTGCTGGGTGGGGAGGGAACAGACACAGGGACCAGCAGGCACTGCTGAGGTGCTGAGCTGACCAAAGCTGCAGCTGCTGGGCAGCAAGGGTGTGCATATCACATCTTCCCTTGCTGTGCTGCCTCCAGGGGAAGGAAGAGCTTTTGGAAAAGCACAAACGTTCCAGGCTGTGTCCCTTTGCAAAGGGCAGAGGTGTGCAGGGAGGGAGGGTGGGTTGGGGTGAGCTCTTTGTGCAGTGAGTGCACAGCTCAGGCTGGGATGGCCCTGCTGACTCCAGGAGGGCTGGGCTGCCTTTCCCAGTGTGCTTCTGGTTCTTCAGGCAGTGCAAAACAGCAAATCTTGGCTGCTGTGGCTGTGTGGGGGTGAAGCAAAGCTTTGTTCTGCCCTGAGGGTGAGTAGAACCCACGGGCTCTGTCTCATCCCAGCTGTGACTTAGGGCAGCCCTGATCCTCCATAAAGTTAAAAATAAACTGCTGGGATTTCTCTGCTGGTAACTGAAGCAACTTTCTTTTTTTTTTCGGTGTATTTTAGTGTAGAATGAAGCCAGGCCCTCTCCTCCTCCCCAGCAGTGCCTGCCCAATTTGTGACCCCCAAAATCCCCCAGGCTTTTCCTACTCTCTCAGTTCAATACTAGAGATGCTGACTTGCTTCTTTTATTCCACTGTGTCTTTTGAAGATCTCAGAGACTCCATGTGCTCAAATAAAAGCCAGGAGCAGTGAACCTTCAGCTCCAGGTCCCTTGTGTCACCCTTTGAGGCTGTCCTGCAGCTGCAGCTGCCTGTGAGTGCAGTTGCTGCTGGATTTGGTGTGAGGATCAAAGTGAGCAGGTGCCAGAGGCAGCAGGAGCTGATCAGAGAGATCAGAGAGATCTCTCCAGCCACAATTTGCTGGTCCTGCTTCCTCCAGTGCTCTGGAGGATTGGAATGTAGTTGTAGTAACGACTCCTTTTCCTTCAGCTGCTGCTCCATCATCGACTTCCCTAAAAACCACTGAGATATTTCAAACTTGGAAATGTTTTAAGAGGAAAGAGGATGCCTTGATTTTGCAGCAGCCTCTGCACAGCTGTGCTGACTGTCCTGGGCACCCAGAAAAGCTTCTGCCCAGCCGTTTACCAGTGCTTTGGTTGTCATTCCCAGTTGACCACGTGGTTCCCGAGCCTGGCACCAGTTTGCTGACGGCGTTCGACCAGTGGCGAGAGTGGGCAGACAGCAAATCCTGCTGTGACTACTCCCTGCACGTGGACATCACTGAGTGGCACAAGGGGGTCCAGGAGGAGATGGAGGCTCTGGTGAAAGATCATGGTAAGCTCAGGGAAGCCTTGCCTCTCCTTTTTTTCAGGATCCTCTGTTGTTTGGGGCTGTCTCTCATGTTTGACTTTTTTGGGCCTGTTCTGGCTCTCTGAGGAGGTTTGGGCACTTGGGATGGCAGAGGGCTCAGGGGTTAGAGCACACTGATTTTCCAGAGGTGAATCTCCTGCTTTTCCCATGCAGAGCAGCTCCTGTGTCCAGTGAAGACCCCTTGGGTTCATCAGTGCCCTTGGTGACACCTGCAGCCACTGAAGTGCTGTAAATGAGGGAAATGGGAGCCCCATGGGGACTAACCCAGCTCTGCTGAAAGTGAAGAGCTGAGTAAATGACCTCATAGGTTTTCCCCCTCTTTAATTCCTTGGTGTTTCATCCTCAGGCTCGGCTGGAGTAATTTTCCATCCTGTTTGTAGTTTCAAAATCCAGCATTTTATGCCCTAATGGGAGCTTCCCACACATGCTGGGTGAGAATTTTTGCTGGTTCCAAAGGCTGGAGAGGGGAAGCCAGCTTAGGACAGTGGGTCAGTTTGGACACATCACAGAGACAGATTTCCCACTGTTCTCCCTGCTGGGTGAGGGGGATCAGCCAGGCCCAGTCTGCTTTTCTGTGAGATGCATTTTTGCTTTTATTCTGTTACTCAACCTCCTACAGTGTTGCATCCATGGAATTATTGCTGGGGGCTGATTTAGGGGTTGTACCCATGGAATTATTGCTGGGGGCTGATTTAGGGGTTGTACCCATGGAATTACTGCTGGAGGCTGATTTAGGGGTTGTACCCATGGCTTTACTGCAGTGTGCTCTCTTCCCCCCAGGTGTGAATTCCTTCTTGGTGTACATGGCTTTCAAAGATCGCTTCCAGCTCAGTGATTCTCAGGTAGGAAGGAAGGCTTTGTGCTCAATTTGCCACAAATAAGGGTTTAAATTCAATATCCTGGGATCTGACTCTCTCTCCTGGTTCCAATCTTTATGAGTGTAACAGTACCTGAGATTGGCAGCAGCACCCACAGCTCTGGTTTGAAGATTAGATTTTTAATTAAAAATAAAACCCAACCAACAGCAAACCCTGAAAGGCTTGGTTGAGGGCAGCAATGGTAAAGCTCATTTTAGGAGGTTGGAAATTTTATTCCAGCTCCTTTGGGGTAGAAGCAATGGCAGTTCAATGAATTTCTGCTTTATGCCTTTGCACAGGGCAGGACAGGGAGATCTCTGGGCTAATTATAATTATTCTGATGATAATTATAACTGATGCTGGTCCAGAGGTGGTTCTTGGTGGTAGAATCACTTAGAGAGGA
This sequence comes from Pogonocichla stellata, assembly GCA_026546895.1. NCBI lineage: Eukaryota > Metazoa > Chordata > Aves > Passeriformes > Muscicapidae > Pogonocichla > Pogonocichla stellata. Next base: position 2,474,732 of record JAOTQZ010000889.1, on the reverse strand, counting down.
GTTGATTGCCCTCCTGTTTGCTGTTCTGGTGGGCACATTTAACTCTTCAGAGGGGCAGTTTGTGTTTCTGAGGGTGGGGGAGGAGAGGAGTGCCTGGCAGTGTTGGTGTGTGAGTTATCTCTGAGAGCTCTGGAACATTCTGAGGGAGCATTGATGGGGGTTACTGACCTGAGCCCTCTCAGAGTGGCTGCTGGAGTGGGAAATCACCACTCCTATTTCCAGAGTTTGGATTTCCATGGAGAAATTTGGATTTCCATGGAGACCCTGCCCCCACCACTCAGATATAAGGGATGTTTTTCATGCCAGGCACCAGTAAATAAGAGATCAGACAGGTACAACCCTCCAAGTCCTATAAAATCATCCAGCTATGGGCCTTGAGTTGTTGCTGTTTCTTCCTGCCTTATTCCAAACCTGCCACTGGAAATTCCTTCTTTGCCACCCCAGCAGCACCCAGCTGTAAAATTGGGAAATTCAATGACAGCATGGAAATGGTTTGCATCAAACCACATCTCACACTGCTTAATGCTTCTCTTTCTCTTCTCCCTTCTGCACAGTTGTGTTTTCTGCTGGGGTCTGGCTGAGGCTTTGCCAGGTGTGCTCCTGCTGTGATGTGTTTTTATCTGTCCCCAGATTTACGAGGTGCTGAGTGTGATCCGGGACATCGGTGCCACAGCCCAAGTGCACGCTGAGAACGGTGACATCATTGCTGAGGTATGGGCTGTTTGTTCTCTGCCTTCAGATGCTGGGAGGGCTTGAAATTCTTCCTTCTTTGCAAAGTGAGAGCCACCCAGGCTTTGGAGAGCAGGGCATGGCTGCATCGAGGGTATGAGCAGGGCTCTACAGCAGATTTTATCCCTTTTGACACTGATAAAACAGGTTTTTGTGGCAGCTTTCAGTTTGGGGTGGGTATTGGGCCTCTCTGTCCCCAAAAATGAAAAGCTGGGTGTGGCTGTCACTGTGTGCAACAGAATGTTCTGCAGGAAATAAGAAGAGGGGGAGTGGGAAGGGATGTGGCTTCGTACAGTGAGGAGCTGATGTTTGGGGTCTGTTTATCCATCAAACAGCAGCAGGGGAAAAATGTTAATAATGCAGCCAATTTAATCTTATCTCCAGCTCATTTTGTACACTGTGTCTCGAGCACTCAGAGGATTTCTGTGTTCTCTGGCTGGGCAAAAGCCCACCCCAGTCCTTGAGCCCAGTTGCAGGGTGATTTTTTCCGTGTGTTATCATTTTGCCACATCTTAGAGATGATTTGATAGACACAAATGAGTGTTGAAAGTCGAGGGGCTGTGAACCCAGTGTGAAACAAATCCAAATAAAAGATTTCCTTGACCTCCTGTGAACAAATCAGCAAGGTTTTGTTTGCTCTGGTTACTCTCAGCAAGGGGAGTCAGGCAGGAGTCTCTTGCAGGGCCCTTGTGCAAAGCCCCATGTGGTTTTTAGCCAGCACAGATGCTCAGGATCTCACTCCTGCCCCTTCCCAATAGCTGTGTGTGCTGCAAGGAAAATTCCCTGGTGCTTTAAATCTCATCCCTGCTCTTTTTTCTTCTCTGCCTTAGGAGCAGCAGAGGATCCTGGAGCTGGGGATCACAGGCCCTGAAGGGCATGTGTTGAGCAGACCTGAGGAGGTGAGAACTCCCCTTTGCATTTCCCCCTGCCCCATTTACAGCATCTCTGCATTGCCATAAAGTACTTCGTGTTGGGATGAATGTGGCTGGAAACAGGAGTTTCTGCATTTGGGGTTTTGTTGGTGGGATTCTGCTGCTGTCCTCTCTAGATCAGTGTCATGGGCTTCTCTCTTGGTCATTATTTTATCAGACTTCCAGTGAATTAGCAGAATTTTTAAATACATGCCTAAATCCTGACATTGTTTTAGGTACTTCCACAGCTTCCATTACTGTGGTATTTGATATTTGGATGAAATTTTACCAGTGGGGTGGGGGTTTTTACAGCAATGGATTAAGTGGTTTGCTGAAGGCACAGAAAATATGTTCCAGAGAGGGGAGGTCATGCTCAGGCCTTAGCCCAGCACTTTAATATAGTTACCCTTCATATTTCCCCATGGATTTCTCCAGGGATGACCCCAATCTCTCTAAGCCTTTGAAATAAATCCCAGGAGTATGAAAGAGCCTTGAAACTTTGCCTTTGAGGTTGGTTCCCATTGCATTCTTCACTCACAGCTCTTCCCTGTCTCTAAGCCAGACACCTCACTTGGCATTCCAGGTTTGAGGGGCTCATCTGTTCTGTACAAGCTGCTCTTTCTGTTCCTCCAAATCCCAGGGCTTTGCTGCCTGCCAGATGTGGCAGCTGGGAGCTGGGGCTGTGAGATCATCCACACGTGCCCCTCATGCTCAGTCTCCATTTCCTCCCCTTGCTTCAGACAAGCAGCATCCACAGGAACATAAATCATTCTGTTGCCCAGAAAAAAAAAAAAAGCTCCACTTGGACAGTGAGTGAATCCTCACAGAATCTGTGTGTGGCTCCTGGAGCTGGGATCTTTTGCTTCCTGAAATTGTGAGCAAACACTTTTCACTGAGCTTTCCAGTCACCCATCCAATTTGTGTTTTTTCAACATATTTTTTGGTCTGCATCAGGAGAGTGGGAACAGATGCTAGTGTGACACTTGAGGGAGTTCCGTTTGGGTTGTTTTCAAAGGAAAGCTGCTCTTACCTTAAAGGATCTGAACATCAAACCAGCCAAGTTGTGTCTGGCTGTTCAAGAGCTCATCCTTCATGGAGCTGTGTGGTTCCCAGGCATGGATGGGTTGTTAATCTGTGCAGGGCTGTGCTCTGGATCAGTGTGGGGAGGAAGAGGCAGCCTGAGGACACGTGGGGCTCAGTGGAGCCTCTCCCTGCTGTCACACGGGACAGACTGTGCAGCTGAACTCAGCTGTGCTCTGCCCAGCCTTGGGAAGTGTTTGGTCCAACATTCTCCTGCTTGAAGGTCATAGGAAGCAGAGCAGGGAATGATGGCATCCCTGCCCCCCTCCCCTGCCATCCCTCCCCTCCCTGGCTGCAGTGTGGGACTGACTGTGCTTTTAAAACCATCCCCTCCGCATGGGCTGCCTGCTGCTGCTGCAGGGTGGCAGCAGGTCCCAATTCCTGTTCACTTCAGCAGGGGTGGCTGTTTGTTGTGTCCCTCTGGGTGCTGTTGACACTAGAATTGGCTTTTCCTGGAGTCCCTTAGGGAATGCAGAGCCCATCCTGAGGATGGTTGGCATCTGACTGGAGAGCTCCGTAATCCACAGCAAACCAGCAGGAGTTGCTGAGCAAGTCTAAAACATTTATTAACTCAAAACTCCTACTCATTTCAGGGAGAATTACATCAGAGTGAAGCATTCAGGGGCTGGCCACGTGCACTTGTGTCTTGGAGTGCACACATCTGAATTCCCAGGCTGGCAGGAGGCTGGAGTTGAGGCTCAAGTTTCACTGCTGACTCAGGGGTTTAGCTGTGCTCACCTCTGTCACCTGGGCTGAGCCAAGGTGACAGTGTTCAGCACGTTACTCCAGCCAGAAAACGGGGCCTCAGTTAAGACAGCACCATCCCAAGCCAGCCTCACCCATCACTTTCTGGAAAACTCTCTCCCTCCCAGCTCAGTTCATCTGTGATGACTTTTCAGAATGCTCCATCATTTTTTGTTTTTATTTCAGCCACAAAAACGCTGGAAGCACAAGCTGTCCAAGTGCTCCAGGAAATGTCTGTCTTCTTTTTTTTTGTTTTGTTTTGTTTTTTTCCAAGAGAACTGCTGTGCTAGGGCTTCTGATGCATCCTGGTAATTGCAAACATTCCCCTTTGGACTACTTGTTGGGTTATTGTTATGTGCCTGTCACCATAGCATCTGGGCACAAGGCAGGAATTCAGCAGCCTTGTTCAGAAAAGATTCTCCTGCTGCTTCACAGTTGCTCAAATGCCTTCTGCCCAAAACTCTGGGGGTTGTGTTGTTTTATCCCTGCTTTGCCTGCAGGGAAGCTGAGGCACAGAGTGGGGATGTGGTTCCTGGTGCTGCAGAGGCAGAGCTTTGCACAGAGCTGCTCTGGTGGGAGCTTGCCAAGGGAGGCCATGGCCTGGCAGCTCTGGGCTGCTGAGTGCTCCCCTTGTGTCTCAGAAGGGACAACTGGGCTTTTCTTGGCTCCTCCTTCACCCTCCTGAGTGCTGCTGGCTGTGACACTTTGGGTCTGACATCCTGAACAAAACCCTCCCTCACAGCCTTTCCCATTTGCCTGGGGCAGCTGGGCCAGCAAATCCCCCCTTGTGAGCATGCCTGGCTGGGGCTGTGACCCTTTGGGCCCCAGAGACCCCCGTGCTGACCCTGCAGGGGCTGGCTTGCTGTAAAAACCCCTGGCTGGTGTTTTCCTGAGTGTTCTGGCTGCAGACAGGGCCTGGGTGCAAGGGGTGGCTTCTCTCATGAGCAGAGCTGTAGAGGACACTGGGACATCAGCCTGGCCACTGTTCCCTGAGCTGCTGGTCCTTTTCCTCCAAGCACAGTGCAGAGAGCAGCAGTCACAGAATCCCTGCTTGGCTGGGGTTGGAAGGGACCTCAAAGCCCCCCCAGTCCCATCCTGCCATGGGCAGGGACACCTTCCACTGTGCCAGGATGCTCCAACCCCATCCAACCTGGCCCTGGACATTCTGGGGATGAGACACAACTGTGTGGGCAGTGTATTCTGATGGTTTGTGGCACTTGTGCTGTGATCAGTGACTGCAGAGCAGATTTTCACTTTTTTCCAAGTGCTGAGTGTGTGCCAGCCCCAGCAGAGTCCATGGGGGAGGTTCTGGGAGCCTCTTGCATTGGGAGATCTGGTGGGGGATTGCTCTGGGTTTGTTTCCTCTGTTGTTTGCTTGGAGGATGTCTGTGGCAGCAGGGACTGTGAGATCACCAGAGTTCAGTCTGTGTCTGCATCCTTTCATTAGGATGTGTGACCCATAAAACCAGAGTGATGCCCATCATCCTGAGGCTGCAGTTACAGCCTGACCCTTGGTTTGGCTGAGGTTAATTCTCTGCACACATGCAAGGAGAAGCAGTTGATTTATGGGGTGCTTCACACTCTGTCAGATCCCAAGCCAGAGATTGTAGTGGAGGGTACAATTTGGGAAGCTTGTTTGCAAACGTGGCTTACCAGAGTCTGTGGTGCAGTATCTGCCTTCTGCGTGGGCTGGAGCAGGAGCAGCTCTGTTGAGTCAACATTTAGCTGCTTATTTTTGTCCAGATTAAAGAAGGGGCTTAATCATTCTGACCCTGAGCACCTGGAGTGTTGTTGTGGTTCAGGCACAGAGGCTCTGGAGCAGCCTGGGAGAAGAGGTGGTAATGAGAGGGGACTGCAGCTTGATGTCATTTAATTGCTGTGATAACTGTGTGCCTTTTCAGCTCAGAGGTGGGAAATGCCCCAGCACTCCTGTTTTCTGGGAGAGCAGGGTCTGTGAGCTCTGGGCTGCTGTTGGCTGTCCCTGACCTGCCTCTGTTCCCCAGGTGGAGGCAGAGGCTGTGAACCGGGCAATCACCATTGCCAACCAGACCAACTGCCCCCTGTACATCACCAAGGTGATGAGCAAAAGTGCTGCTGATGTCATTGCTCAAGCCAGGAAAAAGGGTAAGTTATGTCCTCCTTACTCATGCACTTCAGCTCCTGCCAACAGCAGCTTCATCCCTACACAAAAGGTTTCTTTTTTAGAAAGGTCCCAAGCAGCTCCTTGTGCCTCATCTCCCACAGACAAGGATTCAGTGGTTGTGTCAGAGCCTGGAGCTGCTTGTTCTGCTCAGTCCTGAGCTTGTCTGTTCACACTCATCCTCCCCCACCATCCATGTGCCTTCATGGTATCACAGAGTCATTCTGTGCTCTCTCCATTAATCCCTGGACACTGCAGCTGGCTCCTCCTCCCAGCTGCTGTGGTTTTTCCTTGGTGCTTTCTGCTGAGCTTCCTGGGGTCAGCTCTGATTCCTGGCAGAGTTCTTGACTCACAAGCCCTGTTGTTTTTAGCTGGAGTAGCCAGAGGCCCACCAGATCCAGCTGCCTGCCGTGGAGTAGCTGCTCTCCATGTGGTGTAAGTCAGCCTGACATCCATGCAGGGACTGGAATCAGCAGCCTGGGTTGGATTTGGGAATTGTCACAGCCTCTGGTCACTCTGCTCAGGGATGCTGCACGAAGCAAGGCTCAGAGCTGCTGTGGATGTTGCTGCCTGTGTCTCTCCTCTCTGACTGAGGCTTGTTAGGGAGCTGAGCTGCTCTGAGGGATGCAGGAGCTTCCCCAAGCTCTGCCCCTGCTGCCTGGCCCTCCAGGGAGTCAGGATTGCCCACAGAGTAGGTGCTGTCTGCTGCTTTATCCTGTGACTAAACCCTCCACTTCTATTTGAGGCAGCTCAGGTTGGGTGAGTAACCAGGAGGGATGATTTCCCCCTTCTTTCCTCAGAAGGCTTGGATTTAATTTTCTGCAGCCTAAATAAGCCTGTATGGGTTTACAAGTGACATCACTTTCCATCTGGGTGTTTGATGCAAGAAGAGCTGATTTCCAGCAAACAGATTGGTGTTGGTGCATCAGCTCAGGAGTATTTTGGTCTCATGATTCCTGTTGAAGGAGTTGGTGAGGAGGACTGATTTTCAAGGCTGTTTGTGGAAGCAGCTCAAGCTGTTTGGAATAAATCTTTCTCTCCCAGCTCCAGCAGAGGGGATCATCCTGAAGGAAGATGCATTGACCTAGCACTGTGGCTAGAAAAGAACTTGATGCTGTGGTGCAGCTGTATCCTGAGAGGCAGGGAAGCCTCTCTTCCCTTTTCCAGATAAAATATTGAAGGCATGTGCCCCACAAAGGTGGAGCATCAACAGAAACACCTTCTTGCTTCACTCAGTGTCCTGAGACCACCAGCTGCAGCTTGGGATGAGGGACCACACACTTGGATCACAGAAAGCCATAAAGCACAGCTTGGCTTGGGTGGATGTTACCCTGCCTGGGAAAGGTGCAGGATGGTCCCAGATGAATGATCCACAGGGCTCACTGAGCCAGCCAGAGCATGCAGTTTTCATTCAAAATGCTTTTCTCCTTATAAGGAGAATTTGGGGTATAAATGGTGCCCCATCCTCTGGTCCTGTATTCAAATAACTCAAGTTAAATGCTAACCAAGGAGGGCCACACACACTGGTCTTGCCTCCCAAACAACAGAGGAAGCAGAACTGAAGACTATCCAAGGCAAAACCAAGCCAGGATTGATTTGCTAAATGGAAAAGAACAGACTATTTAAATGGTTATTTAAAGGCAGATGTTCCCAGTGCCTTATGCATGGAGGAGATTCCCTGCAGGCTCTGTCACTGCAGATCTGGGACCTGAAAACATCACTCCCTGCACAGCAGTACCCCAATGTGCTGGACCACAAGAGGCCTCCCATTAACAGCCAGTGTGTGTTTGGCCTTGGTTTGATTTCAGAGCCCTGTTTATGGCCAGTGATGTCAGGGAGCCTTTTCCTCTGCTCCTGGAAACTCTCTGGCAAAGGCTGTTCCTGCAGCTCCTGTGTCAGCAGGGTCCTGGGGGCAGCATGGAGCCACTTCATCACTGTCCTGCCTCAGCCAGTGCCTCTTCCCCAGCTGTCCTGAGACCCCAGAGACAGAGCAGCTCTGGCAATGCAGTGAAAGAAATATTCTGTCCTTTCACTCTGCATGGTGAGGTGTGAGTCCTGCTGACCAGTCCCTCTGCCCATCTCTCCTGGCAGAAGTATTGAGGGTTGGCATCTCTCCCACCCACATCTGTGGCAGGCAGATCCAAACCCGTGCAGTGCCTGGGCTGGGGGGGCAGCTGGGTGGCACAGAGCAGATTTTGGAGAGGTTGCATTTGGTGAGCAGATCCCTGGGGCTGCCAGCTCGTGCTGCTTTTGAAGTTGCAGCCTCTGCTTGGTGTGCAGATGGTGCTGGTGCATTCCAGCTCACAGAGTATCCTGGCCTTGAGGATCTGCTCTTCCTTCATGTGGTTCCAAAAATGTTAATGAGGAGGAAGGATACTCTGGTGATGAGCACACTGGGCAGAGTCAGGAGATGCAGTTCCATTTCCCAGTTCTGCCCCAGGTCTGCTGTGTGCCTTAGGGGATCACAGAGCTCCCCTGAGCTGCATTTGTGCACCAGGAGCTTGGATATTTCCCCTGTGATGGGCTTGCTTTGTGTGCAGAAAAACTTCCTGGTAGGAGCTTTCTCCCACCTGGTCTATGCACAGACCCTGCTCCAAGAAACCTGGCCTTGTTAAGAGGTCTTTAATTCATACTAATTATAAAAACTTTCTTTTCATTTTTTTTCTTGGACATCTCTTCTAGATCAGACTGAATCTCCTCATGCCCTTACAGTTACCCTCAGCCTCTTCCACAAAGTTCTTGGCCCAGGATAAATAACCATTAAAATGAATATAAACAATAAAATCTTTACAGTAACCATTTCAAGGACAATTAATGAGTGTCAACCACTGCAGTTGTGTAAAGGATTGTGCACATTTTGCTGCTCCCAGCTCTGCTCAGCAGCAATATCTTTATTTAATGCTTCAGAGGAAGCAGCAGACAGCCCTGCAGCATGTGTCCTTTCCCAGGTGATGCTTTCTGCCAGGAGGCCAGGCTGGAAATGCACATTCCTTGGTGTTCACAGAGGGTTTGTGTGTGTCCCTGTCCCACAGGCACTGTGGTGTATGGAGAGCCCATTACAGCCAGCCTGGGCACTGATGGATCCCATTACTGGAGCAAGAACTGGGCAAAGGCAGCAGCTTTTGTTACATCCCCACCTCTGAGTCCTGACCCAACCACTCCTGATTTTCTCAACTCACTACTGTCCTGGTGAGTAGAGCTCTTTGTGTTCAGAAAATGGGTGATAAAATAAGGGATATTGCTGCCAGCAAGCAAAAAGCTGTTTCACCCTCAGGAGGTGACAGTAAAATACCTTAAATACCTTTTGTTTTTCTCCCAGTGGAGACCTCCAGGTGACTGGCAGTGCCCACTGCACCTTCAACACTGCTCAGAAAGCTGTGGGGAAGGACAACTTCACCCTGATCCCTGAAGGAACCAATGGCACTGAGGAGAGGATGTCCATCATCTGGGACAAGGCTGTGGTAGGTCACACGTGTCCTGGGTTTGCATTTCAGCTGGAAATTCAGGGGAAGGAGCTGCAGGAATGTTACTTTCTTTCATGATCCCTCCACTTGGTGTTTTTACCTCTGTGGAGACCCTTGGCAATCTGCTGTGCTGCCAGCTCTTTGCTGCCTCGTGCAGTGACTCCTGTGGTGTCCCCCCAGGTGACTGGCAAGATGGATGAGAACCAGTTTGTGGCTGTGACCAGCACAAATGCAGCCAAAATCTTCAACCTGTACCCACGGAAGGGCCGCATCGCCGTGGGCTCCGACGCTGACCTGGTGATCTGGGATCCTGACAGTGTCAAGACAATCTCTGCCAAGACTCACAACATAGTAAGGATGTTCCCCCCTCTGCATTCCCTGCTTCCTTCCCCCTTTATTCCTCAGTGCCAAGCTGTGCTGTGCTGCTGTGACAGCTCAGAGCTCATTTTCCCCATGTCTGAAGCCCTCTCTGGTCTCTCTGTGTAAGCAGGATGAGTCCATCTGAAATCACGTGGATTCCCCTCAGAGCAGGGAGTTCTTCTGCTCTTGGAGCACACAGAAAGCTCTTTAAATCCTCCAAAACATCCAAAGGACAGTGTGTTATGACATGCAGGCTTGCCAGTGGTGGGAATGGGAGCTGCCCCTTTTCGCTGCAGTGTTAGCAGCTCATGGACACTTTTTCTGGAAATCTGGCTCAGATCCAGGGTTTGAGTGGATTTACACCACCTACTGATCTGTCACACGTGTGTGGAGTCAGGATTTTCCTGGTGGCCATCCCCACATTAATTGGCAAAAAGCAGCACTCAAACCAGCCAGCCCTTCCCCTTGGCTCTTGTGCAGCTCAGTGGTGGCACTGCACTCTTGGGGACACTTCTGCTGAGTCCCACTGAGCCCCTGCAGTGACCCAGCTGTCCCAGCCTGTGGGAATCTGCAGGATGGTTCCAGTGCAGGGGCCTGACTGCAGTCTCCCCGTGACATTTAAGCCCTGGCTCAGAGAAAGCAGCCACTGTTTGTGTTTGTTGATGACTTGTTTCGCTGCTGGCCATGAACCTATGGAATCTTTCCCTGGAAAAAAACTGCTTGTTCCTTTTTTCCTGTGAATGCTTTCATTCACTCTAGAGCTGAAGGAGCAAAATTTTGTTCCACAGTTGGATCTGTGGGCACACTCACAAAGAAATTTCCTTTTTTAAAAAGGTTTGGTTCACTTCCCTGTGACTTAACTCTTTGTCAGAATTGGTCACAGATGGCCTGGCTTCATCCTGCCTCTGCTCAGGCTCCTGACAGAGGAGTTCCAGGAGTCTGCTCACTTCAATCATCTTAGAGGTGCTTCCAGACTCCTTCCAGTCTGGAGAGGAATGATTTAAGGGGGAACCCAGGGACTCACTGCTTTTAGGTGCCAGATTTCATGGTCTGAGCTGTGGCTTGTGCTTATGAATAGCTCAGGGAGCTAGAAGTAGTTTGGGTGGAGTGCTTGAAAGTCATTGCTGTTTAGTGGCTGTTGTCTTTGGGAAATGAGCTGGGCTCTTCCAGTTTCCTGACAGAACTCACAGGCTCTCTCCTTTGTGGATATGCCCCAGTGCAGTCAGGATTGGCTCCATGGATCTGGGCAAGGCAAAGGAGAACCAGCTCCATTCAGAAGTATTTTCTGAGAACTGCAGATCCCCCAAAAGCCTGACACTGTGCAAGAGGCCTCAGCACTCAGCTGTGGCCTTAAGCTGTGCCAAGAGCATGGAGGATGAAGGGCTCTCCATTCCCAAGAGCTGAAAAGCTGAGCAATCCCAGTTTCTGTTTGCTTACAAACACATCTCCGAGCTCCTCCCCTGTCGTTGCTTCCCCTGCTGTACCTGGTGTCACACCTGGAGCTACATCAGGAGGGATTTCTCCATGGAAAGGGTGATGAGACATGGGAAGGGGCTGCCCAGGGAGGTTTGGAGTCCCCATCCCTGGAGGTGTCCAAGGAAGGTGGCCTGGACATGGCACTCAGTGCTCTGGGTCGGTGACAAGGTGGGAATCAGGCACAGCTTGGACTCAGTGACCTTGGAACCTCAAATGATCCTGAAATTCTGTATTTTTTTGGGTCTCACCCTGCACTGTGCCTTGTGTTAGAGGAGAAACTGGTCCAAGTGGTGCTTTTGGAGTCCAGGCATCCTGGTTTGGCCAAGCAGAGCACAAGAGGCCCCTTGACAGTCAGGCACAGGGACACCCTCTGATTATGTGGCCTTGGATGATTGTTACTGTTTGAAATGTTCGAGCAAATTACAGATATTTTCCAAGAATTCACACTGCTCTTGCTGCTCTCTGGCAAGGAAACACCAGGAGCTGCAGAGGGAGGTGGTGTTGTTCTTGGAAGCAGCCTAATCCATAAGCTCCTGACCCAGCCTCCTCCTTTGCCACCACAGTTTTTTTCAGGCTGGACCCGGTTCAGACTCGGTTTAACCACTGGTCTGGCTAATTGCAAAGCTGCTCCCAGGCCTGCCCATACTTATAACACACTTCAAGGGCAAACTCCATCATTAACTCAGTAAAAAAGACCTGCATTTGACTCAGAGATGGTCACTAGAGTAACAGTCCCCAAATAACATGGTTGCAGTGCATCTCATTCCAGGATGTTTCACATTTGCAGTGATTTCTTTCAAACTTTTTTTTTCCATGGTGTGATGTTTCCAATCCTGTTAAGTGAGGATGAGCAGTCCCTTAGAACGAAATGAGAATGTCTTGGTCTCTGACCCATCAACCAAAACACTCGTTTGAAACACAGATTTTTCAGAATTACTGTTTTTAGTAGGAAACTCGCATAAAGCTTCCTGTGGCTCCTGAATCTGCCCCCAGCTTAGCAGAGATAGGTGCCTACATGTATTTAAACAAGGAGGCTCTGAGATGTTCTCATCTGAAACTGTTTTTCCTCCTGCTCAGAGAAGCTGTGGCTGCTCCATCCCTGGAAATGTCCAAGGGCAGGTTGGAATAGGCTTGGAGCAATTGGATCTAGTGGAAGGTCCCAACCCATGGCAGGGGGTGGAATGGGATGAACTTTAAGGTTCTGAGATTCTTCATGAACCTTATTTCAATGGAAATTTTGCATTAATAAACACCTAAACTTAGACTGATAATTAAGAGCAACCTTTTTTAAATCACAGCAGACACAGCTCAGGTAAACACTGTTGAGTTTCCTTCCATCTGTCCTTACAATTTTGGCAATTAGCATGGTCTGTGATTGCTAATTAAAGCCTAGCAGGCTCTGCTGGGTGAATATGTGTCCTGGTTTGAGGGACAGGTGTCTGCCAATAAAGGCAGAAGCTTCTCTTTGAAATGGAGAATGTAAACCCACTCC
>JAOTQZ010000889.1:2433051-2450136 GCA_026546895.1 Pogonocichla stellata | reverse complement strand
AACTTAAACTTACACCTCTACCTCATGTGTGAGTGGCTTAATAAACTTCAGTCCATCCAAAGGCTTTAATTCAATCCCTCCACTCTGATTTTTACTCTGAAGAATTCAGAGACCCCTGACTCACTGACTCCAGCACCTCCCCACCCTCCCAGCCAGGGATTCCTTCCCAAAATCCCATCAAATCCTGGTCTCCATAACCTGGAAGCCATTCCCTGTGTCCTGTCCCTCCATCCCTTGTCCCTCTCCAGCTCTCCTGGAGCCCCTTCAGGCTCTGGAATGTGCTGGAAACTCTCCCTGGATCCTTCCTCCCCCAGCTCTCCCAGCCCGGCTCCAGAGCAGAGGATGGAATTTTCTCCTCTCATTTCCACAGGAGGGCACCACATCCCCGTGTTTAAATCGAGTTTTTATTCCTTTCCTGAGGCTCCCGTTCTCCCTCCTGTTCGCATCACTTCCTCCCCAAAGCACACAGGTCTTGGCATTTTTGTATGATGCTTTTCAACACCAAAACCTGCTAAATAATAACCAAAAATAATTTCACATTATCCTGGATTAGCTAAATGCTAGTTCATGCACATCTGAAATAATCTCTTTCACCCCAATCCCTCAACTTTCCCTCCATTAAGTATAATAGGGAATATATATTGTATTTAAATATATAATGGTTAAATATATTATAGCTAGATACACTTAAATCTATTACATTTATATATATATCTAAATATATTAAATACTCTGTATAGTACATAACATACATATTAGAAATAAATTTAATATGAATAATGTGAAATTTTAAAAAATCATAGGCTTAAAAGAAACTGAAAATGAAAAGATCCATTTTCACCTCCCTTCTCACAGCCCTGTGGTGATTTCAACAATCCAGACTGTGTCTTTCATGGCCAACCTGCTCTGGCTTTCACCAGAGTTTAAAAATCAAAGAATAGAGAAGCTGCCTTCATCCTGGCCAGCAAACCTAGGAGGAACCCAGCTCCTCCACAGAGCTTTTGAGGTTTTTGGGATCTCTAGGACATCAGTCATTATTAAACATGTGTGTGGGATGCTGCAGAGTTGTGTTGGGCAGGGTCCTCTGAGCTGGTGAATAACAGAGAACTCATCAGTGCAGCCCTGAAAAATCAACCTCTTTGTGCAGCTGAGCAGGTCAGAATCTGAGAACAACAGAGGGGGAAATAGGAAAAAAAAAAGAAAAAAAAATAAAGTTCTTGCCCTTTTTGCACCGAGGGAGCTCCTCCAGTGCCACCAGACACATCCTGAGTCTCAGGCTCACCTTCCCAGCACACTGAGGTTGGCTGGTGGGTTTTTTCCCTAATTCAGCTCTAAAGCAGCTTTTCCTGAAATTGGTTTCCCAACAGCCACCAGAGGGCAAGAGTCCTTCATCCTGGGCTGAAGAATCTCCCTGGGCATCCATCCTGGGCTGGAAACACACTCACCCACTTAAATCAATGAGAGGATTCCCATCCATTCCAGCACTCCTTGGATTGGGTCCTAGAGTTCTTTCAAAACCACAAGGCAAAGCCAGCAAGATGTTTTATATAAACTTAGAAACAAGGTTTTATAAACTGCAAAAAGCCCCTGGCATTTATACACTTTAGGTTCTGCTGTAACCTGTCACTTGGCAATTAAATGGGCCTTTTTATTTATAATAAAGTTTATTTCCTAAATACCCCTGTTATGAACCAACCACGGCAACAGAGGAGACATAATCCAAACCCCTGCAATTTTTGTTTTAAATCTTCTTTGAAGAGCTGTGTCAGCCTGGTGCTGTAATGGGGCTGGCAAAGCTCATTAATGCTCCCATCCAAAGGCAAGTGCCTGCAAGACAGTTTTAGGGCATAATTTAGTGGAATGTGTTGGCCTGTGCTGGGTTTTAGGCATGGAAGCAGCTCCCTGCCTGCAGGGGGAAAGGATGGAGCCTGAGGGTTGAAATCCTGTTGGATACTACTGGGAACCAGGGAAAAATCAGCCTTGAGGCCTTGTCTTTACAAGGTCAAGGAGTTATAACAATGATTAAACACCTGCAGAGTGTGTGAGAGCTGTGTTGTTTTGCAAAATTATGTTTTTGAGGAGATGTTGCCTTCTTGGACCAATGAGTCTTTTCTATTCTGTTTTGCACGAACTACTCTATATAAGTGTGATGTTCCTATAAATAAAGTTTTTCTCTCTCTTGCTTCTCTATTACATTGCATCATCCTTTTTGCTGCTCTTATAACCTTAAAATGCAACAAAATCCCAGAGGAAGAGCCCCACTCCTGATCACAGAATCATGGAATGGTTGGTGTTGGAAAGGACCTTAGAGCTAGACCAGGGTCTAAGTCCATCCAGCCTTGGACACTTCCAGGACGGGGCATCCAGATGCCACCCAGCCCTGTTTGCCTGCACAGATCCCACTGCACCCCAAAGAGCTGCAGGAGGAATGATGGACATGGCCCTGGGAGCACCATTCCCACTGAGCACAGCAGAACCTTTATTGTCCACAAACCTGGAAAACCCACAGGTTACCCTGAGCACCCTCAGCGCTGTGTGGAGATAATTGCAGTCCTTAGGGCTGCCCAAACTTGCACTAAACCCACTTTTCTTGGGCACCAAAACAGTTTGGATGAAAACTGAGCAGACAAAATTCAGAGATATCCCAGCTTGGAAGGGCAGTTTGCTCCCCATCATCACAGAAGAGGGAAAACTCCTATTTTGAGAAAAATCTCCTGGCCTCAGACCTGTTCCATGAGCTGGATTTAGAAATCAGGTGAAAGGTGAATGCCACAGGTCTGGGTGTGCTCTGGGAGGGAAATCCATTACCCCTGGCTTTGTGCAGGGTGAAATATTCCCAGAGACAAGCACTCGTAGGGGAAGGACGTGACAATGACCAGCCTGACATCCAAAGGGAGGAGAAAATAATCCAAACAGCTGGGAGAAAAAGGTTTCTTTCTGGTTTGGAGATGAGAGTGAATGAGATAACATGGCACAGATGAGATTTTGACTGGAGAACCTGCAGTGGAGGCAGGATGGAAGTGCCAGGCTGAAGGCACAGGGAGATCTCCCAGGAAAATTCCCTTTTTGTGTTTCCTTCCCTCTCCAAAGAGATTTCATCCATCAGGCTGAGTTCAGCTCATCCACCAGTGATGAGTTGTCAGGCTGCATCCAGCCCTGTTGCTGGTGGTTGCTGCACTTCTCTCTGGAATAAGCTGTGGTTTAAAGATAAAAAGAGATACAATGCTGCTTCTCATTAGAAGAAAAAGCTTTCCAATAATAAAATATCTGCCTGAAAAAATGATCTGTGCTTTGTTCACTTTGAAAGACAAAAATATTTCCAGTTTTGTCAAAGCTGTTTGGAATCCTAAATGTTAAGCCTTTTTAAATAATTTATGGTTTTTTTGTTAATTCTCTGATTTGCTCCGAGACCAGGCCCAAGATTTTGAGCCTGAGCTATCAAATTCTTTAGACACTCATCTAGTTTTACTAAAAGTCTTTTAGAGATTGTGTTGATTTGGCACAGCCTGGTGTTTGGTGGGGAAGGGTGAGAAACTGCCAGAAGCTTCCAGAAGCTTCCACCATGTCTGACCAAGGCAGCTCCTGATGCTCTGAAGGTGGAAATGGTACTGAGCCAATTTGAGAGGCTGGTGATGACACCTTGTCCTGGTTTGAGGGACAGGTGTCTGCTAAGAAAGGCAGGATCCTTTCTTTGAAATGGAGAATATAAACCTCTCCCTCCAAATTATTATAATTTTGAAATTAAGGGGCTGCCAGGCAAAGATATGGGAATAGGAATAACAGTTTTGCCCTCAGAGTTGAAGTCCTCAGCTCAACTCATGAGCCCCTTGTTAATTTTTTCCCCTCTCCTCTGTCCAGCTATGCCAAAAGAAGAGAAGCAAAGGGTTTTCCTGGGTGCCTGGCATTTGTGTCAGACCATGACATGATGGAGAATTTGTCATGGCTCTTGGCAATCTGTTTGGCTCTCCCCAATAAACAAAAAACCCCTCTCATTTCTAATTTTCCTTTCAAACGCTTTTTTTTTAAACAAAACAAAAAGTTAAAAATACTGTTTTTTCAAATGGAAATCCCATTGCTGTGCTTTGCTGCTTGTCCTGAGCTGGTCTCAAGCTGCTGGGTCATGTCACCAATACAGATCCTAAAGAGGCAGCTTCCTTTTTCTTTGGTCATCATAAAAAATTATTATTTTTTAAATTATTTTTTTTTCCTGTGGCTTGATTCCTTTGTCTTTGCATAATTTCAGCCTTGCCATTTATCCAGCAGTTCTCTCTTCCAATTTTAGACCAGGCTGTTACTCCCTTTCATAAGAAGTGCTAACATCCCTTAGGTTAAGAATAATTAGACTCTAATTTTCAAAGCTTGACAGGAAATTACACCTCTAATTCATCATTTAGAGCCAAATAGCTGGTTGAAATTACACATGTAGCACATTAAACAAAGATCTAGCCAGTTTTTTTCCCCCTCAAAAAATTAACCTCAACACAAATTAGGATTATACAATTCCACTTAGATGGACGAAGAGATTTCAAAAGCTCCTGGGGTTCATGGCAGAAGAAGGAAGAGCAGGAAAACAAGCCCAGCTTCAGTTTGCTTTCCTGGTTTCCACATGTCCACATTACCCCTTTACAGCAACTGAGCCTGGACCCCACTGAAAAGTCTCTCCAAAGCCAATCTTCCCTGAGCAGAAAAGAAATTCCTCTGTTGGAATAAACAAAATTAATCCCAATGGAATTGCAGAACCTTGGTTGTATAAAACAGGGAGAAGAAGATCCACCATTAACCCACTGCAGTAATCAGGGTTTCATGGGAAAGGTTCATTTTCTGTGCCACTCTCAACATTCCCTTGGTCTCCTCAGGTAATTTCAAGTGTTTTCTGCTGATGTTTGTGAGGCTGAAGTTCTCCAAACACCCCATGTTTGTGTTTGGGATGAGCCCATGGGTGCCTGGATCAGCCTGCACGTCCCTGGAGCAGCTGGAAGGGAGATTTTGGGTGTTCCCTGGCTGTTGCCATTGCTCAGCAGCAGTGGGATCAGAAATCAAACCCTCCAGGTTCACCAGCAGGAATAAACTGGGTGTGGGGCAACATCCTGGGGTAAGGTGGAATTGGTTTAAAACGGGATGGCAAACTGGTGAGGGGAAATCCCTGCCTTTCTGATTTCTTCCCCATTCTCCTGAGTTCCTGTAGCACCCCTTTCTCCTCCCAGACCCTCTTGCCCCACTTTTGCTTCCAGACCACCACGAGATGGCAAAACTGCCCAGGACATTCCAGGGGGTTCAGCACAGCTGGGCTGGCCCATTTGCTGTTTGCCACCTGCCTCCACAGCCCCCAAACTGTGTTTTTATACAAAACCCCGTCCACAGGGAGGTGCACAGGGATTCTGGGGTGTTCCCTCGGCAGCATTAGGGGCATATGGCCCTCAGGAGTCCCCAGAAGCTTTGCAATAAGCCCAGATCCATATGGAAATATGGCTTGGGAGGAGATTTCTATTCAGATATTTCCTGGGGAGATACAGGCTGAAACAACAGGCCTTGTAATTTAATTTAACTGCGTGTCACGCATTCAGAACCAGGCAGCTGAATTCCCAATCAAATGTTCTTTGGATGTAATAACAAAGTGTAAAGCACAGAAGTGCCTGAAAATAGCTTCTCCCAGCCCCATGGAACCTGTGCTTTTGGCAAAAGGAGGAGCAATTTCTGGGGCTGGGCTCAGTGCTCATAAATAAGTGCATGCTCCTTTCCCCTGCACTGGCAGGGGTTTGGCTGCCCAGACCCTCTGTGATTTCTCACACACACTATAAATTGTCAGGCAGTCGATGGGAATGCACAGACTTTTTGGGAATGTGGATTTCTCCTGTTTGAACTGGCAGGAGTTCTCTGTGTGTACCTTGTGAGGAAATTCTTCCTGTGCTTCATATTCCAAATTCACTTTTGCTTCACTCCCCTGAGCCCAGACAAGCTCCTTGTTTTACTGAATCTCCCTGAAATATTGTTTTTTGTAAAGGGAACAGCAGAAAACAAAAAATTTTGGCTTCTCTAGTTCATATTTTGTGATATCTGGTAGCAGCAAAAGGCCTTTTTGAAGTAGATACACAGTAATGGAGTAATTGAAGTAGATAAATAGTCTGGAGTGGAGAAGAAATAGGAAAAACAGCAGAAACACTTTGAGTTTGGTGGTGAAATTCAACTGCCTCAGTGCAGGCCACTAGGCAGCAGTGTCTGAACTAAGCACTAAAAACAACAGACAGAAAAAATCTTTTTTCTCTGTGATTATTCTGTGATGGGGCTCTGACAGAAAAACAGAGCAGAAAAGAGTCAGTTTTGTAGGAGTGCAGAGAAATATAAGCATGAGGGAATAGAAGAAGAATAACAATAACAGAGATAATGATCACAGGATCACAGAATGGTTCATGTTGGGAGGGGTCACTGGTGTTGTAATAATAATAATAATAATAATAATAATAATAATCTCCAAATATACCCCACCCATTTTTTCTTGCAGGTCAGCTGACACACTGCATAATAAGATACATAAAGAAAAAACAGGTTTTTATTAAAAATCCAGCAGATGGTAAAAAGTCCAGGATGAGTGTGAGAGCTTCAAAGCTTGAATGCAAACAAAACCTTGAGGGTTTGTGAGTGTTTTAGGGACTGACTGCTCATTGCAGAGCTGGCTGTGCTCTCCCTGCACACCAGGGTGTCTCTTTCAGAAACTCCTGTTCTCAAAAGGGGAACTGGGATTCCTTTTACACAATCCCATTGCAGTTCAGGGATCTGGACTGGGCATCCTCAAACTATAAAAACCCAGTGCAAGAAGTTCTCTTTTCCCAAATAGCTGTTTTTCTCGAATTTTTAGAATTAAAACTAAATTTAAAAAATTATTAGCAGGGGTTTGGTGTCTTTTGCTTTTGTGGGGGGGTTAACTAGTGGTGCCAGGCTTCAACAATAATTAAGTTTATCCTCCATTTTCCAAGTGCTCAAGGGAAGAAATGCTTTTAAACCCTGGCAGTGCTCCTCCCTCATGCCCCCTCCTGCACCACAGCTCCGGATATAGCACCATAAGTTTGAGATTTTTATGGCTCTCAGGGGAAACTCAGAACATTCCTAAAACTGAAGTAGCATTTTGGAGTCCCTGAGCTGGAGTTCAGCCTCTTTCAAGGATAAATCATGGGAGCTGCCAACAGAGGGGATATTTGGTTTGAGAGGCAGAGGGAAAATAAACACTGATCCTGCTCCTTGAGTCACTAATAAATACTGAACGTTTCACCCCCAAGGAGCTCAGAGTGATTTCCAGCAGTGAGTTGATGATAAAGAGGCATCACAGCTGGAGGGAGGGAGTTCTAGCAAAGAATTCACTTGTCAGGAGGGCTCTGCTGGCTTCCAGCTTTCTCCATCTTCAGCTGGAATGGGGAAAAAAAGGCCAGGGGAGGAGCAGGCAGCAGCTCTGGAGCTTTGTGTCACCACCAAACATCCCAGTGCAATTGGGGATGGTGATAAAAAAAGGCTTTTTAGTGGCACAAAACTCCCAACCAGCAAAACACAACCTCTCCATATCACACAGCCCAAACTGGGCTGAAATATTGCTGTGGGTTTTGTGGAATTGCAAATTCCAAATTGCCAAATTGCACCAGTTCTCACTCCTGGTGAAAAACTCAGGGGTATTTCAGGGTGTTTGGTGGGAGGGAAATACTGCACTAGCCAGAGAATCTGTAATTGCGCCCAAATATCCTTCACTCCTCCAAATTATTGCTCCTGGGAAGGTTTAGCAGGAAATCTGCAGGGGAGGTGGGCTCAGAGTGTTTTTGCTGCCTGGCTGCTCCCCTTTCCTACAGCTCAGGACTAACACCAGCTGTGCTCTGTAGAATTAAACCTGGCTGGGACACCCAGATTTCTGTGAGCTTAAGCCTGAGGAGAACACTGAGAGGTGTGAGTGCTGTCTCCTGGGTGTCACCTGATGGAGAAATTGTCCCTCAGAAGGGATGTAGCTGCAGAAAAAACCATTTTCCACAGCCTTGTCCAGCTCCACCAGGAAGAGAAAGGAAAACCAGGTTTTGGGAAGGAGGGAAAAATGCAGAACCACAGGCAAATCTAAGAGTAGGGCTGTCCGTGAGGAGGAAACAACCAACAAATGAAATATTTATTTAATGGAACCTCCAACACTCTCTTCTCTTTGCTTTGAGGGAGTAAAAACCACACCAGGAATGTGCAGGGTGAGGTGGATGCTCTCAGTCACCAAGTTCAGGGTAGGTTTTTCTGTTTGAAAATTAATCTCATACCCAACTCCCATATTCTAAAACGACCCTTTGGGTCAGCTGAGAGATTCCTACTTCTTGCAGCTGTGTTTTTGCCGCCAGTTTTTCCAGTCTCAGCATTGCAAATCCCTTCAGACACTGAGCAGGGACTCTGGGCTAAGCTTAGCTGGGCTCTGGGTGTGCACTCAAAGGATGATGTGATGCTGAGTTCACCACTGAAATGGTTCCCTAATTGCTGCTAATTGTTTGTTTTTGGTTTTTTTTTTGAGGTTGTGTTTGACATTAATCAGGAATTCTGCAGCTTCACCTGGAGGAGCCAGAGGTAATTCTGTGGCAGAGTGAGGTCCCTGTGGCTGACTGCTCAGCATGGATAAGGAATGCTGAGTCTGCTCCAATGTGTATTTTTAATTGGGTGGAGGGGAAACAGAATCAGCCCTTCATTCTCCTGGCTATGGGAGGCATTAATTCTTTCTTTTTTCCTCTCTCTTTTTTGCCAAAATATGTCAGGAATAAAGTGCAAAAGAAAAAGAAAACATACTCAGAAAGCTTCTATCCATCATGCACTGTGCTCTCCTGAAAACATAACAGAGCACTTCAGTTATAACAAACTGTAAAAGCTGAGAGATGTGCTGTGGAAGTGGATTTGGGAACAATCCTCAGCTGAAATCCAATCCCACTCCTTATTTTTTACCTCTCTTTTCGCAGTTGCAATTAAACTCTTAGAAATGTTTATGCAAAATTTCTTACCCCTTCTTGCTCCCTGATGCAAATTGTGCAGGTTCTCTTTCTTTGGGAGATGGATTATTAGATTAAAGGAGAATTTCTGATTGTATCTGGGAGCTGATCATTACAGTGAGAAACCAAACCAGCACTTCCACATCACTGCTGTCCATGAAGCTGCTCCAAATCCATTTGTTCCATACCAAATCTCAGCTGCATTCCCAGGCCAAAACTGGGGAATCTTGGTGTTAATGTGTAAATGTTGATATCAGGGAGAAATAAAACATCCTTCCACAATTAGTCTGACAATTCTACAGATCCTGATAAAAATCAAGGTCTGGTAATTCATTATATGAGCTGGTGGGATTAAACAAATGCAGTTTGAACAGAAATTTACTGCAAGAACCTCAGTAGCATTAGGGCAAGGAGCAGCTGAATGAAAAACTGGATGTTTTATTCTCCTGTAATCAGCAGCACAGAGTCCTCGTGCTGTTAGAAATGTTTGAGCCTCAATAAAACTCCTGACTGCTTTGACCTTTGCTGCATTTTGATTAGCAAAACAAAAGATACGATTTTTATCCTGCAGGGGCCATGATTAAAACTGCCAGAGAATTTCTCTTGAGGTCTGAATCTTGATGAAAAAACCCTCAACAGTCCAATAGTCTTGAGAGCAGAATGTGTCCTGGAAATGGAGCAGTGCCATGATCATCAGGAGCCAGGAAGGGGTAAATTAAATTAATTTTACCCCACAAAGGGGTAAATTAATGCCAAAAAAACCACAATCAGAATTTGATGACTTCATGTCCTTGTAGTGAAATTAAATAATTGCACCAACATGTTTTATTTTTTCCCTGTCATATGCCAGTTTTCCAAAATCCTTGGTGGTGTTCTGTGAGACTCAGCATCCCTGGGATGATGATGATGATGATTATGTGTAATCTTACCTAAACTGAATTTAAGTTATAAAACCAAGCAAAATTGCACATTTTTATTTAAAAATTCTTCTTTCATCTGACAGCAAATCTGGTGGTCACAAGGGCATTCTGACACTTCAAGTTATTCCTTAGGTTTTGTGGCCAGCTGTAAGTTCAGGAGGGAATTTTTTAGAGCAAGGTCTGTGCCCATTAAAGACCAAATCCCAATCTTTTGCTGAAGCTCCCAGACTCTACTGCAGCACAAAATTATTCAGGAAAAACGCACATTTTAATCTAGAGGGGGAACAGGCCTGTGGAAGAAGCAGGAGGGCAACTGAGGTTTGATTTTGTTGATTTTTTTTTTTTTTAATTTAATTTTTTTTCATTTAATTTTTTCTCCAGACTATCCCTGGATGAAATTTCCCAGGGTTTCACTACAGGCAGCCACAGCCAAGGCTTTCCAGGTTCCTGGTGCATCAGCTGGTTTTGAAATCTGTCTTTTCCTTCCCTGTGTCTCAGCTCTCCCTTCATAAATCAGGAAATAATAACTCAGCACTTGTCTCTCCCATTTACATTCTTGGGTGCACGAGGATTGTTCTGCTGGTGTTTGTTTATAAGGAGTACAGCAAAATGGGCTGGATTTCATCTGGGACCTGATGTTTTACTGTAAGCAAACTGAAGGAGCAGAGTAAGGACTCAAATTAAATAATTCAAAGGTTTTTTTTAAAGAATTTAAACTTTTTACAGTAGAAATATAATCCCTTTGTTCACTTTGCACCTTGCTCCTACTAAACCTCACTAAGATCAGAAATATTGGGAAGAATTTCTACCTGATCCTCTGCCTGAAATGTTGGTTGAGAGGGAGAAGACAAATCTGTATGAATAATTTGGAGGAAAAAACCAAGCAAGCAGACTTGCAGCTCACATATCCCAAAGTACACATTCCCCCCAATAATTTATTTGTTCACTTTAGCAAGATTTCATATACATTCAGTATTTTGTTCAGGGAAATGAGCAGCATGGACTGTTCAAACATGATACAGCTGGAAAACAGAGCATAGGAAATTCAATGACACTTTCAGAAAATGCAGTGCCTGTTTCAGGAGAAATCTTTTAAAACCAGCCAAACTCGTACAACATGCAGCCAAAAAGCTGCTGCAGTCAGAAGAACAAAAAAACAAAAAAATATTTTTTTGCAACCAAAGACTGGCAAAACAAACAAAAAAAAAAACCCACATCAAAACAACCCAAAAAAAAAGCCCAAACCAGCCTGTGTACAATTCCCAAAGTTGTACTGTCAGGAAGAATTGAATATTCATTGAAATTCAGGGAAGTTTTGTGTCATTGGATGAGTGGACTTGCTTTGAAAGTGGAAATCTGCTGAAATGCTGGGCAGGTTTGTGTTGCCCATCTTCAGAAAATGGTTTACAAGGGCTGACTTCTGGCAGCAGATAAAAGAAATTTGGATTAATGTGAGAAAGTCTAATTCTTTGGAGGAGACGTTGAGCTCTGTAAAACCACATTTATTTTCACTATTAACACGTGGAGGTTTTTTTGACTCTGACAAAGATCTTGATGTTACCCTGATGATAGGGAGAGGCTGTTACTCTGCTGGGTTCTGAGCTCAGTGCTGCTCAGACAGAGCTGAGCATCAGCTGGAGCTTTGGGCCCACTGTGGCCCTGACAGATGTGTCATTTCTCATCTGATGGTTGCTGTCCAGAGCTCTCCTCCTCAGCAATTCATTTCCCCTTAGCTCACATTTGCTATTTTCTCCTTCTCTGTCACTATGAGAAACATGCAGCGTGCTCAGCAGAGAAGGAATGACATTTCACTCCCATCCCTGAGACAAATGCTCCATCTCCTCCCAGGAAATCAGAGATTCAATTCCATCTCTCAAGCTGGGGGGGAGATCTCTATTTTAATGCACCACAAGCTGCCTCTGTAGTGTCTTGAGGTTTTTGTAACACTGTCACAGACAAAATTCCTTCACAAATATTTGGGTGTGTGAGGGGTGCAGGCAGACAGCAGATGCTCTCTCACAACCTGCTGGATTTTTTTCCTTCTGGCAAAGGGTAACACTGGTGCAGGTCCCAAATTTGCCTGGAGCTGAGTTCAGCACTTTGAAGACCAGCTGGCTTTTTTCTCTCTGGAAGAGATCATCCAGGAATAATTGGTGTCAGCAGCCTGTCCCCTCGAGCTTCAACACGATCTTGCTTAAGACAGGAAAGAGGATCAAGGTATGTCTGGGTAGGATGTGGAGTTAATTACCCAGCATAGATTCAGCCTGGGACAGTGAAGCCCTGCTGGATGAATCACTGAGTTGTTCTGTGCCTCAGGAGCTTTATTTTAAAATGAAGTTCCCAAAAAAACCCCACTGAGACACGAGCAACAGTAGCTCAAGGCCAACAGGCACACCTAGAACTGGGCACTTCCACTTCAGCAAAGCAATCAGATCTTTTTTGTATTGATTTCAATCAGTGTAAGGTGCTGCAGCCTGTCAGTGTCAATTTACTGAGAAAGTAAAGCAGGGAAATTTTGTAAAATTTTGTGAAATCCATTTGCTTACTCCAAGCAGAGAAGCAAGAAATATTCCTGGCTTAATCCTTCTTTTCAGTGCTCTGGATTTTCAGGACATTAAGGGCTGGCAAAGGAGAATATCCTTTTACACAATGCACAATTCATCCTTGGAGTTGGCAGAGCGAAATAAAGAATGTAAAAATGTGAAGACATTTATTTGGATAGTGGGCAGAACTTAAATATTTGGGATTTGAATAATCTTGCAAAGTACACAAAGCCTCCAAAACATCAGAGAGTAGATCTGAATTGACTGTGGAAACTGG
This sequence comes from Pogonocichla stellata, assembly GCA_026546895.1. Lineage (NCBI taxonomy): Eukaryota > Metazoa > Chordata > Aves > Passeriformes > Muscicapidae > Pogonocichla > Pogonocichla stellata. The sequence goes on along the minus strand of JAOTQZ010000889.1, from coordinate 2,437,412 downwards.
ACTACTGAACTTTCCCTGCCCTGGGATGGAGAGGGGTCAGGGATCTGCTTCACCTCAGGCTGTGCAAATTAAAGAATCATCTCTGTGATGCTCCAGCTCTCAGTTCTGCAGCAGAGACTCCACCCAACGTGGAAATCGTGGCTGTCACTCCCAGGGGAAGACCCTGATGTGAGAGGATGGTGGGATGGCAGAGCCATGAGGTTTTCAGGGTCCCTGGGTGAGGCTTTGAGGGGAGCTCCTGCTGCTCCCCTGTTCCCACTTCCCCTCTGGCCACTCTCTGCTCTCTGCTCCGTGCTCCTGCCAGGTTTCACACCACAGCATCCTGATGCTGGGAAGGTTTTACAAGTGTTGATTGATGTCCAGCCTCTGGGAAAAGCTCTTGTCCTGTTTGTGCTTTTAGACAGACAGATCCATTCAGCCTCTGTGGCTGCAGCTCTTTCACCAGTGCCAAGTTCACTTTAAATAACAGAAAAAAATGGGCTGCTTAAAACTGCACTCTTTTTTTTTTTTCCTTTTCTGTTTCCTAGAGCTCCTTCTATGGTTTTTGAGACTTTTCAGTCCAAATATCCACTGAGATGACAAGTGCCAATGACCCTTGTTGCAACCAGGGCAGTTTTCCTGCAGAAATTCTCTGAGGGAGCCAAACAAATGATGTGTTTGTTTTTGCTGGCAAACCTGGCAGCAGCAGAGGTGTGGCTGGGACCAGGCTCACCTGATGCTGAGGGCTGGGAATTCTCAGAGTCACTGGACACAGAGAGGTCCTTCATCCTAAAAAAAAGGATGAAGGTGAGACCAAGACTTCATTATTCCACCTCTCTGCCATGCAGAGCTGTGCTCCATCCACGTCCATCCCGACACTGCCAGCAGCAGTTGACTCATTTATCTTTGTCTCACAGGGTCAGGTTATATTGCTGCATCAGGATTGCTCTGGAGTTAAATTAATCCAGTTGTGGCAGCCTCCATGTGTAGCTCCACAACACCCTCCTTGCCTGACACCATGAAACCTCAATAAAACTGAAATTACTGCAGCAACCCCGTGTAAATCTCCCAGCTCCAAAGGAGAGATGGCAAAAAAAGAAGGTTATTGGTTATAAAACAAGGATTGGTTGTAGAATAAGACAGGGTTGGGCACCAAGGGTGTGCAGTAAAGACTTTAAATCTTGCTGTTCTTGCTCAGTTTAAGGGGTGTTTTTTCCAAATGTTTCAAAGTTTGGGTTTTGTTGAAATACACGTCCCACGTATCTGAACCCTGTGAGACTGGGAACCTCGGCCACGAGTCTCACGTGACTTTCTTATGAGATTTCCAGCTTTTCTCCTTCGGCTCTTGGCTTCAGGCACCATGAGAACATTTTCTTACGTGGTTATTTCCACACTTTTAACTTCAAATTCTAGGCCTGAAGAACCTTAAGAGTGAGGTGGATTTCTTACTTCAGCTAAAACTGGGATCGTGCTACAGATGTGTGTTCTGTGAGTGCATAAATAACAGACACAGGAGACAAATCCTCTGGACTTTGGGGACTTAATGCTAAATGAGAGATAAATAAACAATGATTTCTCATCAACATCACCACGGTGGTGTTTCAAGGTCCTGTCTGGTGCTAATGACCCTTTATCTCGAGCCCTTTCCCTTTTCAAGGCAGTGGATCTTCAGCACAGGAGCTGCCACAGACAAGGGCAGGGGCTCGTGTGTTGTTTCAAGGAGCTGAACTCTGACTTGGCAGGCTCAGGAGGAGTTATGTCAAGAGCTGCTTATTTCTAATATTGTACAGAGAATTCCTCCCACTATTTCTTCCAGATGCTGGCCATTTCATTTATTTTTTTATTTGGATTAGCTGTATTAAAATATAACATGCTTCCAGATGCTTGGCTCCCAAATTCCCAAGGGATGGCCCTTTCTCATGGGGATGGATGTCCTTAAGCCTTTTAACATGCTTAACTCCCCCTGCTCAGAACAAGGGGAAAGTTCCTGACTCCAGAGTACCCAGGATCTCACAGAAAGCTTTGAGCACTTGGTTTTGAAGGAGCCAGGAAAAGGAATGTAGCAAAACACTGGGCAGGGAGACAGGAAAAATCTGCAGCTTTTCCAGTGACTGTGGCACTGATCTGGCTATCGAGCACCTGAGCAAGGAATTACTGAGCCTTCCAGCAGGTTCCTGATGGACTCAGAAGTTAAAAAACAAAAGGATGAATGCAAGCGAGCTCTTTGAGCCTTGTTTGATGAGGACTTACCCAGTTTTCAGTTTTATTAGACCCGTATCAAGGCGCAAGGATCGTCTGAACAAACCAGGGGCACATGCACATTTTTGATTGGTGTAGAGATTGGGAAGGCTGATTGTACAAAAAGGAGAAGTTCTCCTTGGTCTCTGAAGCTCGATGGAGTGCAGTCACTTGGATCAAGTTTTCCTTGGCAGTGGAGTTGACTGAAATCCACAGCTGAGGTTTGGTTTCGTGGGGAGGGCTGGAATCACAGAATGGCTCTGAAGCTGGAGCTGTCAGAGAGTGTTGGGCTGAAATCAGCACAGGGTCTTTGTGGTTCTCTCTTTCTCCTCCACTGCCCCTAAATGAGGGCAGTGGGAACTTTGAAAGAGGAGAACAGAGGGATAAATGCCCTTTAAACGCCAGGGCAGCGCCTGGCAGATGCTGGACCCTCAGAATCCCATCCACTGCAGCCATGCACTGTCTTTGAGGGGCTCCATCCCTGCTCCTGGCCCTCACAGACATCCCTCCTGGAAAGATTTGGCCCTGTCTCACCTGTTCATACCTTCATCCTCCCAACCACACCTCCTGCTACCTCCCCACAAAAGGCGCGGCATCCCCACGCTGCCAGCTCACACATCCTCCCCGCCCTCGCTCAGGGAGATGGAGTGGATTTTGATGCTTGGCCCCTTGCAGCTCTGGTGCACGAGGCTCCCTGCAGTGCCTGCACAGCAGCATTCCTGCAGGAAGCCCTTGCTCTTGGCTTTGGCAGCCGTGCAGTCTCTGGGAGCGGCACCTTTGGCGGGCGCGGCGAAGATCTTCCACTCGCAGACCCCGTCCGACTTGGAGATCTTGTAGAAGGTTTCTCCCGATCCCACAGGGATCCTGACCACCCCCCTGCCCCTCCCCACGCTCTGGCCAGCAGCATGGTTGAGGTTGAAGCTGGGGGTTTGCTTCTTTGCTGGCTGCTTCCTCAGGAGGCACTGAGCTTTCAGGACGTTCTGGAACGCTTTCTTGAACTCTTGACTGGAGCATGGATAGATGATGGGGTTGATGCAGCTGTTTAAATATCCCAGCCAAAATGTTATTTTAAAAAGTGTGTCCGGGGGTTTGATTGCAGGAAAGAAAGAACCTAAAATGGAAAATACGCAGAGTGTTAGGGCAGAGGCGGTGAGGAATTGCAGGTAACCAAAGAAACTAAAACACTGGGAAAAAATAAATAGGATTCTGTTCCGTCTTGAAAAAAATTATGACTGGAAACACAAATCCTGCAGGAACAACTTCAGGATCTGTGGTGTCATACAATTACATGGGTGTTCCATCAGAAATCCGTTCAAGAGAGCTGCTTTTTAATTACAAACATTATATTCCCACTTACAGCTAGAGAGGCAGCCAGAGGGCTGATTCCACAAAAATTCCTTCCTCAGGGACTCCTAATTCAAGATTCATTACCCAAATGACAGCAATATCTTGGAGGTCATCACCAGGGGCTACAGATGGCAAGAAAATCACACCATTTCAGAAGGGTTAAAGAGGGATTAGAGCTGCCTGTGCTACAGCTCAAAGTCTTTGAAATGATGAAGTGTTGGGTACTGATATTCCCTGAAACCTTCAGAAAATCAAACTGTCCACATTCTGCCTCCTGGAATAAATTGAGAGAAGTTAAAGGAAGGGTTCCTTCTCATATTAAGGAGCACTGGGGAGAGTCCCATAGGGAGCCATGAGACGTGTAAATATTTCTATTATTTCTATTCCTATTTCTATTTCTATTTCTTTCTATTTCTACGAATTCTGATATATACTTGCAATGTTACCTTCCAAAGATGATTCAAAGAGCAAGAACTTCAGTGGTTCCTTAGTAAGAAAAGTACTTTGGCATTTCTTTTTCTCTAGAATTATGAGTTATCTGCTGATATAAAATCTTGGGAATGCTTTTCCTGATGTCATGATCTGGGGGTGGTGGCAGGGTAATTAATGAATGAGCTGCTCATCCTGCTGGAAATGGGGCTGATCTTGGGTGGTGGCAGCTCCTGCTCCCCGAGCAGAGCCCGTGGCTCAGGGACTCTGCTGCCAGCAGGGGACAGGACACGGGGCAGGGTGGGAGGGTGCAGGAGTGACCCCCTGGCAGGGCTGGGACCTGTGTGTGCTACAGCAGCAGAGAGGTG
>JAOTQZ010000889.1:2421414-2432951 GCA_026546895.1 Pogonocichla stellata | reverse complement strand
AAGGGAAGGGAAGGGACGGGAAGGGAAGGGAACTGAGCCCCTGGAGTTGTTAATCCAGGAAGTGTCAAGGAACAGGAATGAGGATAAGAGGTTCTATAACAATGGAGATGAAGGAATAGACAGACCCTTTGTACTTGTTGAGACTGACAAAAGTGACACAAATAGGCAAACTGGTTTAAAAAAAAAAAAAAGTGAGAATTTCATGGAAAGTCAGTGTACTGGCACACTGGGTACAGAACTGAGATGTTCCTTTCTGGGATTCCCATATTTTTAAGCCAAGCCCAACCTTTTAGGACCAGTCTCGCAGCTGGTGTGAGCTGTTGTACACAAAGCAATGTCAATTTATGCTCACTGCAGATCTCTTGATCGGGATCTACGGTGGTAATTATTCATGCTCACCACTCAAACTCAGGGATTAATTAACTATTCGTGGTTCCTATAAAGAATATTGTCAACCATTTAATGGCTCATTGAGTTCAGCAGGATTTCGAGCTCCTCTCTCACGATTTCCACAGGATGGTTATTGTGATTTGTGACGTGGAGGAGCAGTGAGTGAGCTGTGAGCAGCCCAGGAGCGTTTCAGTGTTAGTTCTACCCTGTGACAAACGGGCTGTAATTGGATTTACACGGGTTTTGCTTGGTGAGACGAGGCAAATGAAGAGAGGAGATACAGTAGAGTTTTTTTAAAAAATATAGAAAAGGTGCTTTTGTCCTGCTGGGTGTTCCACGAGTGCTTTTCAACTTTATCAAGGAGGGTGAGTATTTAAAATTAATTCCTGCATGTGTTAGACCACTGGTCTTGCATCTCCCTTCACAAAGATGCTTGAGTCAAGGTCTTCAGCCTGGTTTGAACACTCTGGAAGTGTTTAAAAAATGTGTGGGTGTGGCTCTTGGGGACATGGGTTAGGATTGGGCTTGGCTGGGAGAACAGTTGGATTCCATGACCTTAAGAGCTTTTCTAATGATTTTATGATAATGCAATTTTGTACCAAAAAAAAAGTCAGGTTCTGCCTAACTCAGCGCGTTGGCTGTTGAATATTTCTGAAGATGTTTATTATTCCAGTGAGAAGTGTGGACTGTCTGGAATATGCAATGCCAGCTGTGGCTGCAATGGCCTGGGGTGCTCCAGGAATGATTAATTGTTCACGTAAGTCTTTGTAACTGACTACTGTGCACTTATTGCCAGGGAAAAAATGCATTTTTGAGAGAGTAAAAATGGCCTTTCTTAAGGTAATGGGTTCTGTGCTGTGGAATCCTCTTGGAATCTGCTTGGTCTGAGGGTCTGAGAGTGGCCAAGAGGGGCGAGGGGCATTTTTTGATCTGCTGATGTCCTTATTCCTCATGTTTTCACAAGATTTGGTGTGTGGGCCACAAGATGCTCGGAGTTGAGGCAGACCAGGATGAGAGAGAGAAGGAGCAAGTGACTCTTTGAGATTCACCCAGTTTACAGAAGGTTTTAGGATTTTGCCACCCACACAGAGCTGTGGCTTTAAACCAAAAGTGAGAAGGTTTAGACTAAATACTGGGAAAAAATTCCTCCCTGTGAGGATGGGGAGGGGCTGGGATGGAATTCCCAGGGAAACTGTGGCTGCCCCTGGATCCCTGGAAATGTCCAAGGCCAGGTTGGGATAGTCTGGGACAGTGGAGCTGTCCCTGCCTATGGCAGTGGGGTTGGTCTTTAAGCTCATTTCCAACCCAAACCATACTGGAGTTCTACTAAAAACTTTAAGGAGAGAATTGAAGGAGTTGAGAGCCTGGACATCACAGACTGGGTGGAAAAGCTGGAAGTGGGTGTGTGAGAGGCTGGGAGGGAGTGTCAGAAGGAATTTCTCCTAATTCCCTGACCCATGGGTGCAGTATTTCCCCATCGGTTGTGGGTGGAGGAACTGCACCCAGGTTTGGCTCTGCAGGGTCCCAGCTCAGTGAGGCGTGGAGCATTAAATAATTCATTGTCCTCAGCACCGAGTGGTCACAGCATTCCAATCAGCCTGTGCCAAGGGACCAGCGGGGAAAAAACAATTTCCCAAAGTAGTTTTTTGGCAAAGGATCTGCTAAATCTTGAACAAGCTTCTCGTGCTAAATGGTGAAGCCAATTTGTAAATTCCTGGGTGGAGCATGGCCCAGTGCTGGTGGAGGTGATTTCCTTGTGCCATCATCACCTGCTGCCAATGTGGGAACAAGGGAATCCCAGTGGGAAAAAAAAACCCTCATGGAAATATTTTCATTGATGTTCTGGCTTTGCTGAGGGAGGAGAGGAGCGTGTGTGGAGGTGGGAAGTTTATCTGGCAGAAAAGACAGGGAGAGGTGTTCCCCTGACATTTTACACTCTGGTTTTGAAGCCAAGCTCCTGCAATGGTGGAATTGTAGAGCCAACACTTTGGATTGGGATTTACTTTAGCATTATGGTCTCGCTCATGCCCACAAATAAACTAAATGTGTTTCCTTATTCCCCTCAACACTTAAAATAATAAAAGAAGCCCAGAAGCTTAAAAACCAGAGATGTAAGAGATAGAGGGCTCATGTTTATCTTCCATCTCCCCAAAATCCTCAAGGGAGCTCGTGCCTGATCCAACCTGTCCTGCAGGTCTGGCATCCAGGCTGCAGATTTATTGAGAGCCTTCAGCTGGTGGCTGATCCCTGTAAGGAGCTCCTGGGTGGCAGGAGAGCCTCCCCCTCTCCCTGTGTTCAGTCTCTGCCAGGAAGAAGCAGATTTTGGTTTTAGTTTTATTTATTTTTCCTGCTTTGTTCTTTTTTTTTTCCTCATCAGTTGCTGCAGAGGCTTTGGTGGAGTCTGCCCTGACAACAACCCTGCACTGACATTGATTTCCTCGATGTTTGAGGATGCAGAAAATAGGAAAGACCAGTTTTCCTACAATATTGAAAAGCCTCTTCGACCCAAAGGCACAGAGCCCAGTGGTGAGGACCCTTCTGGGTTAGTTTGGGAGGGAAAACCTCATCCAGCCAGACAGAACTGAGCCTCGATGGCTTTTCTTGCCTCAGTTTCACCCACTGCTGCTTGCTTTCATAGGATCACAGAATCCTGGAATGGTTTGGGTTGGAAGGACCTTAAAATCCTCTCATTCCACCCCCTGCCATGGGCAGGGACATCTCCCACTGTCCCAGGGGCTCCAGCCTGGCCTTGGGCACTGCCAGGGATCCAGGGGCAGCCACAGCTCCTCTGGGAATCCCATCCCAGCCCCTCCCACCCTCCCAGCCAGGAATTGCTTCCCAATATCCCATCCATCCCTGCCCTCTGGCACTTTGCAGCCATTCCCCCTTGCCCTGTCCCTCCAGACCCAGTCCCAAGTCCCTCTCCATCTCTCTTGGAGTCTCTTTAGGGGCACTAAGCCTTTCCCAAAGCTGTCTGCTCTCCAGGCAGTGCAGAACGAGCCGCAGCAATTCTGTCTCTACTGGAGCACCTGAACCCCTGATTCCACCCTTGGATGTGACCTGGACACCAAACATGGGTCTCACTGCCTCTGTGGTAGCTCCTGGCTGCCCCAGGCTGGCCCAGGTAGAGCAGTTTCATTATTACTTTCGTTATGAACCAGATTTTAAGACCAGGAAGGTTTTGCTAAAGGGAGCAAACGCTGCTTTGCACTGAAGCACAAGCAAGCACGGGTATCCACAACCTAAAATTTTTCTCAGCAAATTAATGCTTCTCTCCTTTAGTGAAAAACAACTAAATAACATTCTCAAAGAACTTTCTGGCTGAAGTCATTGGCAGATGAAAAATAACAAAAGGCTTCTAAATGCCCAAATCACGCCCCATTTTTTTTGGTTCGTTTCCTCATTCAAATGCAGCGTATCTGCTGCTCTCCCATTTTGTGCTGAGACAAAAGGTGAAGCAAACCCTGCTTCAGGGAATCAGCTGTGTGAGGCCAAGTGTAAAAGAGGGTAAACAATAACAATTCCTGTTTGCTGCAACTCCTGGCTCTCCCCAGATGGAATGCAAGGGCTGTGCCAAAGTCTGATAAAAATAGAAAACAGCCAGTGTCAGAGTCTGTCCCTTGCTCTTTTTTTGGGGTGGGATCTGCATGTTAATTTATTAATGCAGCCTTTTTTGGTTCATCAGTGGAGAGACTCGTTGTTGCCTTGGAATAACACACAGTGGAAGAAAATGAAGGAGCTTTAACAGCACAGAGACTTTGCTGTCTGCAGACCCCACCACACACTTGTCAGAGACTCAGGGAAAGGTTTGGGTTGGAAGGTGGGAAGATCATCTAATTCCAGCCCTGCCATGGGCAGAGGCACCTTCCATTATCCCAGGCTGCTCCAGCCTGGCCTTGAGCACTTCCAGGGATGGAGCAGCCACAGCTCCTCTGGGAATTCCATCCCAGCCCCTCTCCACCCTCACAGGGAAGGATTTCTCCCCAATATCCAATCCAAGTGGACCCTCCTTCACCTCAAAGCCATTCCCCCCTGGTAAACATTCCCTCTCCAGCCTCCCTGCAGGGTGGGTTTGACACTCAGGGGCCACAGAAATCTCTGTCCTCCTATTGCAGTCACACAGCTACCTCCACAGTTCAGAAATATCCCTTAATCTTTCCTGTTGGATACTCAGGTATCCAGGAAAAGAGAAAAAATATCTTATTTTCCAAATCCTTGAGAAATGGTTTTCCTCCCCACAGAATCCTAAGAACTTGTCCCTTTCTTCCAAACCTTTAATATTCAGGGGTGGTGTTGTGATCAGTCTCAGTGGCTGATGGATCTGGTAATGAGCAGGAGGCATTTTCAAACCTGGTGACAAAGTGGTTTGTTCAGTGCTGAGCCCTCAGAATGGACAGCTCAGGTCCAAGGAACCCAAAGGAGAAGTAAAACAAAAATTTTGTGGTTTTTGTTTTTGTTTTCTTTTTTAACAATGACCATAATTAATGATGAGATTAAACAAGAGTGGTGAATTATCTCTTTTTTAGGGGGTATGGTGCAGGTGGGAGCTGGGATGTGCATTCCCCTGCAATCCTTGGCCATTTGGTGACTGCCAGTTTGTGTCAGTTCACCTTTGGACACCTTGGACACACAATCAGCCAGGTCTGAGAAAACAGAATCATTGCACTTAATTCTCAGAGGAAATTTTTCCACTCCTCTCACCCCAGACCAGGTGGAATCACAGGCACCACCCAGAAGTCAGGAGGTAAGATATTAAGTTTTCACCCTTGAAATTAATTTTCTGTGCTATTCATTGGCCTTAATACCTCCCTTTGCACAGTGTCAGGAATTAAGTGGTAAATAGTGGCAAAGCTGATTAAAGGCTTCACCTTCTGCTGTCTCCCTGCATTCTGTGCTGCAGGAACAGCAAAGAAACCTCAAGAGGTTTTCTTTTAATACATTTTGAATCATGGATTGAGTAAATGATGCTGAAATTCCTGCTTTGTTTTCAAAAGGTTGAGGACACTCAAGTGTCAGTAGCACAATACAAATGCTTCTTGTAAAATTAAATAAAGTAAAATGTACCACGAGCCTCCCGAGATCTTTTGCCATTAAGTATTTCATTGCTGATCCCTGGAAATGTCAGGATTGCATTTTCTTCCCTCATCATTTATTTTCCTGTTTGTCAGCTGGAAGTTTCTTCAGCTCTGGGAGATAAGTTTGCCACGTCCCTCCTGGTGAGTAAGTGCCAATTCACTCTCGAAGGTGTAATTTGACTTTGTCGTTTGTCACAAGAGCTGCCTGATTATGAGTTGTTTAGAAACCAGCATCGTTTCACTGATGGACAGCAGAGAGGGTTTTGGAACCTGCCAGACTGTAAAAACTTGTGTTGTTTACTCTGCATCACTGCTGCCAGCACCATGGGAATCAGATCTTGTGTATTTGTGTGACCCACGAACCCTTTGTGGTGTTAAAAACCATCCCAGCTACAAACCCCTCTCTGCTACAAATCCATCCCAGCTACAAACCCCTCTCTGCTACAAATCCATCCCAGCTACAAACCCCTCTCTGCTACAAATCCATCCCTGCTATAAATCCATCTCTGCTACAAATCCATCCCAGCTACTAAATCTGCAGCTCTGTTTAGTTTTGCTGCTTTTTTTCCCCCCTCTTTTTATTTTGTGTGGCTTAAATGTGGTGGCTGGGGCAGAGCACAGGGTGAGGTGGGGGTGATGCTGCCTCAGTGCATGGGGGAGATCAGGGTTGTGTCCATACAGAATCCCAGACTGCTTTGGGTTGGAAGAACCTTAAATCCCAGCCAGTGCCACCCCTGCCATGGCAGGGACACCTCCCACTGTCCCAAGCTGCTCCCAGCCCCAGTGTCCAGCCTGGCCTTGGGCACTGCCAGGGATCCAGGGGCAGCCACAGCTCCTCTGGGAATTCCATCCCAGCCCCTCCTCATCCTCCCAGGGAACAATTCCATCCCAGTATCCCATCCAGCCCTGCCCTCTGGCAGTTTGATGTTAGTTAGAACCAGCTCCCCTTTGTTCTGTGATTCCCTTGTCCCAAGTCCCTCTCCAGCTCCTCAGGCTGGGAACAGGAAGGGTGCTCTGGTTCCAGGGAAGCAAAACCCAAAACTCAGGTCCTGGGATCTGCCTTGAAGTGCTCAGCCTGGAGCTCTTCTAGAGCTCTTCCAGAGCCATAAAGACCCAGAGGAGCACTGACATCCCAAAGGGAATTAACTGTGTACCAGGGCCTCCCTGCATCTCCCATGGCTCTACAAACAAATGTGCTCAAACATTGATAAATGTGCTCAAACATTGATAAATATGCCAAACATTGATAAATATGCTCCACTTTGTGTTCCCAAGCCCTCTCAACTTTATTCCCCAAGACAAGTGTTCTATCCTGCAGCTCAGGTCGTGACACAATCCACCCTCTGGAAAGTGTATTTATAAATATAAGTACATATATATATATATATATACACTTGTATTTATAAGTATCCAGACATTCAGCAGATGCCCCCTGTACACACATGACCTCTCCCATATGCTCTCACTGCTCCCTTATGAGAAGTATTTTTTATGGAATAAAAAATGGCACCAAGGAACCCTTGGGCAGCAGGAAATGCTCCTGGACTTGGCACAACCCAATGAACACAACCAGGGCAGAAAAAGAGGTGATGTGAGGCAATCTTGCACTTCCCAGCTGTGCCTGGAATACTGTGGCCATTCCAGAGGGAAAACGAGAGGGATTTTGTGCTTGGCTCTCCCTGGTCCATAACAAACAGGCACAGAAGGAGGAGAGAGTTTGTTCTCCCTCCCTGAACTCAGCTCTGTGCAGCACCAGGAGCGAGTCTGGGCACAGGTGGGAGGTGAAGAGGTCAGGCAGCAGGAATGGGTCGGTCTGGGAACGCTGCTCTGATGATTTGGATTATTTCAGACCTAATTTATGCTCTGTTTCATATTGTACCCACTTAGGATGGATGATATTTCTGGCAAATGTCTCAGCAAGCAACTATTTCCAGATTCGCTGCGGGCAGCTGCAGATTTAGAAAGCTGATAAAAAACCATGGGAAGGTAAACTGAGGTTTTGTTACCCTTGTAAACCCAAATAATCACATTGTTTCACAAATCAATGTAATTGTCACTCCAGTTCCAGTTCCCAAGCAGTGGAATGGGTCTGGATCCCATTGCTGACATTTTGGAGATATTTGATATTTGCCCTGGAGCCCTCCCTCTTGAAGTCATTCACTTACAATAGAATAATAATTTTCCTTTAAAAATTAAAAAAAACACAATCAAACAAACAAAAGAGAAGAGTTTGAGAAGCTGGGTCTGTCTCACACTGCCTCATGAGTTTGTTGTCTGTCATGATTTTGGAATCCTTGGAGTTAGAGACAAGGAATTATCTCCTTCAGCAAGAGCCAAGAGTCTCTCCCGTTATCCAAATTGCAGCCAAACCCTGACATTTGCACAGTGGGGTGGGAGAACCACTCAGCACAGCCTTTCCATCACTGCATTGTGCTGTGGCATTTGAGAGAGACTGAAAAATGACAACTCTGCTTCCTTTACTGTGGGGACCTGAAAGCTGCATGAGGAGGGAAATTGAGAGCCAAGGACGAGGCTCCTGTGACAGGTGACACACTCAGGAGAGCCAGCTCAGCTAATCCTCCTCCTCTCCTTTGTTTTTAATATAAATTATTAAAAACATAATACAAACTATTTAATATAAAATATTAAATACAAACTATATATGGTTTATATTATGTATAAATTATATATATCATTATACCTGTATTTTATATATATATTATATTATATATGGCTTATATTCTATATATTCTATATTCTATATTCTATATTAATATAAATATAAATATACATAAATATATATAATATAGAAACCATATTATATATGGTTTATATTATATATAAACCATAAATGGTTTCTAGCATTGATTCCTCCCCTCCTTGCTGTGCTTTGAGTCACTGGGACACATTTCAGGATTTGGGAATGGATGAGAAATGTTGGCCAGGGATGTCCATGGGATCTTTGTCATTAGCTGAGTTATCAGCTCAGTCCAGCAGTGCCTTTCCAGTCTGGGATTATGAAAAATGCCCCTTGTGATCAGCAAAAAACCTAAAAAAAACCCTTGCCATGGAGATGTCTTGGCTGTTTATCTCCATGGCTGAAGTTTTCCCCATTCAGTGATTTAACTCACACACACACTTGTGTTCTGTGACTCAAACATCATTCCTGTCTCTGAGCTGGGCTCCAGAGAAAGAACTGGGCCTTTATTCTGGGCTTTTTCCTCACTTTTATATCTTTTTTCCTTTCTTTCTCCCTGAGAGAACACTGAAATATTGATGTGGGAGTCTGTGTTGGTGTGTGCTGCTGCTCTGAGCCTTGTGACCCTCTGAGAGGTCATGTGTCAACAGCAGATATGGAAAAAATTATTTTCCTGGTTTGTGTCTAATGAAAGTAGAGTGGTTCTCTTTGAATCCAGTTTAAAAAAATTGCCACAAAATAGCAAATAGAAACCAGCTGCAGACAGGATTAGAGGATTCCCTTGACAGTGTTTGTGTCAGTTCACAAAACTAATTTATTCCTCGACCACAAACACCAACACCCTCCAGCAGATGCTCTTTTTTTGCTTTCTTAATCACAAGAATGATTGACAAATGTTAAAACTCTTCCTCTCCCTTGCCCAGTTTAGGATTTTTTTTCCCCTGTGGCCTCCTAAGCTCAGACTTTCCCTTTTTATTTCTTTCAGCTTCAGAAAGCAACACCTACAGCCACAGAAAACAGACCACAAGCAAAGCTCTGGGAACTTGTTCCCTTCTGAGGGTTTAAGATAAATCATCAGTCCAGGCCAGGACCATTTTTGCAACACTCCCCAACCCTTTTTTCCATCAGTTCTGAGCATGTTTCACCTCAAAACAACCTCCACACTCTGTCTTTTATGTTGCTAAAATGAAACCTTTTGAAGATTTCTCAGAACAACACAAAAATGTCTTCCAGTCACAGGACAAGGTCTGCTCTGTCACTTGTAACAGGAAAACTTTTAATCACTGGGGGTTTCCATTGATTTCTCCAGCTCTGACTCTTTCTGTCTCTGCCCATCTATCTCTATCTATCTCCTATATCCCTTTCTAGGAATTGCAAGAGGAGGACAAAAAGCCAGAACTGCAGGTTGTGGTGGGGACTGGCAGAGCCCAACGAGCCCTGACTGTCACCTCTGGGCCTCTCCCCACAAACCCCCTGCCCCAGGAGCTCAGGCTCCTCTCCTGAGCCTCTCTGAGGGATGCAGACAGCTCAGAGTTGCTCTTTCCTGGCTCTGTTCTGGTTTTTTTTGTGTTTGCCTGGAGGTCACTGAGCTGTCAGTGCAAGCTGTCATTAATGTCAGTTCTGCTCACAGCAATGAAAACCTGACTTCTTCCAGGGGAAACCAAAGTTCTGACAACCTTGTGTGCTGCTGAAGTTTTGTGAGCAGTGAGTTCACACTCCAGCACGCAGAGAAAAAGCAAATATTAGCCTCACTTATCTTCCTGGGGTTTTTTTTCCCACAAACGTCAGGCCAAGTGAGAAGAAGGTGTGTTGGATTATTGGGCTGAAGGATTTTGCACAGAACCTTTGGAATGAAACTTAATCCAAGACAGTAAGAAAAGACCACAATTCCTTACACAGACTGCAACTGGCACTTCACACCCCAGCTTCAATTCAGCTAATTCCTTATGGCAGGCACTCTCCAGCTGTTTTCCAGTTATTTTCAGCAGCGTTGTGCCTTTCTCAACATCCTTCTATCCCTCTTGCCCTCCCCATACCTCAAAGGTTTCTACTCTGCTTTTACCCAGTGTTTCTTGCTTGGATGCAGTTCTTGGCTGGTAGAGTGGATGTTAATGGATGTGAGGAGCAGCTGAGGGAGCTGGGGGTGTTTATCCTGGAGAAAAGGAGACCCAGGGGTGACCTGATCACTCTCACAGCTCCTGAAAGGTGCCTGTGCTCAGTGGGGTTGGTCTCCTGTCCAGGCAGCACTGACAGAAACAGGACACAGCCTCAAGCTGTGCCAAGGGAAAATTAGGTTGGATAATCAGATAAAGTTTTTCATGAAAAGAATGATAAAATACTGGAATGGTCTGCCCAGGGAGGTGGTGGAGTCCCCATCCCTGGATGTGTTTGAATAAAGCCTGGATGTGGCACTGGGTGCCATGGGTTAGTTGAGGAGTTAGGGCTGGGTTGGACTCGATCTTGAAGGTCTCTTCCAACCCTGTGATTCTGTGAATTCTGTGATTCTGTGAATTCTGTGAATTCTATGTGGAAATCCTGAAGGTGCTGTAGATCCCAGTGAAGTTAACCTGGGCTTGGGGAAGCTGTGCTGCATGGAATGATGGGCACAGCTGCCTGGAGAGGTTTGTGCAGCAGTTTTAGAGTGTCTGTCTCATGGGAGATCTGCACTGGGAGAGCTCTGGCTGATGGAACCATGGAATTATTGGCATTTAGGGTGGGAAAGACCTATTGGATTGTTGAGTCTAAGCTATAAACCATGTCCCTGCATGGCACCTCCCCATCTGTCAAATCCCTCCAGAACTGGTTGATGGGATGATTTTTTTGGTCTGTTCCGTGGCCACAGAGCTGCAGAGCTGGTCAAAGTTGTGGTTGCCCAGCCATGCATGTTGTGAGCACCACCAGGGTTTCAGGAGGATTTTATACATCTGGAAAGTCAGATCCCTACAAGGTCCTGTCAGGATCACTTCCCTTCCCTAGCCCAACTGGACCTGGCTGCATGACAGACCTGGAAGTGGTGGCTGTTTTTTGGAAAGAGCTCTGCATCAAGATGTGAGTCATTGGCTTTTTTGAGGAGGTTTTTAGTGCCACTTGTCTGTTTAATCAGGTTCTTTGTCCTTAAACAAAAGCAGCAAATATGTTTTGAAAGCCCTATAATATGTGCTTTAAAAATAACCCAGTTACCCCCAAAAACAGAGAAAAAAAAGCCTCCAGAGTTTCCTTACAAGGGATCAAAGGAAGATGCAAAGCCATTCTGGTGCCCAGAAGATTTCTTAAATCCAAAGCAAATTAATTCACAACAGCTCTGTGTGGCAGCCACATTTGCAGATGAAAAGTGTGTTCAATGCATTCTCCCAAAGCCTTTTTGAGCATGTTTC
>JAOTQZ010000889.1:2361835-2410004 GCA_026546895.1 Pogonocichla stellata | reverse complement strand
GCTGGGAAAGGGGCTCAGCCTGGAGAAAAGGAGCCTCAGGGGGAACCTTGTGGCTCTGCACAACTCCCTGACAGGAGATTGTAGCCAAATGGGTGTTGGACGAAAGAAACGTCCCCAAGTTGTGCCAGGGGCGCAACTGATAATTAGAAAAAATTAAAGCTGATTATTAGAAAGAAGTTCTCCATGAAAAGGGTTGTTAAGCATCTGAACAGGCTGCCCAGGGAAGACGTGGAACCACCATCCCTGGAGGCATTTAAAGGGTGTGTGGATGTGGCACTTGGGGACATGGCTCAGTGGTGGCCTTGGCAGTGCTAGTTTAACTTGACCTTAGAGACCTTTTCCAGCCTAAATGATTCCTTGATTCTGTGGTCTTGCTTATCCAGGCTTGTTCTGAATGAGGAGTAGGTGGTTGATTTGTTTCCACTTCCAATATAAAGCAAAGATATTGACCTGGCATTTAGCACAAATCTGGTCTTCCCCATATAATTTCCAGTGGTTCCAGGGAATATTGAATGGCAAATATTGAATGAGGAACACACAGGAATGAGCTGACAGTCCTACCAGGCTGGGGTTCAACCATCTCACTGGGGAAAGTGAAAACTCAAGCCTGATCCTAATAATGTGGGTGAGATGATAAAACTTCTTCACTTGTGCTTCCCCTTTCTGTATGTACTACTTGCAGTGAAATCAAAGACAATATTGCTGATATAAAATCTCGAACATGGACAGCTTTTGCTAAAATAAGTGCTTCTGAAGACAAAATAGTCAGTGCAATTGTTCTGCAGCTGCCAGTTCAATACAGCGCAGCCAGAAATCTGTATTTAATTGAGTCCAATACAATTTAATACAATTAATCAGTATTATCAGGTCATGATTTTGAGAGGCCTCTCCACACTTCCAGTATTTATTTTAATCCATTTTAATTCATATAATTTACCATTACCATAAACTCTGTGAATTGAATCTATGGATACCAGCAGAATAAGGAACTGTCCTGGTCTGAATTTATCCCATCACTACAGAAACTTGTTTTTAATTTATTTTTATGGAAATATTGCATCCTGTTGATAGCAAAACTGCTCTCAGTACAGAAAATCCCTCCCCATGTCTCAGGGTGAGGAGGATTCATTGTCACTATTTTGGTCTTAAAAGACCTTCATAGTTGTATGTACTTTATATGATGGTTGGACTTGATGATCTTAGATGTCTTTTCCAACTTTAGTGAATCTATGATTCTATTCCAAATGTAAGGCTAAGTAAAAATAAATAAAATGAATGGATGCACATCCATGGACTTGTAGGAGTTTTGCACGAGTATGAGCAGCCAAATATGTGAGGTTATTTCATGCATTTATACTTGAAATGCTAAATTTAGACTTTCTAGAAATTTTCTAGTAGGAAAAAATGAGTAGTGCTGCTTACCTAAAAAATAAGTACATTTTCCTTTTTAATTCTCCCATGTATATATATATTCTTTTCCTCACCAAAATGCATTTAGAATATTTTCCATAAGCATGTACATTTAGCTACTCTGGGTGGAATTGGTTTTCTTTCTGGAGCAGCTCATCGATCCTGATTTCATAAATGATATAAACATGAGCTGCCCCAAAAGGATTTCTGCTTTTCCCATGGCTTACCTGATCACCTTTTCCTTCCCCTCTCTTATCACTGAACTCTCCTACAGGGTGTCAAAGCAGGGAAATTGACTGTTTAAATACATTTTTTCTTGTTCTTGTTTCTTGTTTGGGAGAAGTGCATGGTCTGGTGGGTGATTGAGGAAATATACTGCACGAAACCAACCAAACAGATGAGTAAATATATGACATCCAAAAAGTAGTTGCTAGTCCTGCTAGTTTTGTGGGTTTGGATTTTGTTTTTTGCCTTAATATGCCATTAAAGATGGGAAGGGAATCAAGAAAATGTTTTATTGCTGCTATGGGAAGAGCAGTTTCTTTTTCAGACTCAGAGCCATCCATTTAGACTAGAAAAGACAGAAAAGAAATAAAGGATTTTTGCTGGGTTTTAGCCATGTGATCCTACACAGACTTTGATAGCACAGTGAAGTTGTGCTGATATCTGAAGAAAAATCAGAAGCAGCTATAAGGTGGAAAGTTTAAAGAAGTGAAAGGATGTGCATTTCTGGCCTTATTCATGTCTCATTAGCTTCTGGCACAGCAAATTGCCTAGACCAGCAGAACACACTTGTTCTTTTTCTTTTTTGATGTAAATTTTTGGAAAAAAAAAATTGTAATGTCAGGGAAAAAATATGGTGCCCAAAGAACAGACCGGACGTAACATTTTCAAAAGTATCAGCTATGACAATTTAGAGTTTCTGTCCACCATCCCTCTTCCCAAACAGGTTTATCTCCCCTTAATTCCCTCTGAGAAAACATATCAGCAAGTTTGCAAAAGTATATTCTTGCCATTAGATTCTCCATGCTTCTGTGCTCAGTCAATAAAGCCCTTTGACCCGGACAGGGGTATGAGAGGAATTGATTTAACACAAACTGAAATCAGCTGTGTTTGGATGATCCCTTTTTCTCATTACACGCCTTACTGGAAATTTCCAGAGCTTGTTGGATGCTGAAATATTTGGCAAAAATTTCAAGCCTTTTTGAAATGATCCTACTCTTCCAGATACCAAAATATCCCTGATCTGGTCTCATGGATCACAGGGAAGTGATAGACAAATAAATACCCCATCAACATCCAGAGCTTCCTTTTCCTTTCCAATTCCAGAATGAATGACTCCAAACTCCCAGATGAAAAAATAGAGAAGAGCAATGCCTTTTGTCCTTGCTTGGAGAAGACACCCAAGAGAAGCATTTTAAATGTCACAGGGCTTCCTTTGCACAGAGCATTTGTGGTTCCTGTGTGATTCACCTCCTACACTCGCAACAGAATTCCCAAGGAGGAGCCCCAGTGAGGAAATTTAAGACTGAAATTAGGCACATGAGCCCAGTCAGACATCCTAGAACTGGGTAAGGCAACCAGATCACTGATTATATCAATTCAGATTGTTCCAGTTGGAACAATCCTGAAAAATGCCATACTCTCTGGAAAACTTCTAGCTGGAATGTGATTTTTAAAAAAAAAAATTTTCTTTAATTTTTCAAAAAAGCGCTTCCACCCACCCATCCCCTGCCTTTGAACCTCCTTCCCATTAATTTTCATACCCACATTTTTAAAAAAATACTTTGGTGAATGGTGGTGTTTGCAAAAAAACATGACAAAAAAATGCTTTTATTTATTAAAATTGAAAGCTACAATTAGGAATATCTCTATGATTGTTTCAACACAGATAATTAAAAATACATATTGGAGTTAAAAAACCCAACAAACCACAGACCAAAACATCTTTTTTTTTTTTCTTTTAATGATTTTTTTTTTGCGTTCAGAGCAAATATCTTTCAAATCAGCAGAGGAAATTCAGTGACTTATGGAATCATAGAATGGTTTGGGTTGGAAGGACTCGAGTCTCTCAGCCTTTCCTCATAGCAGAAATTCTCCAGCTCTCCATCTACTTGTGGACTCCTCTGGATTCGCCCCAACAGGTCCATGTCCTTCCTGTGCTGGGGAGCCCAGAGTTGGATTAAATTGTTTAATATACATTATTACTCATTAATATCATTATACATTATTTTATATAATATCTATATAATTATATATAATATATATATGCAATATATAATATCATAATATCATTCTATATTATTACTACTCATTAATATATAGTTTCACCCATTGTAATTCCAATCTCAGACAGGCAAAAACACACATTACAGTGAAAGGCACCATTCTTGATGCTTCTTGTATCAACCCCCAGTGTTTTAAGGGTTACCTGGGCCTTCACAAAGCCCACTTCCTTTTGTTATAACCATTGAGGCAAAACCAGCTGTGAGAAAGAGGTTAATTCTGGCACAATGACTTGGAAAGTTTCATGCCACAGAGCAGCATAAAACAGTAATTAGAAGAAGAAAAATTAAGTAACGCCTTTTGTTTTAATGGTGATGTGCAGTCTTTCAAAGATGCAGCTGCACAGTCCATGACTTTCCCCAGACACATAAAAGCAAAACCTTCGTTTTCCTGCCCCTCTCAAACCCATAAATTCTGTTGGATTACACGTCAAGTTGATTTAAAGTGGTTGATCAATGAAAAGAAAGGGTTGACTCTAAATTCCAATGCTTCATAATGTTCTGAAGGAAGCTGCAATCTTCTTTCATGGGCAAAATGAGACTTTTCACTCTTCAATTCAGATTGTGAAGTTTTTATTACTGGTATTATAGGATAATCACTGGTTTTAGATTTTTTTTACCTGGTTGAAATTTTTCTTTTTTTTTTTTTTTTTGGAGGAATCACGGATTGCTCCAAGCAGAACTCACTCCATGTCCTCTGGAGTTTCTGACCCACCTGTACAGATGTTTAGGTCGTGCTGTGTGACTCAGACCTGTGCAAGGCACAAAGGGCTGAGCCCTCCACTCTTTGGGCACTCGAGATTCCCACTGAAGCACTGGGTGCTGGATTCAGCCTTCCACAGCAAGCATATGTCAATACACAGATGGTCACACCAGCAGAATTTTCCCACAGACATTCACTCGGTATTTTAAAGCAAAAAAATGTTTTCCATGTGTTCTCAGACCTGTTGTTCACCCAAGTATTCCAGGCAATTTAACCTGCAGGCAGTTTGGCTTGTCTTTTTCTTGAGAAAAGCACAGGGATGCAACAGTAAAAAGACCCCCCCCCAAAAAAAATAACCTGGGAAGATGAATGAGCCAGATGGACAGAGGGACTGATAGTTTGATATGCAGAAACAGTTTACTTGTAGAAAATCCAGAAGGATGTTTAGAGAACACAGACTGCAGCTTGTAAATGGGAAGAGTTCAAAATGGGAATCGGGCATTCCAAGACAGGCTTGTGTAGGCTGGGAAGTAAATGTGTGTGTGACACACAAAGGCTTATTTCTCAAAAGCAAAGTTCCCTTTTCCCCCTGAAAAACAAGGATTTTAACTGTGAGGTAAATATAGATGAGACTGAGACACTGAATAACAGGAATATCAACAGGAAGATGAAGCACCCTCTGGAAAGATTTGCCTCCACAGACCATGGTGGAAAATCCAGATGACTAACTGGGGTGAAGGATTATTTTCTACAAGATCCTAGTAAAAAACTACCAAGTCAACTGGTCAAGGACAGTTTTAGCAGTTTTAGGTCTTTAGCAAGCTGTAGAGCCCTGATTTAAAAGAAAAGCACTTATGCTGCTGAAGTCTCAGCGAAGTGTGAAGAAAAGCACAGGGACAGAGATGAAAGACAATAAAAATTAATCTAACTCTCCTGGGAATGGTATCAAGTAGGTCGTTTGTCCTGAAGAAACAGAAATAAACAGTGATGGTTCTGCTGTACAGAAACTGGAGCATTTCATTAACACCTGGCTGTGGATGAGCCTTTGTCATGAAAAATGCAGAGAGTTTTAGCAGACCCAGGACATGATTCATTCACTCAACTTTCATTGAGTTCCAGTGCATGGGACAGTCCAATGGTCCTGCTTCACAAACTGTTCAGTAATAAATATGTACATAAGTATATAGATATGAGACATTCTTCAGCAACAGTGTAGTCAACGACCATTTTACCCCCAAAGATTTCAGCATCTAAATAATTGCATCCCTTCTCTGTCCCACTTGGGAGGTTCAGAGAAATTGTTGGAGTGTTTTTTCTGACTCAGTTTTATGGATAAAGCCAGAACTGCCAGAAGATACTGTATTAATACAACAAATCTAAAAAGGATCTTTTAGCCAAGTCTATTGGTAGCCTGTTAAATTAATTGATTTGTTCAGTAATTGATTATTGGAAGGCTTGAAATGTTTTCTCTCTCCCCAGTATTCCTTTAAGCACCCATTATTAAAATCTGAGTAGCTTGAAAAATTAAATTTCCTCTTCCAATACCCTCCTGCCCCTTCATTTAGATTTCTAGCAGGCTTTTGTGACTATCAGATTTCTCAGTCCTTCCCTTCCTCCCCATTTTCTCCTGCCTTTCCACAGGCCTGATTTCTCCAGGACCCCACAAGTTTGCACCCTGCTCTGCTCTCCCTCTTATCTCTCATCTCCATCTTCTTCTCCAGCATTCCAATGTCTGATCTAACACAGGCTCACCACCCTCTGCTGCTGCTCCAGACTTGGGTCCTGTGGGAATGATATCCATGGAGTCAATCAGCATCTCCCTGTTGCCTCCCCTGCAGCTACCTCCAATTTACACCAGCTGAGGATCCAGCCTTCTGCTGCCAAAAGTACTAATGATTTTGCAGAAATATGGGGGTCTCTCTCTCTCCCTTTCTCTCTTTTTTTACTCTCAGCATGAAAGATCTAATTGCATATTGCTGAAGGCTTGCTACAAATAAAATTAAAAAAAAAAAGGAGAAAAAAGATACCCTTTTGACTCTGCATTGTCTGTTACTAATTTACTGAAAGGAACTGGATCTGTTTTCACCCAAATAAATATTTCTCCTCATGAATACTAAGAACAATACAGTGAAATATCTCCATGGAGAGGTTTTAAACTTGTTTCCAGAGCTGTGAGTTTGTTCAGGCTGATGTTACTGGGTATCAGTACTCTGAATGATAGCAACATTACCATGGTATAATGTGAACAGAACCATCCACCCTGGCTTCCTGCTCCCTGGAAATACCAATTATCCTCCCTTCCAACATCTTCCATCCAGCGGGTGGGATGTGTGCCATATTTTTATTTGTTATCATAATATTAAGGATGACAACACAGTGAAGGATAAAGGTGACATTCCTACTGGTGGGACAAACCCTGTAAGGGCTTTTTCTTTTCCCCTGGGGCCAGCTGCAGCAGAGACCATCCTGATTTCTCCTGGGACCCCTGTCAAGGTGTGCCCTGGGAAAACCAGCTGGGTCATGGCAGAGGGGTCTCTGCTTTGTGATGCTTGATGGACCCAAAACATCTTGAAAAGAAATGAGCAAAGGGACAGTCAGTGCAGAGAATGCTCAGTAAAAATGAGACTCTTATGGGATTCAGGAGGTGAAGAAGGTACAAGAGTGCTAGAACTGAGTTCCTGCCAGAGGCCTCCAAACCAGCTGCTGCTCCATGGTTGAGACTGAAGTGATCTCTGGAAGTCATCTAGTCCCTCTCCCCCCTGCTCAAGCAGGGCCACCTAGAGCGGATCACCCAGGACCACATCTCCATCTGCAGAAATAATATCTTCTTTCCATAGCTGGACTTTAATTAACAGCCCTCTGATGGCTGCAGACTCAACAATCTTCATTGGAACATCTTCCTCCCTCAGTTATCATCCTGCATAACTTACAGTGCACTTTCTGCAAGTAGCTGGTGCCTAGGAAAGAACAGAAGTCCTGCTCACATCATCAGAAATAGTTCCACCCCTTTCCTGTAGGCATGGAATGACCTTATTCTGTCTTCTGAAAGGACTATTTACCTTTAATTTGTAGTCACTTACCCCAACAAAACAGAAGTGTAGAATTTCACATATCCTTGGCAGAAGTGCAAATGACAAAATACAGTAAAGGTGATGGTAAAGTGGGTTCAGAGAAGAAGATGGGGAAGCAACATGTCTCAGCTGCCTGAGCCTATGGACCATGAGCTTACAGGATTCCTGAATTCTTCTGGAGATGTGACTCAAGGCAAGGAGGGATCACTGAATCATAGAACACCTCATGTTGGAAGACAGCTTAAATATAATTTCATTCCAACTCCTTTGCCATGGGGAGGGACACCTTCCACTATCTCAGGTTGTTCCAAGTCCCATCCAACTTAGCCTTTAACACTTCCAGGGATGGGGCAGCCACAGCTTGTCTGGGCAAATATTCAAGGCATTTCTGATATCCATAGTTCCTCTTGACTCAGCAGATGCATTGCACACTGGGTGGCTTAGTCTTAAAATGAACCTTCCTCAAATGTCTGAAACCATATCAGCCACCAAAATTGTGAAGAAAAAATTTTATGTCTCCTGAAAATAACACTTTTTAGATTTACACTTCCTCCAGCACCACTACTGACACCAGCATGGTGCTCCTAAACTGGAATGTAACAGTACTAGTCACTCATATGAACAAATTTAATGTTTATACGTTTGGGTTTTATGGTAGGTTCCAGTTGGTTAAATATGGTCATGTAGGTAAATATGGTCATGTAGGGACATTTGAGGCATCTTGTGGTATGTGCACAGAGTGGTCTGGTCTGGCACTGGGTTTGCAGGAGATCTGTGTCCTTATGGAGCTGCAGAGTCCTCCCAAGTGACACCAAAATACGGAAACTGAGCCCTGTCTGCAGTGCCTCTACAAAGAGCAGGGACACAGGCAATCATCTCATTGCCTTTTTCTTAGAAAACTCTCTGATCTCTGTAGAACAGGCACCTGGAGACTATTCACCTCCTGCCATGAAGAGTTTGTCTATGGTTAATCAAACAACCCAGATTATCTACAGAGAAACCAACAGATTTCCTTAATCCTTAGCAGTGAGCCTGCTCTTTCCAGCCCCTGAACATGCTTTAGTTCAGCTGATCATTGCTCATCCTCTTATGGTTTACAATGCAGGTCATGAACTTGGAGTATAATATTCCAGCACTTACGTTTTTAAAGTGCAATCCATGTACCATTTTAAGCAGAGAAAATACTCAATTAGAAGGCAGCATGATACTCCGAGTACAATGCTATGTGACAGGGCAAACAGGAGAAGTAATTGTATTTGTTTAATTCAAGAAATCGAGTGGACAAGGGTATCCAGACCTTTCTCTCACCCTTATTACTTGTTTCAATTTTGTTGCTGGTATTTTTTTCCTCCTGTTTAATAGGCAAGGCAGCTGACAACTGAATTAGTACTCTTCCCTTAGTATGCCACTGGCTCATGACAATAGCCTTAGGGGTAAGATATAGATAACTGAGAAGTTTTCTCACTGTTGTGATATATTTTTTCATATGGTTAATAAGGCAATTGAAATGACATCCTGTCACAGTGGTAGAATCCCGCGGATTTGTGATGTCCCCTGCGTTGCCACTAGGAGGAGATGCACTGTGCCGTTATCCCCCACGCCTTCTCCTGGAGAGCACGCTGAGAGGAGATGACAGTCTGCGAGCTCCAGCGCCCTTTAGTGCTGCTAAGGATTAGCTACTGTTCATTATCACTAATGGGAAAGGGCTCAGGGCTGAATTGTTGTTGCTCCACTGCGGATTTCGTTTTAAAGCCCCACCAGAGTGTCCTTATATTCCAATCAGGGAGTTCGGCTAAAGAAACACAAATAAGAGAATCATCAGCAATTAAGACAAAACAAAAGAAAACTGTAATAATGCCTAAATCTGTGGAAGAAGACAATTATGAGCAATTGCATAGATTTCCTTATAACAGAGTCTATCAAAGCATATTGTGCCCAGATAATTTCCAAAAAAAATCAGCTTAAGGTCATGATGCCAAGTCCTCTTATCACCAGAGTAAATCAAGGAATGTGCACTGAAGGCCAGACCAGCTGAAGCCTCTGCTGGGTGTGTTTGCATCAGGATGCCCTGTCCTGAAAGGTGTGAAAGGCAAAGTGAGGACCCAGCACTGAGCACCTTGTGGGGGCAGGGCTTTTGTCAGCAGAGATCTCCATCAGCACCAGGCGCTGCTCTGACACAGTAATTGATTATTTCCCAAAGGCCTCTGCACCATCAGCTCTGATTCACATAAAACCAGCGCCTCCTTTCCAGCATCCACGAGAGCCCCAGTGGCTGCAGGGGCAGGAGTTAATCAGAGTGGCAGGGAATGCCCTGTTCTCAATGGACGGGCAATTGCCCCACGGCCAGGCAGAAGTGGGAGGTGGATTTATGCACAGGCACATATTGTTCACGTGGCCCCTGCCTCTGAACACGCTGTCTGCACTCGAAGGGCTCCAGCTGGAGTGGGGCAGGTCCTTAATCTGATCAGTGTCTGAGCACAGAGCTTTCAGCTGGAGCTTGGCTCACTGCACACAGGCCATTGGAAAGCATGTTTGGCTCACAGCTCCTGAACTGGTTACTGGAAAACTCCAAGGACATAAATAAAAGACTAGAAATTTCCCTTAATCAATAAAATCGAGGCACAGAGTATGTATGTATATATGCATATTTCTGTTTTTGCTTTACTGTTGAAAGCCATCAGAAATCTGGAGTTCCATCCTTTTTCCCAAGCTTTGAGGATCACTATGTGCTCAGGTCTGTCATGTTCCATAATTTGGGAATGCTCTGTATTTATTTGGTCCTACAGAATTACACCTTAGTTTTCAACCACTTCTTCCACTGTGTGACCTCCCTGGCAGTGTTTCTTTTAGCCAAAAGCCAGTGGAATCTGGGGAATGGGTTGGAGACAGTGGTGGTCAAGCAGCCATAGAGAACAAATTAATGGAAACCTTCACTTTCAACATGGGTCCTTCCCAGCAGGTGACCTAATGTCCACATCTATGGGGACCTAATGATCTTTAAGGTTTTTTCCAGCCTAAAGGATTCCATTCTATGACCTCATGACCAGATCCTGCTCTGCAAGCTGAGTATTGTGAGCTGGTTAACCAAAATAGTGAGGATCATGAGCCACAGCTCAGGGGTGTTTAATGACACTTGAAATGCCAAATGCTGACCTGCTGCTCCAGAAGGGAGTGAGTATCTGTAACCCCATTTCACACTTGGTCATCCTTCTAGGTGACCTGGATGTCCTGAGGGCTCTCAAGGGACACTGGACCCCACTGTACTTGGATGGGGTCACTTAGACTATTTTTGCCCTTATTTTATACTTATTTTTCTATTATAAGCCCTCAGACTTTGTAAGTTTGTAGTTGAGCAGCTCAGAGGCAGGAACTACTGAATTCTGTATTTTCCTGGAAGGAGCAAAAATACACTCAAATTCAATCACATTTTTAATAGTTTCATTGAAATAGAGCTTTAGAAAAGATGAAACATTTAAATGACTTGGCATAGACTTTTCTTTTTCAAGTTAAATGTTTGAACTTTCCACTTCAGAAGGATGTTTTATTTTAAAATCAACTTACATTTTTAAAGGGAATAATAAAGTGATAAATTAGACCAAGATACTTTGCTATTTCAGCCCTTACTGACAGGAGCCATGATCCTACAAGCAGGTATGCACAATTTAAGACTAAGGACTCTCTCCAGCTTTTCCTCTCTGCTTGGGTGCTGAGAATAACACAGGTATATTTTTTTGCAGGATGGAGGCCCAGCAGAGTTATATCTGATATTCTGTATTTGGAAGCAATGAGTGTATGAATAATACATCTGAATAGGCCTGAAGATTTAATGGCATGGCAGGAGGGGTGCAGAGAAGTGCAGAGCAAATAGCAGATTTCCAGTAACTTAAAGGAAATTTGGAGTTAAATAATGGCATATGAAGGTCCAGATAGTGGTCAGCAACTCTTGATATTTTGGCAAAACCAAATTCTATGAGGCTACATGGATGGGAATTCAAAACTAAGTGCTTTGTTCATGTATGCTACGTAGTTCATGTAATGCTATGGACCTGAACATCAGAAACCAATAACAAAGTACGTTTGTTGGAAGAAAAGTTCTCTGCATCTGGACTTTGTTTTCTGCAGTAAAACCCCACACATGTAATGAGATTATCCAATCTAAACTTCTCCTCATACCACTTGAGGCCATTTCCTCCTATCTTGCCACTTGACACTTGCAAGATCAGTCCCCCTCCCCGAATCCACCCTCCTGTCAGGGAGTTGTGCAGAGCCACAAGGTTCCCCCTGAGCCTCCTTTTCTCCAGGCTGAGCCCCCACAGCTGCTCCTCATCATCCTGGTGCTCCAGACCCTTCCCCAGCTCCATTCCCTTCCCTGGACATGCTCCAGCCCCCCAATGTTTGTTTTGTCATGAGAGGCCCAGAACTGAACCCAGGATTTGAGGTGTGGCCTCAGCCATGCCAGCACAGGGGGACAATCACTGCCCTGGCCCTGCTGCCCCACCATGGCTGGCACAGCCCAGGTGCCACTGGCCTTCTTGGCCACCCAAGCACACCTGGGTCATGTTCAGCCGCTGTCATCAGCACCCCCAGGTCCTTTTCCAGCTTTCCAGGCACTCTGTCCCAGCCTGCAGCCCTGCATGGGACTGTTGCAACCCAGGTGTAGGGACCACCACTCGGCCTTGACGAACTTCATAAAATTTGCAGTCAACAAAGTGAAGCCACAGACAAGTCTTGTTTTCTGTGGCAGCTTGGAAAACTGGGCTCCCCAAGATCCTGGAGGGTGAGGTACTGCATCAACTCAGAGCAAAAACTGCCAGAGGGGTTACAGCCCAAGGAGGGTATGTGTTTATGTGAGAATTATTGAACCTGATGGGGTCTCAAACAGCACAGTTTTGGCACAACCTCTTTTGCAGAGTTTGCAGGTGCTGACTTTTTCCACATTGCACAATACTTCTTTTTTTCCACACCATGATTTCAGTGGAGCAGCTCACAAAAAAAAAGAAACCAAAAAAAAACACCAAAAAACAAACAAAAAAAAACCACAAAAAAGCTACCAAAAACAAAAAAACACAAAAAAAACACCCAAGAAAAAAAAAGTGTAACTGAATAAGAGCAAATAGATCAGACCTGAACCCTTTGAAGGTTTCTAGACCTTGTGCTATTGACAGTTTCTTTCCTGGATTTGCTTTGTCTTTGTGCCTGGTGAGTATCTGACTGCTGTTTTAGGGACTACTAGCATATTCTACAGAGCACTAAATTTTACAGTACCCCTACAGTAAGCTTAATACCTTTTATCTTGAATACTGTAGTGCATGTACCTTTATTTATAATGCATTGTACAGCCTGTGATGCTCACTAGTGCTATGTTTTTACCATTAGCACTCCAGGAAATGAAAGCACTGTGGCTCACATTAGGACAGGGGCAATTCACGGCAGTCTCATTTGTCAGGGCAGCTTTCATTTAAATTGGAGCCTGAAGTGGTCTACAGGAAGAGGGAATAAACAGCTACTAGGCCAAAATGCTAGAAGAAACTCAAACTGGGAAATAAAGGACCATAGAAGGTCATAATTTTGCTTTTCAGTTCATTTTTGACATGCACAGTGGAGCAGAGGTGGAAGGATATGAAGAGTCAGAAATTAGTGAGTGAAAGAAGAGATCTCTGTTACCTGATGGTATTAAGAATGGAGAGAAAAATGTAGGAAAGAGTAGAAAGAACAAAACCTGAATAACAAAGTCTTGGAGAAGGGAAAATATAAATGAATTCACAGCTTTAAATTTAGGAACATGGCTGTTGCCTAATTTATTTATGCAGCACTCTCTGAAGTCCTTTCCTTGAGTTCAAGGGGAAGTTGGGGTTTCTGCCATCAGCAGAAACATTTGGGCTCCATTTCCCCTTTTGGCTGGGGTTAAGTTCTTCACAGTAGCTGGGGCTGTGTTTGGGTTTTGCGCTGGAAATCGTGTTGATTACTCAAGGATGTTTTTGCTGTGCTAAACAGGGCTTACACAGAGTCAAGGTCTTTCTGTTCCTCACCCCACCAGGAAAGAGGCTGGGGGTGGACAAGGAGTAGGAAAGGGGCAAAGATGACCCCAACTGACCAGAGGGATATTCCAGAGCAGATGGTGTCATGGTTGGCAATAAAAGCTGCTGGGGAGAAGGAGGGAGGGTGGGGAATGTTCAGCTTTATGGCATTTGTCTTCTCAAGCAGACATTACGTGTGATGGAGTCTTCTTTCCCTGGACATGGCTGAACACCTGTCTGCCCACAGAAAGTGGGGAATGAATTCCTTATTTTGCTTTGCCTTTCCCCACAGATTTTACTTTACCTATAAAACAGTCTTTATTTTGTCCAGCAAGATGCGTCATTTTTACCCCTCTGATTCTCTTTTTGAACCAGGGGGAGGTGAGTGAGCAATTCGCTACAGAGGTTAAATCACAACAGGTGGTGAAGTCTTGGATTCCAAGGTGGGCAGTGCAATGCAATGCAATCCAAAGTTTCCTACTTGGGGCTGAATACCCTGGAGCTGACCAACCCCACTGGAAGGTTTGCATCTGGGCAGAGCTAAGAAAACTTTTATAATCTGAAAGAAGGTCCTATACCAAATTTACTAGCATTTTTAAAAAAATTATTTTTGCATTAGAACCCACACCTCTGGGAAGAAGAATTTTGTTATCTACAAAACAGATTACAAGGGATATAGAGGTCCTGATCCCACTGACAAAGCACGTGCTGCTGATCAATGACAAACTTGTATTGACTGAAACACCATCAAGCCCAAAAGATGAAAGCAAACCAAGAATGTTGTGATCTTTTTTTTTTTTTTTTTGTGTTTGCTGGCAATGAACTATACTATAGTAAAAAAATGGGGTTGATTCTGCTTTCTCTTCCCAATGTGTAAAAAAGGAGTAATATCATTGAGTTCAGTGTAGTTTGTATGAGTAAGTGGAAAATCAGACTCAGGAGCTCTATTGAACCCAACCCCACATCTTGTAGGAATCTGCATTTCCACTTCTTTCTCACAGGAGTTCTTTGTTTGTATTTTTCCCCTCTGTGTCTCTCTTTATTTTCCTTCCCTTTGAAGTCGTAAATCCTAGAAGTGACCAATCTTTTATCTATAATCTGCAGCATTCAAATTAAAGGGAATGGTCTATAGATTCTAGGATTTTCTGCACACTATGGCTAAATCCTAGTGGAGTCCCCTACGAGCTAAGAAAGCCAGGAGAAGAGTGTGAAGTTAATTTGATCTAATCAATGTGACACATGCAATCACGTTGTGTTCATTACTAGTCAACAAACAAGCAAAAGCACTGCATGAATTTCTTCTTTTTAGTAAACTGTCCTTTTATCAAGTGATGGGGTGGCCAAACATGTTCAGTGATCGCAGTAATTCCTCTTCTTATTATACACTTTGAAGCCTTGAAATTTTCAAGATTCCACAAATCTTCCTGCAACTGAACACTTCTAAAATCCTCTTTGTGTTATTGCAGTAATAAATATGATCATTTTTCATAGCAAAACCATCTACTGCTTTAAAGAAAATAGATAGACTGTAAATAAGTGCATTTTCCTGCAGTAACATTAAACAAAAAGGTTAAGCTCCGACTGACAGGAAAGATGTATTTGCAAGTGATTAGTTATATTTCTACCATAGCGCTTGTCTGTGTTCTTCTTTTGATGTTTAAACAAAGCTCTTGAACACACTGGGTTGTAGTCTCTGATGTTGATTTATAGGTAGGACTGAATTCCAAACACTGAACTCGTAGGCAGGCATTAATAAAAAGGAGAGACTTTCTTCCTGCTGGTTAATATGTGACTAAGCTCTCCTGTTTTAGGCCTCAATCTGTCAAGAACAGGTGTATAATAGGGGAGTCCTTGAGGCGCAAAGACTGGAGCTATACACAGAGGGTTTTGTTCAGCTGCACTCAGGACAAATGTTGAAACACCAATTTACAAAATTGTTTTGACACAGAATTATTTTATGGCTATTATGACACAGACATAAAATTATTTAGGTTATCTGGGCCCAAGAGGATTGGTGGGAACTCCGGGTGGACCTGACTAAACTACTGTAGGTAATTGGGCAACACAATGGCAGATGAAATTCAACACAGACAAGCGGAAGACAAAATGTGTTGGGAGAAGAGTTTAAGTGCTAAAAAACCCCACAGACTTGAGGGAGGTCAGATCTTTGAAGAACTGATAAGAACTGAACAAAGCTCACTCAAAACATCCAGCTCGGTGTAGATGGCAAGCATGTAGAGAACAGGGATCAAAATAATTTTTTTTTTTAATATCCCATTTCCAGTTGCAAACAACCTATTACATTTCAGAGGAAGGGAAAACATCAACAGCCAAGATATTCCCTGAAAAAAAACATAAATTGGAATTGTAAGCATTGCCTAAATATAGACTGTGCTGTTCCTGAATGTGCAAAAGACATATCACCATGGATTACTTCCAGGTACTTGAAAAGAGGTATTTGGATTCTTCCTGCTGCTGCTGCAGACACAGACCAAATAATTATTCCAACACCTAAATCAAAATATATGGCTAAACAGAAATCAAATTACACTTAAAAAAAAACCTCCAACAGCCAAGTGCATCTGCACGATCAGGTGCCAATAAGCTACATTCTCTCAGTGCTGGGGAATTCCAACTTATTTAAATAAACTGCATTTATGTAAACTTCATCATCTAGACATTGGATGTTGTTATGCCCTTTTTAGCAGGGATGACAAGCTCCCTGCTATCAAACATTTCTAAGTACCTTATGCAGTGATCAGCTCACCTCTCCCTTTGATAATCTGCGTTGAGCTCCTTAAGCCTGATATTGCACAGCTTGTTTTCCAACCCAAGGATCAGTTTTGTGGCATTCCTTTGAACTCTGTGTAGTGCATCCCTCTACTCTGAAAATTAGCTACTCCCTCTTAAGGAAAGCAGATTATGGTCACAACATTCCCCTGTCCAGCTTCAAACTGATTTGAAATACTCTTATAGACACAAAATTATATCAAGTCTTTTAGTGGTGTTTGGACTGAGTACTTATGTGCTCTAATAAAGCAAAATGTTTGCATATCCATCAAATATTTAAAATAAAAGCACTTTAATACTTGCTTTACTCCAACTTTTAAAATTCAGACTCAATGATCTCAGAGGTCTTGTCCAACCAAAATGATTCTGTGATACTTGACTGTGTATCAGTTTGGTGACTCTGCTAGGGCTCCTATCAAAGCCACATGATGCTCCTAAATCTGTTACAATTATATTTGCATAGAACTCTTAAGGTTTTCAAGTTGGTTTTTTTATTTCTAAACCTTATTGCTGCCTTTTAAACAAGACCCCTCAGTGATTCAGAACTAGGTGGAACAAATCAGAGCAGGTCACCTAGAGCTGGGAAACAGCAAAGCATCCTTGTATCACCCTTCTGCTGCAAAACTCTCTAAGGCTCACAGGCAGAGGGGTGACTGCTCTGAGAGTATCCACCCAGATTGGGTTTCAGAGGCCACATACAAAATTAAGGAGTTTCCTGAAATCTTGAATCTTCTGCAACTTTATTCCTGAGCATACATATATAAATGTGTGTATATATCTATATACATATACATAATATATACATATACATATATATATGTATACATACATGTATATCATCTATATCTATATCTATATCATCTATATCATCTATATCTGTATGTATCTATATGTAACTATATGTATCTATATCTACATCTACATCTATATCTATCTATATCTATATCTATATCTATATCTATATCTATCTATATCTATATCTATATCTATATCTATATCTATATCTATATCTATGTCTATGTCTATGTCTATATCTATATCTATCTATAGATTTTTCAATATTTTTTTTAAATGAAGTCTCTGAGTTTTAGTTCTGTGAGGAACTGGTTTGGGCACGTGGCAAAAGGATTTATAGAGATATTCTGTGGTCCTTTGTGAGCTGACACAAGGCTGTTGATGTTCACACAGGACTGGGCTTTGATTTAGGTGCTCTTGATCACTCTTGGATAGATGACCAAAATACCAAGAGTCTTTATAGCTGTTGGGTTGGAGCCTTTTCCCTGTTTGTGCTGCTCACTGGAGAGGGTCACTTCAAAGGCAGATGAGTTCTAATCATATCCCTCCTGTCAGAAAATCCTCCTTCCCTGGAACTTCAAAACACACACATGTGGAATTTGGAAATATGGATTTCTCAGGCTCTTCTCTACCCTGAAACTGGTCCCACCAATGCTCCCAGTCTGGCTGGACTCAGTGCCAGTGCTTTGTTCTTTATACACCAAAGAATGGACCCAACCAAAGATATTCCCTCCAGAAATCATGCAGATAAACAATACACAGACTCAACTTGTGAGAAACCCTTCTCAAATACTGGGTTTTGCAATTAAACCTTGTTCTAAAGTCAGTGGGGCACAAGGAGGGGAGGTGGTGACATCTCTTATTTTTAATGCCTGGTTCTTGGCACAGTACCAAGTACCTGGAGGAAAGGACTAACTGCTGACTTATTTAAGTTCTTGTCTCATAACCAAAAAAATCCCTTGCAAAGGACAGTGATCCAGCAGAGGTTTGAGTTTACAAAGTGTCTGTGTGGATTTTCTGAGCCTGCCTAGGGAGTGGTGCTCCTTTTGCTGCTTATTTGACTGTTGGTTTATCAGGCTGAGAGACGAAAAATGTCCCTCTTGCCTAATATTTGAGCCTGGTTTGCTTAGGGTTAATACTACCACTGCTGCTGCTACTACTACTACTACTACTACTACTGTAACTACTACTACTACAATAGAGTTCCCAGGATCTAGGGACACACATTTTCTAAACCTTATCTCCAAAAAGATGGGGCTCAAACACTGACTTATTTTAGCAAAGAGCTGCAGGGGAGAAAAGAGATTCAGTTACATAAATGAATGAATGAGTCAATGAATGAATGAATGAATGATTTAATAAGCCTGTTCATTAATTCATTTAATCAGATAAAGAACCAGTGATATCTCACCATGTGCTTTTCTGCATCTGAATTTCTTTACAAAACCAATACTCAGGATAATAAGAAAGGCCATGCTGATTTCCCAGTGTGAGCACTGACCAAGTAGTGCTGCCCTGGGAAACATAAAAACTCATGTTAAATAATCTGATTTCAAATGAAAAGAACTGCATAACTGTATTTTCCTCCTTTTGTTCAGCATGATAAGGGAGACTGTCTCAGTGAAGTGAGTTTTATATGTTTTGGTGATGGAGGAACCAGAAATTAATTGTTGTTCAGTGCATTTTTCCTTCCCACTGAGCATACCAGGACAGAAAAGTCACAAGTCATCAAAGCTGGCCAGAAGTGCAGAAATCCTCTCAGAAATTGGGTGTCTACAGTGATGCATGGTCTGCAAAAGAAATTTAAAAAACAAAAAATCAGAAAATGGAACACCAGGCAGCAAATACAATTTTTTTTTTTCGCAATTCCAAGCCTGCACGAAGGGTAATGTAATACACTTCAGAGACAAGCAAGGGAAGCAGGAAGCCCTTAAGAAAGGAATCAGTCATTGAACTGGAAACATCCTTATGCCTCATGCAGGGAAATTCAGCAAGGAAAGCTCTCACTGAAACAAAATCCACACCTCAGTGCATCAGTGGCAGAGAAACCTCCCTGTTTCCATCAGTGCAGGGCCACCTCTCACAGGAGGGAAGTTACCCACCACTTCCAGCAGCTTCTTTTGTCCTGAAGGAATGTTCTGGATTATTGACAGTTTTGTGTTGGCAACTGGCCATTGCTAAGGAGTAGCAAGAGAAGCAGGAATTCTCTCTTTGGAGACCTCAAATTGGCCTGTGTGCCTTTCCTTGGTGCATTTGTGGCTATAGGAGATCAGTGAAAAGGACAATGCAACATAATTCCTCCTGTAATGGAGAAGCAAAAAAGAGCTTTATTTAAAGGAACACCACACTTATATAGGGTAGTTCGTGCAAAACAGAATAGAAAAGACTCATTGGGCCAAGAAGGCAACACCTCTTTGAAATCATGCTTTGTGCAAAACAGCACGTCTCCAGCAGGTGTTTAATAATTGTTATAATTTCTTGTTTTTGAGCTGTCTGAGAAATCCGAGGGTTCCAGGATGCTATTCCCTGGTTCCCAGCAGTATCCAACAACACTTCCTGACCTCTGGTAAAAAATGTTCTTATCAAAATCACTTAGAGTTGAAAAGACCTCTGGGACCATCGAGTCCAAGCTGTGACCAATCCCCACCTTGTCCCCAGCCCAGAGCTCCCAGTGCCACCTCCAGCCCTTCCTTGGACACCTCTGGGGATGGGAACTCCAAACCTCCCTGGGCAGCCCCTGCCAAGATCCCTTTCCTGCTGAGGGAGGGTAAATCCCCTTTGGTACAACCACTGAACCTCCAGATTTCATCTTCACCCCACATCAGAGCAGAAGGAAAACCTTTCTCCAAGATAGAAACACATCAATCCTCCAACTTTGGGATTGCACCCGTGTTCCCGCACAAGCCCTACTCCTCTCCTTTACTCTGGATGCAGAAATACAGACCCAAAAAGCTCTGGACTAAAGCTTCTGCTTGACAAAAACTCTTCAAAGAAGCACATCACTGCGTTGGAATTCACTTTCCAAATTTCATTGAGCTGAAAACGCTCTGAGAGCTGTAATTCACTCCCTGCTTCCATTCCTCTTTGGATCATCACTGCCACACAGTGCACTGCATGAACTCAGGACTAATTCTAAGCAGATGGACCTGATTTCAGTTGCCTTTTTTTTTTTTTAATTTTATTTTATTTTTATTCTGGCAAGAAAGCCAGCCACACTGGGAAACATTCTCCTTTCACTTCTATACAAGGTAAACCAAAGCATTTCTGCTGGGGCATTTCTTTTTTGGCCTGTGTCAACTAAATGGATGCTTTCAACCAGCAGCACAGCCTTCACTTTAGGTCAGTGTTAAACTGGTTCCCAAGCTTTTCTGCTGTCTCTCATTGAGCAAACAGTGGATTCCTATTTCCATGCTGCAAAAAGGTTTCCTGGCACTCACTGCTTTCTGTAGGATTAAGCTCTTAAGGGCAGACAAGTCTGGGAAGTTCCTACTACACTGGACTGAGAGGTCAAAGCACAGACAGCAGCCTGGATCCAAACATTTGTGTTGGAAAGGAGGTTCTCTAGGGAAATTGCCAGGTTGGGCACATTAAAACAATAACAATAATGCCAGCAAAATCAATAGAATACAAAGTGGAGAAGAGCAAGGTTATTTCAAACTGCAGAGAAGTTAGGCTGAAATAAAAAGGAAACTTTTTAGTGCAATGAAAGGAAGTGTTTCAGCTTATACTGCTTATTTTCTTCTATGTTTGATTCCATAAAACTCTTTGAATTTGGGGTTTTTTTGGCCACTTAGCTCTGGGGTTTGTGATGTGCAAGTTCCACACACTGAGGAAGAGCAAACATCTCCTACTGCTGCCTGCACTGAGGGCAGGAGGGGGGACAGCTGCCCCCAAAGCACTGCATCCTTGATTTTCATCCTTTTCTTTTTCCTCCTCGAGATGTCTGTATTGAAGACACCTCTGCTGTGTCATGGTTTGAATAACTTCAAGTTTCTGAGTGTGGTACAAGCACAGAAATCAGCTTCTTTAGCCCAGAAAATGTATCCTGCTTTTTGGGCTATAATTTTCCATTTGTGCCCCAGCACCAGCATAGGAGTGAACATCACCCCAAACCTGCTGGGCTTTCAGTGCTCACTTGTTTATACTCAAACACTCTTGATTCATTTCAGGAATTGCAGTTTCTGGAATGAAATCTTGGAAGCCTCTGATTTACAAGCAGATGTCCAGTTTCAGGGGTTAAAGATCCAGGGAACTGATGCTGAAATGCACAGTTGACTTAATTTTAGCTTGTTTTTGAAACTGTAAAAATCACACCCATCACTTACCTCTCTTGTGCCCTGCAGGAAAATAACGAATGTCATAAAACGCTGGAGGCAGCTCCAGCTTTGGAATATCAGAGACTCCTCAGTATTAAACTGAACAGCACCTATGAAATAAAATTTTCCTGGGGATCAAAGGGAACTTGAGACACAGAGATTAAATAATGTCTTCCATGAGCACAGAGTTGACCCCAGACATCCCAAATAACCTTCTGCTCTGCTCTCTTGGCTCTTCCTTTCTTGTTGGTGCCACATGTCTGAGCCAGCTGTAAAACTTTGGGTTCCCATCCAGACTCAGAGCTGGTCTGTGCAGAAAAATGACCCTGTCACAGTCCAACGTGGTGCCTTTAAATCCAGTGCTGGTGACCTCTGGCAGGGTACAGGGGACACTTGCTGCTGGAATTCCTCCTTGGATATATTCCTGGATTTATTTCTCCCATATGCTGCAGCGTATTTCACAAATATGACATTTATGTGAGATTGAGGTAACAAACAGTTATGGGAAGAAAAGGATGAACCATAAAATGAAGGATGGAGTGGTTTGGGTAGGGAATGACCTTCAGGATGAGCTATTCCAATCCACTGCCATGGCAGGGACACCTCCCACTGTCCCAGGCTGCTCCAACCCTTCCTTGGACACTTCCAAATATCCAGGAGCAAATACCCATCCCAGCACCTCCCCACCCTCATTCCATCCCAAATCCCATTTAAATCTCCCCTTTCCCAGTTTGAAGCCATTCCCTGTGTCCTGTCCCTCCATCCCTTGTCCCAAATCCCTCTCCAGCTCTCCTGGAGCCCCTTTAGGCCCTGGAAGGGGCAGTTTCTGTGAGTGCTCACCCTCTCAGGCTGAGGATTTGCTGACTTATTCCATGTGATGTGGTATATTGGGAATTTACCAAATTTGTCTTTGCTTCAAACAAAGTGGCTGCCTTGCATTCAGCTCCATTCCAAGTCTTTAAAACCAGCTGCTTATTTGTGGTCAGCTTAAATTTCACTGTAACTCCATTAGGAAAAGAAAAAAAAAAAAGCACAGAATGAGAAATAATTAAAACCCTTCTAATGTGTTAAAGGGAATATCAGTGCAAGCTCTTCCAGGTTTCAGATTAACTTTATCATTTGGTGCAAATGAGAAGCCTGTCTGTGACAAATTCATTAGAGATCCTGGTGATCCCTGAATTTCCCTGTGCTGGTGTGACTGCAGTGCTTGTGTGGGACAAGGAACTCTGACCCCTCAGGTGCTCCCCACTGCCTGCAAACCATCCAAAACCATAGAAAGCAGCAGCAGCATAAGAAAATCAGTTTGGTTTTTTTTTGTCCAAAGAACAGTCCTGATGGCTGCATCATCAAAAACAGGACAGCTGCTGTTTTGTTCATAAAAACCCCAGATGGAGAACATCTCCCAGCATTATTCCCTTTGGTTTAATCTTGATTTTGCTGATGTTTGTAAAGCATTGTGAGAGGCAAGAGTTCAACAACTCCCATCTGAAATAGGACATTTCTCTTTATTTCCAGCTAGGAATATTCCCAACATCCTGGGAATGCAGCCTGCACACCAAGGCAGCACATCTGACAACAAATCCCCTTCTCAGGAAAGCTGCCTCCTTTCCTGGTGCTCCAGAAGATTGCATTTCATCTGCAGGAGTTCTGGAAACACATTTGGATATTACAGTAAATATCTCTGTGGGTAGAAAACAATCCAAGCAAGACTCTTCCCTCTCTGCAGTCAGGCAAAGATTGGATGCATTCATTTACCTCGAATTGCTCTGGTTTTGTAATGCAGGTTTCACTGCAGGAAACAGGTAAAATGATATCCACGAGGCACAGAGGAGAGAAAAGTAATGTAGCCTTTTTCATGGATTTATTGCCAGTTAAAGATGCTCTCAGGGCCCTGGTGTGGTGGGGAATTGTGGATTTTCTGGTTGGCAGCCAGGCACAGCAGTGAACTGGGATCAACTAACCAGGGAGGCAGACTTTTCTTATTATCCCAATTTTTCGTTCTGCATTCACAGATATTTCCTGACACGAACTCATCAGACTGGGAAGATGTCCAGGACTCCAAATATCAGGGTGAGGAAAGCAGATGCTGGAGATGCTCATCAAGACCTCCTGCCTGAGCTGGATTTGGCCAGGAACCCCTGAATAAAGCATAAGATCTCATGAAATAATTTTATCTCTCCTGAGATAATTTCTACTGGCTCACACCTTGTGGAGGCATCGTGGATCCTGCTGGTTGGCAAAGTGAGAGGGGATGGGCAAAGCAAAATGTGGTTTGCAGTTATGGATCTTTAGACCTGACTTAAAATTAGACCTAGACCCAAATGAACTGAGAGATCCCTCCCTGACCTGAGTTTCTCTTGCCTTGGATGGAGCAGGGAGTGGCTCAGTTTTTATTAAAGTGGAGCAGTAGGAAGGGATAACAGGGCTCAGGGGCAGCAGGCACTGTTGAGTTGGCACCTTGAGGAGTTTTGAAAAGCCTGTGGTTTAACCCCAGATGAATTCAGATTTTCTGAGTAATCTTCACAAGCAAAGCTCGTTGCTGTGCAGCAGCAATGCTCCCAAATCCAGAATTCCACAAGCACCTGTGACTGCCCAGCTCTGCCTCCAGGCAGACCCTCCAGGCAAGGAGCAGAGCCTTGTTTTGGGGGAAAATCTGAAAATACAGCCTTGAAAATCCTGGGGGGAGAGGATCAGGCTGCATTGCAAAGAAAGGAACAATTTACAGAAAACAACTATGGATTTCTACAGCAACACTGCTGATTTCTCTTGTTCAAATCCACGGGTTCAAGAGCTGCTGAGAAGGGAAAGTGAGCTGTGAAAAGCTTTCTTTGCCTGCAGCAAATTTATCCAGAGGGTACATTATATCCAGGGTTCTTTCCTTCAGATAATTTGTTGGCAAAGCAAATGCAGCTTCAGCAACGTTGGACTTTTGTCCTCAGTAAAATTACTTGGCTGCTGGATCAGCCTTTGACTGTAAGTGTTCCTGTCATCCCACAAAATATTTGAAATAAAAGGATGCTGGACTGTGCTTTTTAGAATTAAGTCCAACAACCAGCTCCAAACTTTTTTTAAAGTATTTTTAAGAGGAGGGTGGGAAAGAATTATCTATTTTGATGAAGAAATTATAAAAATACCTGGGAAAAAAAGAGAGAGAAAGTGTTTAATTGTATGTGTAAATGATAAAATTATAAGAAATTATAAAAATACCTGGGAAAAAAGAAAGTGTTTAATTGTATGTGTATGTATGCAAATGTGCAGGTGAGACCAGAAATCAGGTGAAGGAGAAACTGTTTGTTCTTGAAGTAAAAAATGCAGCTCTGACACAGAACAAGTCCTGTTGTGCACAGATTGCATTTGCTGTAGATTTTTCTTTCCCAAACTGTCAGATATTTACGAATTTTTCTTATTCAGATTTTAATGAATAGTACAGCTCAGCTCCTAAAAAGGCTGTGTGATAATTTCCACCGACCTATTTAAGGTGGGCCCTTAAAAATTGGCCGAAGTTTCTAATAATTTCTTTTTTGTAAGCAAAGGGAACAATTTTTCTTCCAAACTCTTTCCATCAGTAGATATTGATCACTTAACCAAGCCAACCTTTCAGCTGTGAAAGGCCTTTGATTAAAATTTCCCTTGGCAGTGCCTTGGATTAGATATTTTATCATCATCATGAATACTAAAACCCCATAATGTACAAAAAGGAAATGAAATGAGAGGCAGTAACCTGATGGAAGAAGTGGAAAATTGTGTATTAAATGCCAAACATACTCCTGGCCCACTTTACATATTGTACAGTCAGTTAAAAGAAAATCTCAGGGCTAAAAATATTCTATTTAATTTAAGCATTTTGAGTAGCACCTCTAAATCTTGCTGGGTTTGTTAAGAGGCTGCAGATTTCCTGCTGTGTTCTTGTGGTAATTGGAATTCTCTCTCTGTCTCAAAAAACTGGGAGTGTTTGAATCACAAGCAACCTGTCCACCACAAAATCTGCTCTGATACAGCTGAAGTGTTGGCTTTCTTGTTTTTACCAGAAAACTCCCCAGCACATGGGTAGAAAAAAGAGAGAAATATTCTGATATTCTGGATAAATGCCACTGCAGATGAGTCAGCTGCAGAGGGGAGCACTGCTGAGGTATTTTCTTTCTGTAGAAAGAAAAAAAAATCTCTTTCAGGATTCAACAAAAAAGGGAGAAAGCAGCATTTTATTTAGCAGTGATGATCAGAGCTGATATTTAGTGGTGAGGCAGCAGTGATGATCAGACATGACAAAGGATGATGGGGTTTTTTGTGTTGCAACCAGGAAAAAATGTTATTTATTGCAAGTGATCCATTCTGGGCCTGATAAAGTCTAACAGTGGCTGCTTTAACCCTTTCTTAAGATGTTCTTTATTTCAGCAAGGAACTCTTTGGAAGACAATCCCACTAATGCCACAGGGGGTTTGTTTGTGTGTTTCTCCAAAGCAACACCCGTTTTTAAGTTAATGATGCAGAGTTGCAGCCACAGTCATTCAGAAAAAAATGGAAGAGGAAGAACAGCAGTGCTAAGACCAGGTGATTTCGAACCCACAATATTTAATTCTGATTTTATGTCCCCCTGGCAGCAATCAGAAGCCAACAGCTGTCTCAGTGTCTTGTTAAGCAGGATTTGAGTGCCTAATTCTCATATCTGTGGATAAAGCTTTGTGTTAAAAAAAAGGGGGATGTATGAGCCAGAATTTTCTAATTCCACTGTAAGGTGGAATTAATTTTAATTAGAATTGTGTCTGCAGAATGGCTGTGGCTAGGGGTAGGGAATTTTTGAATTCCACTCTTAGCAAAATTACTCTCAGTGGGTTTCCAGGACAGATGGATGGAGAGCTGTGCTGGCAGAATTACACCCCTGAAAGGTTAAACCTGTCAGAATGCAGCCTGAAACACAGAACACTAACTCTGCCATTTATTGAGGTAAATATTGATTGGCCCCTGCAACAGCAACCTGCCCAGGGGCTCCCAAATTCCTGCAGAAGATCTGGAAGCAGCAACAACTGCAGGAGCAGAAGCTGCCCAGAGTTTCTCTGGTTCCTCTCCCCATTTCAGCTCCCAGCTTACAATATCCTGATGATAGCCCAGCCAACAAGCTGCCTGTTCATCCAGCGTGAAATGATTTTTGGAATTTGTATCCATTATCTAAGGCAGAAAGAAAACAACTCTCCCTGTTTACCGTGCCAGCAAAGAGCTTCCAGCAACGCCGGGATGATTGGGAAAGAAAGCTGAGCCTGGCTTTGTTTTGCTAAAACTCTGTGGAGGTGCTCTGCAACTTCTTCAGGATGTTCCTTGGCCTTGTTTTCTTTCAGCTAATTACTTGAGTATCGTGATCTTGCCCAAAGCAGATAGAAGAGTTTAGAACTCGTTAACAACTGACATTCAGCTGGATTGTGGTTCCTCAGCAGGAAAACCAGAGGTGCTGTAGGAAAGAGCCAGTGAAGTTTTCCCACACCTTTCAGACCTCAGTGTTCTTTGAGCAGCAGAAGATGCAATTCCTGCAACCACATTCCAGCTGCAGACACAGCTGGCAGGCACTTCCAGGAACTGGAAGTTTTCCCAAGCTTGTCCCTGAATGGATGGGGTTGCAAGGGACCCTGGTGGTTTGTAGTGCAACCCTCTGCTCCAGAACACATTCCTCAGGTTTGTCACAGGACTGTGGGACAGGACAAAGCCTGGATAATGGTGTCACACTGGTAGTGTCCACCTCAGATAAAAGAAGTCTTTAGACAAGGAATTGGCCTTTTAAAAAAGTGCTTCAGTTCTGTTCTCTTCCATTTAATTGCTGCTTGCACACAGATGAATTAATGTGTTAATTCTTAGTCCTGATGATGGCAGTTGAATAATTGTCCCCCCTTGGTGTGTGTGTGGAGACTTG
This sequence comes from Pogonocichla stellata, assembly GCA_026546895.1. Lineage (NCBI taxonomy): Eukaryota > Metazoa > Chordata > Aves > Passeriformes > Muscicapidae > Pogonocichla > Pogonocichla stellata. The sequence goes on along the minus strand of JAOTQZ010000889.1, from coordinate 2,382,721 downwards.
TCCTTTAGGGTTAAAGCATATCAGTGAGGCAACTCTAACTAATTCTGTTTTAGTGGTTATTTTCAATTGTAAATGTAAGAAACTCTCTTCTTTTATTGATAGTTCACTTAAAGACAAGCCATAGGAAACCCATTAACACATAATGTAAACCAAAATAACTCTTTGATTTCCTTTGTTGGAAAAGATTGATCTAAATATGACATTTTAATCTTATTTAGAACTGTGGATGCCTTGATCCTGCAATGAAATCCCCTTACAACCTCATAATCCATCAGTATTGACTTGCTCTGGACTGGGAAGCACTGCAAAATGCCAGATGTTTGTGAAGCTGCCAGAATCAGAAGGGATTATCAGCCTTTGATAACAGAAATCAGGGAATCCCAGAATGGATGGGGTGAGAAGGGATCTTAAATCGCATCCAGTGCCACCCTTGCCATGGGCAGGGACACACCTCCCCCTGTCCCACTGACACCAGCCCTGTCCAACCCATCCTTGGACACTTCCAGGGATGGAGCAGCCACAGCCTGTTACAATAATTCAGACTGGATGGCTGGGTTTTGGAACAGGTTCTTTTCTGAAGATGGAGAAACCTGGGCACAGCCACATCTCTTCTGCAGCACAGCAGGAAGGAAAATAAACTTCATCCCCAGTGCCACATTCTAATTCCACAGCTTGCTGTCCCTCAGGATCCTCTGGGACCTCTCCTGCTGGTATGAGAATATGCCAGAGTGTTGCATTTGGGCTATAGGAGTGGTGAAAAGGATAATGTAACATAGTTCCTCGTGTAATGGAGAAGCAAAAGAGCTTTATTTAAAGAAACACCACACTTATATAGGGCAGTTCGTGCAAAACAGAATAGAAAAGACTCATTGGGCCAAGAAGGCAACACCCCTTTGAAATCATGCTTTGTGCAAAACAGCACGTCTCCAGCAGGTGTTTGATCATTGTTATAATTTCTTGTCCTTGAGCAGCCTGAGAAACCCAAGGCTTCAAGGCTTTTCCCCTGGCTCCCAGCAGCATCCAATGACACCAGAGCCCAGATGGAGCCGTTGATTCCTTTCAGTGCTCACAGCAATGAGAGAACAATGCCTGTCCATGATTTATAGCAAGGGCTTTCACCTGGGCTCCTGGGGGACCAGCAGCAGATTCCAAGCCCTGAATGGCCCTGTCTGTCTCACATCCCTGGATGGCCCTGCCTGTCTCACATCCCTGGGTGGGATCAGCCCCCACTGCACTGGGAGCAGCTGCCTGCTGGACCTGCAGGGGCTGGGGGAGCAAATATCAACCAGCAGAGCCCAAATATTCCCCTGAGAGCAAACACTGTCACTCCCAGAGCCCTGCACCAACAAAGGGGTTTTTTCAGAGGCAAAGGACATCTGCTGCCAGCAGAGTGGGGCACAGATGGGACGTTTTGTACCCAGGCTGGCTGTCCCTGACTGTGCTCTTCTCTTTACATTTGGATAAGCTGCCCTTTGGTGGTAAATATTCAAAACTCCCTCCAAAGCTCAGCACCTCATTCTGTGGTTTTCACGGGAGTCCCACAAGCCCAAAGTTCTGGAGTAAGCAGGGCTCACCCTGGCTCTGAGTGCCCTGCAGAGGTGAAGGCCAGAGTGACTCTGCAGGGAGCCAGAAATTCAGAATTTACCATTATTTGAGATGGAGTGCCTCTGCAATAGATATTTTAGCAATATGTGATAAGAACTCCTTGTTCTGGCAAGATTGAAACCTGAAGGAGAACCCAGATGTTAAGGCAGATTCCCATTATCTTTATTTAATTGTTATGTTATTATCATTATTTTGTATTATTCTCATCCCAGTCTCCAGATGCTTTTCAATAGGAGGAGCTGCACCCTCTTTTTTCTACATTTTGTTCATAATATTTGTAAAACTGAGCAAAAACCATAGATTTAACTAAGTTGCTTCCATCTGTATCTCTGTACAGCTCCTCAAGGATTTGGAATTTAAGTTTTCATCCCTCCCAGGAATAGTGCAACGTTTCTTCCTTTCTACAAATTATTTGGCAAGTCTGAAATAACACACAAAGATGCTTTACTTCTCTGAGGTCTCATAGAGCTTGTCCTATCCCAGAGAGGTGGAGGGAGCTCATTTTGAGAACAGTAATAGAACCAATTAATTTGCAGTTTATTCTTGATGATCTTTGGGAACTGCAGTGTCTGGAAAATCCAGTGCCTCATACAAAAAATTGTCAGGGAGATTTTTCTTGTTATTTGGAACAAATTGTCAATGGGATGAATAAAAAAAAAAATCCATTAAAGGCTTCAAAACTAGTTTGTTGTGTCAGTTTTACCTCTGCACTGTGGTGTGAGGCTAAAAAAAATTCTGACATCATTTAAAAGTCGTGGCTTAATTGGACGAAGACTGAAATTGAAAATGGAATTATTTATTTTATATAATAAAATAATAATAAATAATTATTATCTGCAGACTTGAATTGGACAATGTGGAGGAATCATTTGAGTTGCAAAGAGAAAAAAATGGAAGCAATTCCCTGCCAAAAAAGGGCAAACTTTCAAGGCAGGGAGGGAGGGCAGGCAGTAATCCTTTCCAAGAGAGTTTGAGGAAGGATGTTTTTATGGCAAAGTAACTTTTAAGCATCACTAAAGACAATCACAAGAGCTGTTTTTGTATCTGCTATTTCAAAATCACCACCACAGCCCAACCCATCGATGAGTCTGGGTGTGAAGTGCTCTCAAAGCCCCTCTCTGTGTTTTGTGAGGAGAGGAGCTGTGGATGAAGTGGATCAAGGCTCTGCTCTGGGGACTGGGAGACATGAAAGGATGGGCTGGACCTCACCTGAGAGAGCAGAGAAAGAGCTCTTCAGCAGGGATTTGTGGCACACTGATGCCTTTTGAGTGGGAAGAGGTTTAAGTAAACATAAATGCACTTTGTGATTCTTTAATGCTGCCAGTGTAAGAACCAATCCCTCTTTGCTGCACGGAGTCTCAAAGATTTTAATATAAAATGGGAAAGAGCTGCAGGGAGAGACTGAATATGAATATTCAATTGAATATGCTCAAACAGGGGAAAAAATGACGCAATTTTTTCTCTTCCTACTCCACCAAACAAAGTCACTCACCCATTCTGATCCAGTTTCCCATTTTGCTCTTAGGCAGCAGCGTGTTCCTCCTCTGGCCTCCAGCCCACCCCCAACCCCTTCTAGGGAGGGCTAATCTGGGGTTTTGAGTCTGACCTGAGACAGGCCCAAGTTAAAATCTTCTCTCTTTGACTTGAGCTCCTTCCCTGGCCACATCCAGCCCCTTCTAGGGAGGCCTAATTTGGTTTTTTTACAGTCTGACCCGAAACAAGCTCAAGTTCAAATCTTTTCCCTTTGACTCCAGTATCTGCTCCATGAGATCCTCCAGACCCAGCCCTGCTCCCAGTTCTGCACTGATGGAAATTCATTGACTGCAGTGGAGTTGGGATAATGATGCTCTTGTAGAATAAGAACTAAATCAAGGCATCAGCGATGAACCTGAAAAAATAAACTTTGGCGTCAAAGTCCACTTCAGCCAGGGGTTGTGCAAACATTCTCATGAAAAGCAAAGCATGAAGGGAACAAGGAAAATAAATTAGCAGTTGTCCCAGCAGTTTCAGGCCTGGGCTCTGTGATTCCCTGAATGACAGAGAGCTGAAAAGATTTGCTAATCTCGTTTTGAAGTATTTAATGATGCTCAGCTGTGATTTACAGAGAACACGCTGGCATGTAATTTCTCATGGAGAGAAAAATCCACTCTTTATGTCACCAGCAGGTATTTTATTTTACTTCCATGAACCCCGTGTCAGCAGCACGGAGGCATCTGTGATGCACAGAAATTCCCAGGAGGAGTTAGTGACACAAACAGCGGGAGCTGGGCAGCAGCAGGAGCAGGGGGGCAGCGTGCTCTTCCCACGTTCCACTGGTGGCTCTGATGACAAGTCCTTGGCATCCTGGGACACTCACTGGAGCCAAGAGACCATGGGCAAACCTCACAGTTTCTATTTCTGTGATCTGTAGCTTTTGGGGGCTTTTCGAAAAATAATTTCATGCTCCTTTTTTTTTTTTTTTTTTTTTTCCTTGTCAGTTTTCTGGAACCTGACATGGCTTGGGCAGATCCAAGTGCTTACAGTGTGAGCTTCACTATTTACCATAAAACAAGAGGGAAAGCACATGTGACACCCCCAGTCCCATGGCTGTCCTGGCATCGAGGGAACCACAGATTAATTATCAGCCCTCCTGACAGTAAAGCCCTCAAGAATTACCTCCTTCAATAATTTATTGAAATGTGAAATTTATTTGCTATAATCTCAGAATGCCTTGGCATTGCAGTATAAAATTTAATAGTAATTCCTTGCACTTTCTGTTCTATGGATGAGAGATGCTTTGTAAATACAAGAGGACATTTATTTCCAAAGATCTCCATGTGATGAGTGCAAGGCACCTCTCAGGCTGGAGGGCCTTAGCTGCACATTTCTCTTCCTTCTGGGGCAAATGTATTTTCAGATTCTCCCGTGTCTTTGTTTGAAAGTTTAGTTTTAGTAATTTTAATTATTTTTCCCCCCCTGTGTGCTCCCACCTCTGTCTCATACTGTGGCTGTGTGATGCTTTTAAAAGGTTTGCAGCATGTGCCCCATGAGTGCTGAAGAAAATGAATCCATGAATATGAATCCATTACAAAAAACTGACAGAGCAAAATGCCAGTGTGCTGGATAGCACTGGGAGCAGCTTTGATTTGCTCTCCAAACATCTTTGCACAAAAGGGTTTGTGCCAAGGAAGACAGCGAAAAGGAAGAAAAGAGAGTGTTAATACAGAATGTATTTCTGCATTGTGCTGATATCCTTGAGGACATGGGTCATCCAGGCAACAGGAAGAACCCAGGCAGATCTCAGAGCTGAAATATGGGACAGGAATAGCAAATCTTTAAAGGAATGGCTCAGCAAATAGGTTGTGAACAGCTGATGGCCAGGGATGACTTACTCAAGGATGGGCTCTGAATGTAGAAATTCAAAGTAGGTGCATTCCTAAAAATCCAAGCCCATACTGAATAATTTAAGAAGAGCTGGGGGAGCTGCACAGACCCACAAGGAGCTCACCCTGCGCTCCAGGAGTGCAGCCATTCCCACATTATGCAGCTGGACAAAGGAAGAACATGAAAATTGAAGGATTTCTCTGTGTTCTGTCAGCAGAGGACTGAGAGAAACACACCAAGAACAAGTTAAATCAGCATGTCCCACTCCCTAGGCAGAATTTTTTTCCCTGTGATTGATTTCCCTGTTCATTTCCAGGTAATTTGAGCAAAATCTTGAATCCCTTGGGAATTGTGAATACAAGGAACCTGACAACTAATTTATTTACTTACAATGGAAGAGTTCTGCTATTCCTTTAACGGGTGTACAAATTTCCTTGTCTCTGTGCAGCAGATTTTTTGTAGCAGGGATTTAATGTTGGACCTCTTAATATGAAGAACAAGGTTTTATGTCTGCAATAAAGACATTTTACAGCATATCAAAGATTTCAGTCACTAGAGGGTAACAGAATGATGTAAGGGAGCCACAGACTACCTGACCTGTTCCTCACCTGACTTAGCATTAGTGGGAAATGTTCACATCTTTATATCCACAGAGCAATTCCAGTGACAGGGATTGAGCCAATCTGCTCAGCCCTGGCTGTGAGAAATCTCCCCTCTGCCTCCAAGGGCAATTAGGGTAATTATACACAAGTCAATTAAATGGGAGAAAGGATAAATCAGTGTCAGTACCCTAAACCACAGCCCCTTTCTTCCATCATCATGAAGTAACTTTTTCTATCAACATCCTTTGCATTTATTGATATCTTTTAGTCCTCAATCCCCTGCTTTGATCAGAGAGGGTTTAAATTCTTGGTTTTGAAAGAAAACACCCTGATTTTCGATCAAGAGCTGTGAGAGCTTGTTCATTGCCTGCCCAGGTGCCACTTCATGCCAGAAAATATATTTTCTAGGATCCTCTTAAAAACTGTGTCCTAAACTGGGGGTTAGGATAAATAAATCCTCAATTTTCTCTTTCTGTTTGTACTGTTCTAGTAGGTGTGAGGACGTGCTGGCAGAGTTTGGAGGCTGCAAAGGCTCTGAGTGCCTGAAAACAAGGCAGAGTGTGGAATTCACAGGTCTTAAATAAAACCCTGAGATGGTGACACTGAGAGCACTTCACCAAACGGGTCAGTCACAGCTCAGAGACCTCCAAGGAGACAAACATTAGTATTGACACCTCTAAATCTATTCAAATCAGGACAGGATTATTTTTTCTTTATTTTTAATTCTTTTACTGAGTGTCTGAGTGTGTGACATATCCCACTAGTTAATGTCTCAAGTACAAAACGAGTGAAAAAACCTCTTTTTTGGCAGGTGCATTGTGGAAACCCCCTTGGGCACACAAACCTGGTTCTTACTGGGCTGAGCCTCAGACTGAGGGGATCTCATGAAATTTGCTAAAATAAATCAGGAATTGTCAGAATTGCTGGAAAAGCAACCTTGCTTAAGGAAACAAAAGAAATACAAGGTTTAGCAGGAAAAAAAGGGCCAAATTCTAATGAACCTGGATTGATTGAAATGTATGCAGCTGATTTCAGTGGAAGCAGGAGTTGGCTCAGAATGGACCTGATTCATTAACAATAATGATGTTTTGGCAGACTCCTCCAAGGCCCCAGAGGAGCAGTCCATGCAATTACCACTGCAAAATCCTCATAAAGATGTGGCTGCATTTGCTCTATTAAATAAAAAGGCTGTAGAGAGCTAATGGATTGGGGGAGCCCTTTGTGCAGAAGAGGGCTCGTGATTAAGCACCAGAGTGCCGTGCACTAAGAATGTGACTTCACAGAAATCCATGGCAAAATTCCATCCATTTCTGTAGGACAAAATTCTGTCTTTTTTTGGTTGTTTTTTTGTGCCAGCAGCTGATCAGGAAACACATCTGTTCCAGCTTGTGCAGACCTTTAGCTGGAAGCACCTGCTGCCTTGTGAACTGAATTCACAGATCCCTCCTGCCTTGGATTCTGGTTGAAATTCTGTGAGTGCTTTAACTTGCAGCCTGGAGAAACAACAAAACAAAAAGGGAAAACAAACCTGAGTAATGGAATTGAAGTGATGGAAGAGGGGAAAACTTCTGGCTATTTTAAGGAAGTTTTTGGTTTCTTTTTTTATCAACAGGCTAAGAGTTAGTCACTGGCACTGCTAACTACAGGTGGAAAATATAAATTATTACCTTTATTACATTAATTATTAGCTATTAGATTTTTAATAGTATAAACCATTTCTAGGCTTGGAAGTCTATTTAGGAGTAGCTGATTAAGCTTGTGCCTTGTGATCTGTGCTCCCTAAAATGAACATACTGCTGTTATTTCATTGATCCTTTTATCCTGGATAAATCAGAGCATCACCTCAATCCAATTCCTCCTGAGAGAATGAGATCCAAACCATGCTGGACATATGGAGCAGTGACAGAGGAATGGCCAGGAATTCCTCTTTCCCCCAAACCAGGTTTCCTTCCCTGCCAGCTCCTGCTTCAGGCTGTGGCCATTCAGGGTCTGGCCCGTTTTTGCAGCAGTAATTTGGGATGGATAATGCTGTTGCTCTGCATTGCTCAGATAAAGCCCCATTTATTTCCCACCTCATTGGCTCTGAGGGATAATTGGAACACAGTCCTACAGTTTGGCTCTTTATGAACACCAGCAAGAGTGGAGAATTTTGCCTTTTGAATTGTATTTATGCTCATGTCTGAATTATACTTTATTGAACATGCTTTGATGCCCTCTCAGTGTGTTGTAACTGCACCAGCAGGGAGCTGCCAACTCTGATGATTGACATCTGATTTTCTACTGTGGGATTAGATCAGGGAAAAATCAGAGACCCCAAAATATCCAAGATTAACACTTTCAAAATGCTCCTGGCATTCCTTTTAGGTAGCCACAAATATCCTTACTGGTATTTTAACTGACTTCCAGGAACAATGCAATGTTAATTAACATTTTGCCCAAAGAGTTTGGAACATTTGATGCCATGACTTGTTCACCTCTGGATCATGACAAAGTAAGGAAGAGGATCCTGTGACAGGACAAAATTTCTCATCCTCTCAGGGGGAAAGCAAAAAAACAAGGGGGTAAGAAATCAAAGAAATTTAGAGTTAATGAAGAAAGTCCTGGAGCCTCTTTGGAGGCAGTAAAGAGCTGTAAACCAAGGCAGGATATTGGTGAGATTATTGATATCATTTTCTGTCTGCATTTTGAGACAGTGATACCTTGCTTGTGGTCTTGCTGCTGTGCCATGCCATAAAAACTCCATCTCATGCTTCAGCACAGTTCACCGTCCAGCACAAATTCTACCCAAACATGCTGAGACAGGCAGCAGAGAAGAACAGAAAGGGAAGCAGAGTGATACTATAAAAAAAGCTATTTCTTCAAAGTGGTATTGATCCTCTCCCTCTGAATTCCTACACATTTCTTGCTCAGGCTCCCTCTGCAAATGTTTATCCCATTAATGCATCTGCCTGGAACGTTTGCTGCCAGTTTGTGACAGTTCAGGGCAGTGAGAGCCATGAGCAATGTGGTGTGGCCCCAGACTTTAGAACAAACCAGCCACTTGTGACTGCAAGGCAAGCCAGGGTGCTAATTACCCCCAGCATTAATTTTTGGCCTCTGTTATGGGGAAGATTGCAATAAACCCTGCTCTGACCTTGCTGTCTTTGAAGAGGAAAGGCTTTTAGGGGCAAAACTTTGTGACTGCTTCGTGCATCAGCACATCCTGGTACCCACTGTGATAAAGCATGTTGATTAATTGATTAGATCTTGCTAACAGTGCTCTGAGACTTCACAAAAATGCATATCGAAGAGAAGAACTTCACCAAGATAATCTTGGATACCTCATTTATTCTGTTCTCTCTGCCCAGGATAATGGAGACCTCCCAACAAATCCTGCTGGGATGGTGGGGATTTGATATTTGTCATTTCTCCAGCTCAGCCATCTCTCAGTATTTACCTTGGTGTGTATGTGCTCGTCATGGTGACACGTCCATGGAGCCTAAAACCAGCAAGATCCTATTAGCAGGGAACTGAGCATGGCTGGGGAGAGAACTGGAGCTGTTCCAGTCACACTAATGCTTTTTGCTTGGAGACAATAACAGCCCAGCTATGTTAATTTTTTTTGCTAGGCACATCCAGTGTGCCACTGACAACGATGGCCCCTAAGGGTTTTTATGAGGGTTTAATGCACCCTCTGGGGTTCTGCAGAGCAATTGGCAGAGTTAAATGCAGGACAAATCAGGTGGTTAATCAGCATGTGAATGCATGAGGAGCCATGTCTGCACACCAGCAACTGCTATTTTTAAACCCCTGGGGAGCTCTGCCACCAGATGGGTTTTTTTTTTTTTTTTTTGGAGCTATGAGTATTCCTCGTGAGAGGAATGTTGGATTTGTCTTTACAAATAAGATGCAGGTCTGCTGGTAGATAAGGCTAGCACTGAGAGATAAAAGAAACAATGGGATGGATTCCACTGATTGATGAATGGGAAAAGATCCTTGCCTCTACAAACAAACTGTAGGTTTGCTGAGAAATGAAATTGGATATTGGAAGATGAAAGAAGCAATGGGGAAAAACCATGAATTCTATAAAAATTAAAAATGAAAAGGGAGGGTTGTACGTTAGAGGGGAATCTCAGGTATTAGGCATTCTGGGAAGTCTGTGCCTCTCAAGTACCTCAGCCAATGAGGAAAGAGAGAAGGAAAAATGGCCGGGAAATCAGGATAAAAGGAAGCTCTGTCTTCTAAAAATTTGAAAGATCTCAGCAGAATGCTTCATGGCCTCTCCCTTTATTCGAATAAAGCAAAGGAGACTCCTTTGTCTCCTTTTTAGACATAAACCTCTGGTGTTTGTAAATTAATTCTCCTGACACTCAGAACAGTTTGGTTTGGGTCTTACACAGCCTCCAGTCATTTTGTGAATGTCCTTCTACAACTGCTCATTTTTTAGGTAGGGATCAGTCAATAGTAACAAAGTCAAGGCAAATCCTGTAAGTTGGCCAGGTTGGATGGAGCTTGGGCCTGATGAGGATATTTGGATTTGTTTTACCTGTCCTGACCCTTGGGATACATTAGGAATAGTTCAGAATGAGATGTCCCAGCCCTGGAAGTGTCCAAGGTCATGTTGGAGGGGGCTTGGAGCAAACCTGGGATAGTGGAAGGTGCCCCTGCCCATGGAATATGATCCTCCAGCTCCCTCCTAACCCAAACCACTCCATGATTCCAAGTATTTGAAGACACAAACTCACTGATCTGGGGAGTTAAACACCTGGATATGAATGCAGTTTCTACATCCCTTGGTGAGCCTGGATTTTTAGCCTCCAGTTAATTCTGGAAGTAAAGAAACCACTTCACAGCTTGAGGTTATTTGAAAGCTGTTAAGTGGGGTTTTGTCATATTTAATTTAAACTTGACCAAAACATATACAGACTCAAAAGGTAGGATGTTAGAAGGATGTTGAAGGTGAGAATATCTGTTATTCACTAATTTTTCTTCCTGTGTATCTAAATTGTTAATTTTTCTCCTTGCTCCTTAATGAATAGAGGAGGCAATTTCCATTGAACGTGGATGAGCTGGAAGGGTGAGTCAATGGTTTTCTACTCTGAAATCAAAATTCTTTAGTCTTCAAAATCACTGCCCAAGTGCTCAATTGTCTCATGTTCCACCTCCATGACAACATTATCTGCTAAAACATCTGCAGTGACTTTATTATTAATAGGCAATGTCATGATTCCCTCTAGCAAACTCCCCCAGGGCTACACCTCTACTCTGAGCAAGACAATTATATTTACTCACACTAAAAAAATACCTTGTCAAGAATTTTGATGTTTCTTCTGACCATTAATTAAGCTTGAAAAGCACTTAGCAGCATTCATTACCTCTTCATGCCTGGCTAAACCTATGGAGAAAAAAGCAAAGAGAGCAATTTGATATCTTGTGAAATAAATGTGCAGCGAGGAGAAGATGATACAGAAACATAAATCCAACCAACAGAAAACTTATTGTTCTACTTTGATCAAGAACTAGAGGCTTCTGGGAAATGCTCAGAGTATATCTTGCTATATACTATATACAATGTTTTTATATACTCAAAATGCACCACAGTTATTCCTTTTTCCATTGAAATAATTACCAGAGCAGGACTTCAGCATCTCACACAAACATCATTAACACTGATGCTTCTTTTTGGGACCCTGAGGGATTTTTTTTCCCTCTTTTCTTTGTTTTCTCAGTTTCCCCTTTCTCCCAGGAAAACCATTTCTCTTTGATGTGCTGTGTTTGTTCCCACAAAGAGTTTGGGTTCTGGGAATCTGACATTTTCCAACAGAAACCCATTCCATGAGAAAATCTGCAAGCCAGTCGTGTCTCTAACTACAACCAGTTTGCCTCCCATGGGCCCAGATCCAGCAGCAATCACACAAATATCAACAAAACTCCACGAGCTCCTCCAGCCCAGCCCACTCCTGTAGCCATGCTTTATATAAAATTTAATATAGAGAGACATTTCTACTTTTTTCTGGAGTGCTACAGTGCTGTCCATCCATGGTCACCAATGGCTGCCTGATCGACTTAAATCTAAAATTTGATGTAAAATTAAATTTAAAATGAAACTTAAAATTTAATTTCAAGTCAAATTTCAAATTTAATCTAAAATAATATTTATTATAAAGCCCTCTTCCAATGGCTGCAGGTATAAAGAAACCTCTCTGCAAACTCAACATAGAAAAGGTTTTTCTTTGCTGACAGTTCCTGAAAACTTTCTCCCCCTGGTCCCAGGTTTAAGCTCATTTGATGGCTTTGAGAAAAGACAAGGATTTGAGGACTGTAGGTGTCTTTGGCTCATTTTCCAAAGGACAAAAAAGACAGAAGGAAGAGAATGTTTGGCAGTAAAAATTCCTTATGAAGAAAATATTTAAAATAAGTGGGATGAATTTCAAATGGTTCTTATGGCAAAACTACTGACTTCATTGGAAGCAGTTTGTTTTATAGCTTACATTGATTCTGGAGTGTCCTGAAACATTCTTTGTTTTCTCATTGTCAGTGTGCACTGAACAAAACCACTCTGCAGTTTGCTCTTCCTCAGCAGACATCCCCATTGCAGGGAGAAAATGGGAAAAAAAGCAGAAATTCCATCAGTCCTGAGCAAATGCTTTCCTCTGTATTTGCAACACAAAAGCATTGTCTGTAAATTTTCAGCACGAGGTTCTGAGAATGAAAAATGATGTATTATGCATACAAAAGTCTGCCAAAATGACAGCAGCTCTTGTTAAATTTCTTTTGTCAGGGAGAAAAACTTGTCTAAATTGCCTTGCTATTTTATTAGGAAATGAAAAACAAATATCACAAAGGTATTTCTTTTAGAGCTGTATTGTAAATGAAGTTAAATACATTGCAAAGGTAAATATGGTTTGATTGATGTGTATTATATCTCCCTATTTCTCTGTATTTCCCTATTCACATCACATTCTGTTCTGATTTAGACCTGAGTTCTTTTCTTAATGCTCAATATTTTTGTTGGGAAAAGAAATCCTCCATCCCAAGCTGTCATCAGGAAATCCAAAGGAGAACTGTCTCCTTCTGATCAACCTGATGATCACTGCAGTCCTCTCCATCTGATATTCTGGTGTGAACTAGACTCGAATAATTTGAAATTCTCAGACAAAAAGAGGCACAAGGACTTTGCCAGACAAAGCCAGCTTAGGTACAGGCAGAATTTCAGCAAAGACTGGGGTGACTACACACTCCTGTGCTAAAAATAGAAATCCTTCTTCAGACCTTTATTTAGTTTTCCTGGTGCAGAAGTGGAGCAGGAAAGGAGCCGTGTTATCAATCAGTCCTAGGGCTCCCACCCTGCTGGAACAGGACATGTTGTGCACTATAGATTTATATTTACTCATTTCAAAAAGCTGTAGATTCATTTTTTTTCCCCCTCTGACATGAGAAATGTTGGTGGAAGCACTGAAGGTTTAGAGAGTGGCTGTGATTTGCCTGCTAAAGTAAACATGAGCCAGTGCTGTCACCAGATCACATTCCTGTGGTGGGGTGAAGAGATTTTAATTCTCAGCCACACTGAGAAGAAGCAGAAAGTGCACAGGGAAATAGGCTGAGCTTTCTTTAGTGTGGGAATGAAAACATGGGACAAAAAATGGGGATATTTGGCCTCGTTTTACCTGCCTTGATCCTTGGGATTCATCAAGGGTAGTTCAGGATGGGATGCCCCATCCCTGGAAGTGCCCAGGTTGGATGGGGCAGGGGTGGGACTGGATGGGCTTCAAGGTCCTTCCTACCCCAACCATCCTGGGATTACAGGGATTCTGCAGACAAGAAATAAAATTGATTTCTCCATTTTAGAGAGGGCAGCACCCAAGATTCTCTGCTCTGAGTGTGTGTGGTGGCACTTCCAGGCAGGACTGGAGCCCCACCAGTGAGCAAGAACATGGCAAAAATCCCTCCCACTCCAAAAAATCTTCACCAGGGTGAGTTCGGGGAGGCAGGGAGGGAGGAGAACAGCCTGTCAGTTCCCCTGTGCTGGCTGGAGTGGGAGCAGCAGAAATGCCACAGGTCTGGGTGAGGTCACCCAGGCAGCTCCCAGCAGACACGTCCCTGGAGCCCAACCACTCCTACAGTCATGGCAGGTCAAATTATAGCCAGGCCCTTTTCCCCCTTTCCCTTTTCCATCCTTTCCTTCCTTTGAGGACATGCACCAGAGAGGATTTCTCTGTAAATGGCAGAAAAGTTTGGTAAGCAGGAGAAATAAAAGCTGAAAATTACATACTCTGTCTAAAGCACGACCCCAAATAAACGGGGTTAAAAATATTTTTTTAAGATCACACAGATGAAAGATGAAGTTTTCTTCTTTTAAAACTCCGAAGACCAAGCAATATACTTCAAAATAAATTCATTGTTTTGCCATGTTATTGTGAAGAAAGTACCTGGTGCAATGGAAGGTGCTCCTCCAAGTAATTGTTGGGCATCATTCTGTTTTCACAATGCAAAAATTCTGCATACATTGGGTGGGAGTTGGATGAGTCACCCAATATTTGCTGTGATTTTAATGCCATGTTATTTTAATGTCTAAGGGAAAGCACAAATCAGAAGTTTTCAAAGCACAGGCACATTTCTGGAGCAATGCTGCAAACCCACGTAGGTGAACAAGCTGAGAGTTCTTTTCTTTGAGTGCCTGAGCACTGCTCTGGATCCAGCCAAGGGAAAGGGAGAAAAGGAATAAAATTAATATAGCTCATAGGAATCCCTGGATTTTTGATGTGAATTTCTCTCTTGATGTATTACAGTGGCTTTTCAAGGAAAATTTCTGCTTTCCAACTAAACGTGTTTTGATATAAATAATAACAATGATAATAAAATCAAGCAGTTTGCATTGAGGGCTTATTTTCCCACAAGGAATTTTGAGAAGCTGAACAGGGAAAGTTCTCCAGAAGAAAAACAACTTCTGCCCAGCCAAGCAGATCTGTCCTGCTGCAAAAAGGTGCAATTCCAGCAACTTCAGCACAGCTCTGTGACATAAGAAATGGCCAGAATCAATGCAAGAGGGAAAAATGTTGCTCTGGCTCACATAAAGAAACAGCACATTCTGTCCCAGACTGGTTATGTGGCCCCTGCTGAGCTGAATTTCCCCTGGATAATTTCTTTATGTCTTGGAATTCAACCTCCAGCCAGACCAAGGCTTTATGTGCTGCTTAAATTCAATGGAAAAATTGTTTTGGGAGTCTTGGTGATGTCCTGTGCTCTGTGCTTGTCTACATGCATAGCAAATTTACTCTGCAAGCCCATGCTTTGATGTTATTTCTGAAAGTTCCTGGGGACTGGCTCGACTCCTTGAGTTTGGGGTCAAGCTGGAGAGACTGAAGTGGGGACAGAGACATTTTCTGATTTATTTTAGCAGCCTGTGCATGATGCAGCCCTGGGCTGTGTTCACCTCTTCTCATCTCCCTTCTGACCAGTTCACTCTGGCCAAAATATGGGAATTTGTAGTTTTTCCCCCCTATTTGCAGAGAAGACATTTTTATTCCATATTTTGAACTATTTTTGTTGCTACTTTTCTTTTTTTGTTTTTTGCTACTAACAATTTCTTAGACAAACTTGGCTCAGGTTTGCCACTTGTACTTTGCTCTGATACAACTTTATTTCAGGTGTAAGGGAGTTCTTGATTTTCAAGACATCTCACATCTCATGATCCTCTGTCACATTGTTAGAGAAAGTTTGTTTCACTGACTTACCCCAATAATTCAACTCTTGACATCTGACAATTTACATTTTTGCTGAAGAAACTGAAACTTCTATGGCAGTTGGAAGTAAAATCAGATTGTCTGAGGACAACACAGAGCTAAACTGAGATTTCTGGATTAATCAAACTTCAGGCTTGTCCACGAGTCCTTGGCTTGAATGTGCCAATGGGTGGGAGTGTTTGTGATCAAATAATTAGGGAAAATAGATTTGGATTTAAGCTATATTTCGATGCAGGGATATTCCTTTTTTATTTTACAGTGGATAATCCATCCCAAATCCCTGCTTTCATGGAAGGAGATTCCCTGGGCTCCTTTAATGACTTCCCAGGGGTGGAATCAGCCATTACATTCTGATCTCCCTATACATAAAGGCTTCCCCTGAAGGAATAATGTGATTTAATTGGCTCTAAATTAACAGAAGAAAAGCTCATTTATTGCAGTCACATCAGATGAAGAGTTACAAGAAACGAACTATGTAACTGGGACAGAAAACAAATGAAAACTAATCTTATTTCTGTGAAATTCGTCAGGCCCTGGTGAGCTGCTTTAAAAAAACATGACTTGTATAAAAATCTGTGGCTTTTTGTCAGTGAGATATTGCAGGTAGTGTTTGAGAGTCTTTGAACTGGGCTGGTTCTGATTTTGTGTGCATGGATCTGTGCAGCTGAGGATGGGAAATCTTTCCTGTCTGCCCAGATCAGAGCTTGGGTTTCTCCTCAGACACTGCTGATCCAAATTTCCTCTCTCCAATCCAGCTCACAAGATGGTCAAGATGGTTTCCAGACAGATCCAGCTGTGAAATTTAAAGATTATTGGGTTGAAAACTCAATTTCTCCTGCTCCAGCTGCAGAGATGCCCACTCTGAAGCATTAGTGGAGAACAAATCTGCTCAGCCACCATTCCAGGACTTTCTATTCCTGCTCTTAACTGGATAAACTCTGGTTGTTACAAGTCTGAAGTAATGCTGAGGAGCTTCTCATCTGATTTGACTTGAAAATGCCATTAATTATTCTGAAAGAGCCACCAATTACTCTCCTGAGAGCTGGATGGGGACAATTCAAAGCCTGGGGATTCTGTTGCTGCAACAGTGACAGCAACAAAACAGACATCTGGTGTTTTTCACTGTAATAGCATCAAAATTCAGGAGAACTTCGAAGTGCTTCAGGAATTCCTTGCCCATATGACCTCACAAATGGTAAGAATTAGATTTTTAGAAAAAACGTTTTTCCATAAAGTACATAAAATACAAGTTGCAGACAATTAGATTAAATTAAAAGGATTAAGCTTAAGGATCAATTGGATTCTTATTTGAACTTCAGATGTCTGGGTCAGGAATAACACCATGGAAATTGCTGATATTTTGGAGGTAAGAATGGTTTCCTATTGAAACTTTTAATAAAAAAATTAAAAATCCCCAAATCCAAGTCTAAAACGAAATCCTGGTAAGGCAAACATTCATCTGGTCCAAGGATAACTGAGAATCTAAAAGTGACCAAAGGAAATCTGGTGCCAAACCGAAACCTAAAGCACCTTGTGTCTTTTAATCCCACACACACCTAAACCCAAAGTAGAGTAGATAAACCAAAACTTTTGTATTAATTCCCACAGGAAGGGAAACATCTCCCAGAGAGCTCTGTGGGTCTAATACAAATTTATTATTGCACTTAGACTTGGCCTTTCTGGCTGTTGTTCCCTTTTCTGGTGGAAAATTAGGCGCCTTTAGGAGAGGAAATGTGCAATTTGAAAGGTGGATGCACTCGGTGGTACCTGGGCTCCCTCTCCTGGCTGTCCCTGCTTTGCAGCTTTTCCTGCTGATTCCCAGACCTCTCCCCGAGCAGTTTAATTCCCCACCACTAAAGAACTGGGGATGTTACAGATTATATTATATAAATATTTATTATATAAATTATATAGTATTAAAATTACAAAAATATAAGTAATATATATAAATATTATATAAATTTATTCTATAAATTAATTATATAAATATTTATTATATAAATATTACAGATTGGGCAGATCTGGGGGAGCAGCAACCCACGGAATTTCCCTCCTGCCAGCACACACCCACATGTTTTTTACCTAATCTTAATTTCTTTAATTTATCTCTGCTATACGAAGAGTCAATAAACAGCAGCCAGAAGATTTTTTTTTTGTCATTTTCACAAAGACACCCTGCTTGCACACAAAAATCCAGGTGTTAAATGCTCTGTGTATTTTGCTCTGTTTAAGACAAAAAACTGGTGCTTTTTTTGAATTGTTTGTCAGGGTTTGTCCAAATGTAAATGAATTGCACTGAAAGGAAACACAACACTTCCAGTAATTAACTCTGTGTTAATTGGCTCACAGTTAACCTGCCAAAAATATCATAAATGTCAGTGTCATGTTGAAAAATATACACCTTGTAGCTTTAATTAATCGTGTAATCACAATTTTTATAACAATTTTAGTTTCGTGCTCAACACAATGAGACCTGGATCATCACCCAGGATTATTAAATCTAAAGAATTCTGCCTGTAACAGCAATTAACATTCAGCCAATCCATTTTATACATTTAGACTTTCCAAAGGTGACCTTGGAAATGGAGTCTCTGGGATGTGCTCCTGAAACTTCCATCATTCTTCAAGGAAGGTGTAAAACAAAGCAACATTCCAGCTGTTCCTGTGTGCCTGCAGATTGCAGATATTATTCTCTTCTGCTTATTTGAACACTGAGTTAATTTTAATTAGGCTCCTGTGCCTAATTGCTCGGGAAAACACCTCCTAGTAACAAATGTTGCTTCTTGCTACTTAAAAGAAGCTGAATCACAGCCCCATGTTGCATTCTATAAATATCTGTGTTATAGCTCATTAGGCTATATTTTTAAGTTGTTTTAAATGATGTGGTTCTCCCTTTAAAGCTGAGCAGAATGAAGCATTTGCTTTAAAAGAGAAAATTAAATCATGGAAAATAATAATTTATTGCTCTCGCTCTGACAGGCAAGACATCAATTTGATGTTGTTCATCTTCTATTGCCATGGTGCTCAGAGCTGCCTTCTCCTCCCAAAACAACAAATGAGTTTTGATTTCTCTTCATTAAATGCATCATTAATTCCTCCTCCCGGTTTCTGTTTGTTTTCCTTTCCTGCTCTCTGGTGCCCAAGTTGGAGAATGGGAGGGTTTTCCTCTGTGGCTTTGCAGCTTCAGGGAATTTCTGTTCCAAATTCAATATTACACCCCAAAATTCAATATTCTTCCCCAATGCATGCTGACAAGTCCATGCCCAGGAAATACTGGAGTTGCAAATATTAAACTGTGGAAATAACCACAGGGTGAGTGCTGGTTGTATTCTGTCCCCTATCTATAAGAACATTATAGATGAAGAATTTTGACTGTTTGTTTTTGTTGTAAAAACCCAAATCAAATCAGCACACTTGGTTTTCTCTGGCATTTTTTGAATCCCCTTGGCCTGATGTGTGGTTGGAGGGAATCACAGTTTCTTTTTGAGTTGAGGTGGCTGAACCAGACATTATTGGAAAGGCACCAGATTTGTACATCACATTTGGGGAACTGAAGGTGGATGTGAGGAGGAGTTGAGGAGAACATGAGAAGGTTAATGAGGCAAACAGGGCAGAGCCTGCACAGATAAAACTTTATGGTTTGAGGTGGGAGCCTTCACTGTAGAGAGGCACATCTGGGAATTTTTATGCAATAAGAAGTTTTGATAAATGATATTTTACAAACAGGACTGAGGCTCCATCCTGCTGCATCCTGCAAGGACAGTGTGTCTGCAGGAGGTTCAGCAGAGTCCTCAGCTGTCACCTCAGCCATGGGGATTTTTATTCATCTACCCCAGACTCCTCTGTGTGCTCTGACCCTGGAACAAACCTTTGCTTTTGTGTCCCTCTCAGATTGCTTTAAGGTTGCCCTCATTCTCTCTAACGACTTTAAATCACTGGGTTTGATGTCAAGTTTATCTTCCCAAAATGTAACACCCTTGGCTGCATCACATTCCCTCCTTAATCCCCCTGGCATCTCTGATCACTGAAGACTGGAGTTAGATAAACTCTCCCAGGTAGCCTTTGATGTCTGTCCAGAGGCAGGTGGATGCCATAAAAGATCCATCATTCTTTCCTGGATGTCAGAAAGGTTTTGCTATTAAAGATTAGGGAGGCTGGAGGTCACTCCAAATCACAACATTGCTCACTTTATAAGCCCATTTCATCCTGTCATCTGCTATTGTGTGTTCCAGTTGTTTCAGAGGAGTCCACAGCATTCCAATTCCTCATCCTTCAGCCCCTTTGCACACTGGGGTTTAAGCACTGAGTGATTTGTTGAATGTCTCCAAAGTCAAGCCATTTATCTTTTTCACTGTATTTTATTGTCTCTGTTTTCCCTGACTTACAAACTTCCAGCACAACACTGAGTTCTGCTTTCTTTAAGAGCTGGTGCCTTACAACAGAATCCTGAAGAAAGAAATCCTTGGGTGGTGAAATCCCTCATTGAAATTTATTTAAAAAAAAATGAAAAAAAAATGTAGAGCCCAAAACACAGTTTCAAGATCCAAAAGATTATTGTTGATTATTTCTCAGATTTAACACTGAACTTTCCAAGCCCAAATACTTATTTATATAATGCAAGCCTCAAAAGTGGGGAGAAGAACATCACCTTTAAATCCCAAAAGTTTACATTTGGGAGACCAAAGAGTTGATTTGAGGTCGAAACCCACTCTCTGGGGTTACAAACCCACCCATATAAGCTCCAAGGCTTATGATTTTAAAGCTCAAAGCCTCATTTAAAGAGCCCTGAGGATCATTTTTCAAAAGCCTGATCTGGAATGTGGGTGGGACTGTGATGTCACACACAGTGGGATGGAAGGGGCTGCAGGGAGGTGGGTTCTACATTCTGGAGAGTGCCCTGAGCCTCCTCACCACTGACATGGCTGCCAACAGTGGTGTGAGCCCAGCCCAGATGGATTTCTGGGGTGGGATGGAGTCTGGGCTCATGAGGAACAGCATCACCCCCACAGGTACAGGCAGGAGCACTGCTGGAGCTGCCCCCAGGGCTGTGGGGACAAAAACCAGCACTGACCCACGTGGCACACAGCCCAGGGGTGCTGGAAGGCTGAGAGGCAGCAGAAGCACAGCACAAACTGGGATTTCCTTGTTTTCCAGAGAGAAAAACTGTCTGGGATGCAGTGGCTGGCTACATCCAACAGCAGCTGATGCTGCACAAGGTGGGACAAGAGCCTGGGACAAAACCCTGGGACAAAACCCTGGGACAAAACCCTGGGACAACATTCTGGGACAAAACTCTGGGACAAAATCCTGGGACAAAACCCTGGGGCAACATCCTGGGGCAACATTCTGGGACAAAACCCTGGGACAAAATCCTGGGACAAAACTCTGGGACAAAACCCTGGGACAACATCCTGGGACAACATTCTGGGGCAAAACCCTGGGACAACATTCTGGGACAAAACCCTGAGACAAGACCCCGGGACAAAACTCTGGGACAACAGCCTGGGACAACACCCAGGCTCTTCTTTGTCCACCCAGAGCAACGAGGCGTTTCCATGGCCCTGGATGCAGGAATTCCACCCCAAAATCCCTAG